>WWET01000573.1:103549-116750 GCA_011038615.1 Limnodynastes dumerilii | reverse complement strand
TATATATCTGTTATTATTTATTTATTCATTTATTTTTCTATTAAATCTATTGTTTTATATGTATGTACAGTATGAATGTATGTATTCATTATTTATTCATTTTAAACAAAATTAAAAACAGAAAAATTAAATTCCTAATCATGTGATTCTCAGAATTGCAGAATCTTTCAAAACAAACTGGTTTAATATATTTATGATTACAGGAGGACAGTGCTACAGACACATGCTTCAGAGCTTACAAGCTCCCAGGCTTGTTAAGCGTGAGTTCTTCTGTGTATTACACCAGCTGTTAATTCACACATGAAAGATATTAGTATTTTCCGACGCTGTCAAAAAACCATATGTAAAGTGATGGCTCTCTGAAAATATTTACCTAAACCTGGACCCTTCATCTGATTATTGCCAGGAGTATCCAAGAGAGGCGCAGAGTAAACACACAGTGAATAATGATCGCTGCAATTGAATACCTGGCATGGAAAGGAAATATCAGAATAAGACTGGCATGCTGGGGGGATTAACAGCTGATCTGGTGCACAGAACATTGAAGTCAGATGCCAGGCTTCATGTCCCAGCCAGGTGCATCTTATTTCACTCCCTGAATTTTTACCTTATTTTAACCACTTGACTGGTGGCAGTCACAACGTAGATGATAGATAGATAGATAGATAGATAGATAGATAGATAGATAGATAGATAGATAGATAGGAGATAGATAGACAGACAGACAGACAGACAGACAGATAGAACCTTGAGTAAGAAAGAAATATGAGAGAAATAAATCTTACATTTACTCATATAGATTGAGTAGATAGACAGATTGTAGATATGAAAGTAAATTTTCATTACAGGTTATTACAACTTATGGGTGCAGCCAGAAAATAAATCACGATAAGACTCCAAGGTAAATTGTTTAATGCACTCTGGTTATGTCGATGTAATCATATTTCATTGTAAGCGATTATTTAAGATTAGGATCCTGTCATTAAACAGTAAGTCACAGGTGGTAATTTCTGTGCAGGAATGAGACAATGCAACTCATCCTGTCTTACAGTGGTAATTAACTCTCTGCCCATGGAGCATGTAATCTCATATTTGTCTTTATTAAGGATAGGACTGTGTGCAGAAATGATGGGCTGAGAGCAGTCAGTCATGTACGTAGACTGTAAAGGTGAGGCAGTGGTAAAGCACATATAGGGGATGATAAAGAGGACCAACAGCAAGAATAGGTGCAGACTGCATGAAAAAGTGTTTTCCCAGGATGCAATAATTGTCATTCATATGTTTCCGTCTCATGCAGTTACAATCTCCGGCCAGAAAATCTGATATTCCAAAAAGGGACATCCAAAAGTTCCTTTTCGGATGTCCCTTTTTCGAATACTTACCAATTTATACTTTTTTTTTATAAATGGGTGAGTATGGCGTTCGGCATACTTCACCCATTCACTTTCGTAATTACCGATATCCCTCCGACGCTGCTATCGCCGGACCAGGGACAGGTGAGTAAACTATCTGTGCAGGGGAGGGAGGGTTAGGGTCAGGCTGCGGGAGATGGAGGGTTAGGGTCAGGCTGTGGGAGATGGGGGGTTAGGGTCAGGCTGCCAGGAAAGGGGGGTTAGGGTCAGGCTGCCAGGAAAGGAGAGTTAGGGTTAGGGTAGTGAAGGGGGAGGGTTAGGGTTAGAATTAGGGAAAGGACTGGGGGGACTATTTTTGCTTACCACGTCGGAGCACAAAGCTTTTGGTGCTCTGTGGATCGATTGTTCTGCCTCATCGAGTTGCGAACTGGCCGAGAGGAAATGGCCGATTCGAAAATCAGCCATTTGGACCGAAGCCCCACACCCCGTCTCATGTTGTGTAACCATCAATGTCCTGCACTGACAACTAGCTCACGAAAGCCACATATCTGAAGCCCTGGAACAGGCTGCACAGATGCTTTTGCTGACAGCACTATGTAACCATGACAATCAGTCCTGCTACACATTGACAGCCAGCTTTATCTTGCATTGACAACACGTCTTATTCTGGGTACACACCTGAATAGTTCTCCCTACCAGTTGTTCTGCTATTGGTAGAATATATATATTCTTCTATGACTGCTGGATTCATACAACTTAACTGATCTGCTCATGTCAAAAGATTTTTAGACCTGCTTAAAAATAAGGAGATCTGATCACAAATCTCCTGACCAATATAGAAGTGTGTGCGCACACTTGGCACATCATATAGTGGGCAGAGAGGATTTGGAATGTCAATATCAATATGTGTGCTCTCTACTACTCCTCTGCCTGCACATAAGCCAATGAGAGCTGTCAACCAGTGTCTGAGCTGCAAGCTGATCGTGGCTGTGTCTCCCAAGCAGTTTTAACCATTGTAATTTTTAGGAGAATAGCTAGAAAAATACTAGAAAAATATGCATGGTTTTAGAGGCACTGGGGTAGATCCAGAACTACGTTTGCCGTACGTTTATGCGCGTAAATTCATTACACTCCCCTCAGCAAACCCCTTGCACGGACGTATTTTGTTAAGATACGCTTTCCAAACTCTACCTTAACTTTTTCAAACGTAACCGCAGTCATACGCACACGTACATATGGGCTAGACGAATTTACGCAGCTAAGCACGCCCATACTGTACACTTTAAATACAACCCCCTGCCTACTTCACGTATTTCAGACGTATTTTGGAGTAGCGTAAAATTGGCACACCCACACGCAAGTATTTACGTGACACATACGTGAATGGCCCATACCTTCACAATTACGCTACGTTAATGTGCGTATTTTCTATGGTGCGCATGCGATTTTAAGTCTCCGCCACGCGTAATTTCGCTCTGAGGCGTAGTTCTGGATCAGGCCCACTGTACTTATCTATTTAATGAAGAAAACGATAATTAAGGGCCAGATTCAAACCTCTGCGTGTTTTACGTACACACTCAGAGGTCTGAAAGTCTGCGCGGAAGAGGAGAGAAAACCTGTCTCCTATCACTCCCCTTATGCAATTATGGCACCTTACCTTAAGTGTCCCGTGCGGTTCAGCAGTCCTTATGACAGCTGTTCCACACGCGGCCATTTCTTAACTTAGGCCCGTATTCACAAAATGACCTACTGACAAAATGAATTTCCCAAAATTACCTACTACACATGCGTAGTAGGTCATTTACGCAATCCACGTACTAGTTAGGTGCATAGATTGCCTCTGTGCGGTCTTTAAAGACCACATGGAATAGTTTAGTTAGAAAGAGGCGGCCTTAAGGCGTCTCGGATAGTGATTAGGTAGAAGTGGGAAGGGGAGGGATTTAGATTAGCTAGGGAGGGCGGGGGAGCTGCATACCCTTCAACATGACCCATTCCATTAGGTACAAAATACTCTGCTCCTCAGTTTCCAACTGTCAATTGGAGAAGTAGGTGCGGATACATGTGTATCCGCATCTACGGATCATACACACAAGTGTGAATTCGGTCCTTAATGTTTACATATGGCGATTGTCCTCCTTAAATTGAAGACAACTATCATTTTTAAAAGACGCATTAACTTAAAGCATAAAAAGAAGAGTCTTGTAGCAGAGTTCAGCATAACATGAATTTTCTAAACATTTATTGGTGCAGCTTATACAGTATATGTTATTTTTTTGTCCCTCTTTATTAATAGTCACTTTTATTTGGCTTTAATGGATTCTCATTCTGGAGTCATAAATGAAAGATTAATGATCAGTATGAAAACTCAACTTGTAGAGATATTTTTTCAATGCAATGAAGCCAATTTAATCTTATGAGTAATTGCACCCCAGTAGAAAACATCATTTTAATACTGCAGATATTATATGCATGCCACAAATTCCCCATTTCTAATCTGTACATGTGGCAATGTGTATACTGAGTTGATTTGCTTGAACACGATTACATTGTATTCAGGGGTGGAAGGTTACAGATTCGGACCCTATGGCAAGCAGGCGGGGCTCGAATTTGTATGAGTGGGATTGGACAGAGTCAGATGTGACTTGTGGTAGAGTTGGGCAAGGCCACTGATGGATTGGAGCTGTCATCTTAAAACAGCGGTCACCACTCCATGATTTACTAAGCTGGGGGTTTGGAAAAGTGGAGATGTTGCCTATAGCAACCAATCAGATTTTAGCTTTCACTTTCTTTACATACTAGAGAATGTCAACTAGAATCTGATTGGTTGCTTTGGACACCATCTCCACTTTTCCAAACGCGCAGCTTAGTACACATGGCCATATGTATGAATGCTGAGTGCTGCAGCTCTATACATACATACACTCATTGGGCCTGATCCAGAGCTACGAAAATTCGCACGGCGGGCGAATGCGTACGTTCGACCGTGTGAAAAAAACATGCACGCCCCTAACACTCCCATAGTAAAGTACCTGCTTACGGCGGCTATACCCTACACTGGGTACTACCGTCGGCCGTACGAATTTTCGCACATAATACGCAAAGCGTACGGCCTTAGCACGCCCATACTGTACAATTTAAATGGCTATCCCCGCCTCCGTGTAGTAAAACGAGCGCCCAGGCGACCGTCGTACTGAACGCACGCCCCTCGAGCGAAAAATTCGCACACCATACGACCGCTATACGCTCATGTCGTCCAGCCGACCGGAAGCTGTCATACTGGGCATGCGCAGTGCGAAGTTTCGTACGAAAATACGCAAAAAAAACGTCGTACGCTCGCTCGAAATCGGCCAATTTCGTAGCTCTGGATCAGGCCCTTATTTTCAAGCTCCTTCTTAAGTCTGAATTAGGTCCTCAGTGTCAACGGGAAGAGACAATTCCAGCTGAACAAGCAATACCAAATATATTAAAATCTGTCTGAAATTAATACATTTTTCAGCACTTTAATATTTTAACAAGAATGACATTTTAAAGCATTTCAAGCATGTTGTTAATCTGTGATTTCATTCCCCATCACACTCACTTAGCTGTGAGGTGTGTTTTTTTTTTTGTAAAAATCTTTAAACACCTGTGAAAGAATCTAACAGAGGTAATTGTAGATATTCAGTTTCACAGTGAAAGCCCCACAACAGCCCCTACGGGGTTCTGACAGCTTACTTACAGTGCAGGGAGAGCAGCTGCTACGGATTCCCCCTCCCCTCGTAGCAGCCTTGCACCTCTGTATTTACACCCCTATACAATATGTGTATTTCCACACACATATACACACACACACATACATAAATACAAACACACATACACACATATACACAAACACACACACACACACATAGGGCCTGATCCAGACCTACGCTCGCATGTGAGCTAACGCTGATCGTAAGTGGAAAAACGGCAGTAAAAACGCACTGCACATGCGCATAGTGACAACTTCCGGTCATACCAAAGACCTTTTCGTAGCGGCAATTCTGGCATTTGTAGTGTTTGCGTTTTTTCCGATGACGGGGTGTGTTTATAGTACGAAGTTAGTACGGACGATGCAGTTATGGAACGTAGTCAGGGGAGCCATTTAAATTGTACAGTATGGGCGTGCTAAGCGTCGTTTATACGCAATAAACGTACGGACGTCCACGGGAACAAACACAAAAGTTAGGGTAGGGTTTTCTGAGCGAATGGAAGCTAAACTAGGTACGAGCAAGGGGAGAGCCTATTGCCGTGCATCGGTGGTACGTTCAGCGATAATACGCTACGCACACCAGCGTAGGTCTGGATCAGGCCCATATACACTAACAGAATACAATGCAGTTCTATTTATTAATATACTATCAAACTTAAAATCAGTTTTATATGCTGAATACCAAGCACCAATTTAAACAGAAATGTAAATCCAGACTAATAACATATAATAATAACAGTATGTTCTCCCACAATTGTATCTGATCATTATAAAAAGTCCATATAATCCGGCATAAAGAAGGCAGTTTCTAATTTGGTTATTTATCCTTTTAGTAGAAAAATTAACCAATACAGTTAAAAGATTAGTTTGTCCCGATCACATATGGAACATCCAAAATGAACTGCAGTTGCACCTAGTTAGCATGTAGATGTCAATAATTCAGCAAAAAGAAACAGAGTATCAGTTCTCCTCCAAACGATAAATAACCAAACATCTCTTTTCAGCTGGAATTGATTATAAATGTAGCCAAGTTATCTCTCATTCACACAGCTGATTGTATAATGTATCGGTTTATCAGAGAAAATGATCTCAGTAGTGAGCAGTCACAGTCAATAATGGGACTTTCCCCCACCGGGAGTAGTAGTGACAATATCGGAGTACCACGGTTCCACAGTGTTTCCACTCTGAATTAGAAACTTGCGTTTCTGTAGAGTGACCAGTTGTTTAGATGTTCATCATGATGGGGAGTTGACCTGACCCTCTGTGGTATCGCAATATGCTACTGTAGAAAAGGTGCTTATGTTTCCATAAAACAATAGTTTATGTTCACGTTTCCCATAATCCCATTTCCATTTGCAAAAGTCAGATGGATTAGACTTGGACTCTGAGACATCACCTCTCAACTCAATACTATATGAAATAGATGATATTTCCCTTCTCTGCCATTCAACATGGTTTTGCCCTGGTGTAACTTTCCACCTGATTTCCTCTTATTTTCATACTCTGGATTCGGTCCTTAGTTAATAACATAACATAACACCAATAAGCAAAACTAGAAAGAATTTCGAGGACAAGCATTTCTTCCCTAATATGATAGATCTTAATTCCAGAAGTCTGAATGGAATCAGTCCATCCAAAGAATAATAAATAAAGTCTTTGTGAATTTCTCTTTCATCCTTTCTACTGCAGCCATTGAAGTGAAAATTGTAAAATGTCAGTGAAGTTTTTTTGGTTTTGACCCATGACATTGTCACTTTCAATGTCCAGAAATAACGTGTGTGTCAGAATGGATAATGTCACCCGAGTAACTGTGACAAGTCAAGAAAAACATACACAGAGCAGGAGGATGTAAAACGCTATCTTCCAGGGAACCGGGACGTGCGAAAATGTTAATTGCACAGACTCTATTTAATCACTTTTCTTGATTATGTAGAACTCACTCATCAAGTTTCGCCAATAAATACACACACAGCACATAAAAAGGAATCTGCTGGAGACACTAACGGAAAATCATAATGATTAATTACATGCAATAAAAAGCAGGCTGAACTTTCAAGGAAACTTGCAAGATGCAAACATTAATGTGTTATACACCCTCAGCTAAAAGGGCACACTTTAACAACAAGAGGAGGAGTGCCTTTCCCACCCGGGGTGCATCAGATAGAGGAGGCGTGTCTTTCTCACCCAGGGTGTATCAGATAGGGGAGGCGTGTCTTTCTCACCCAGGGTGTGTCAGATAGAGGAGGCGTGTCTTTCTCACCCAGGGTGTATCAGATAGAGGAGGCGTGTCTTTCTCACCCAGGGTGTGTCAGATAGAGGAGGCGTGTCTTTCCCATCAAGGGTGTGTCAGATACAGGAGGTGTGTCTTTCCTGTCCAGGGTGTGTCAGATAGAGGAGGTGTGTCTTTTCTACCCAGGGTGTGTCAGATAGAGGAGGCGTGTCTTTCCCATCCAGAGTGTGTCAGATAGAGGAGGCATGTCTTTCCCATCCAAGGTGTGTCAGATTGAGGAGGCGTGTCTTTCCTATCCACGGCGTGTCAGATAGATTAGGCTTGTCTTTCCCATCCAGGGAGTGTCAGATAGAGGAGGTGTGTCTTTCCCACCCAGGGTGTATCAGATAGAGGAGGCATGTCTTTCCCATCTAGGGTGTGTCAGATACAGGAGGTGTGTCTTTCCTGTCCAGGGTGTGTCAGATAGAAGAGGCGTGTCTTTCCCACTCAGGGTGTGTCAGAAAGAGGAGTCGTGACTTTCTCATCCAGGGCGTGTCAGATAGAGGAGGCGTGTCTTTCCCATCCAGGGTGTGTCAGATAGAGGAGGCGTTTCTTTCCCATCCAAGGTGTGTCAGATAGAGGAGTCATGACTTTCTCATCCAGGGCGTGTCAGATAGAGGAGGCGTGTCTCTCCCATCCAAGGTGTGTCAGATAGAGGAGGCGTGTCTTTCCCATCCAGGGTGTGTCAGATAGAGGAGTCATAACTTTCTCATCCAGGGCGTGTCAGATAGAGGAGGCATGTCTTTCCTAGCCAGAGTGTGTCAAAGGAGGCGTGTCTTTCCGATCTAGGATGTGTCAGATAGAGGAGGCATGTCTTTCCTATCCAGGGTGTGTCAGATATGGGAGGCGTGTCTTTCCTAGTCAGGGTGTGTCAGATAGAGGAGGCTTGTCTTTCCCATCCAGGGTGTGTCAGATAGGGGAGGCGTGTCTTTTCTAGCCAGGGTGTGTCAGATAGAGGATGCGTGTCTTTCCTATCCAGAGCGTGTCAGATAGAGAAAGCGTGTCTTTCTCATCCAGGGTGTGTAAAATAGAGGAGGTGTGTCTTTCCCACCCGGGGTGCATCAAATAGAGGAGGCGTGTCTTTCCCATCCAGGGTGTGTCAGATAGAGGAGGCGTGTCTTTCCCATCCAGGGTGTGTCAGATAGAGGAGGCGTGTCTTTCCCATCCAGGGTGTGTCAGATAGAGGAGGCGTGTCTTTCCCATCCAGGGTGTGTCAGATAGAGGAGGCGTGTCTTTCCCATCCAGGGTGTGTCAGATAGAGGAGGCGTGTCTTTCCCATCCAGGGTGTGTCAGATAGAGGAGGCGTGTCTTTCCCATCCAGGGTGTGTCAGATAGAGGAGGCGTGTCTTTCCCATCCAGGGTGTGTCAGATAGAGGAGGCGTGTCTTTCCCATCCAGGGTGTGTCAGATAGAGGAGGCGTGTCTTTCCCATCCAGGGTGTGTCAGATAGAGGAGGCGTGTCTTTCCCATCCAGGGTGTGTCAGATAGAGGAGGCGTGTCTTTCCCATCCAGGGTGTGTCAGATAGAGGAGGCGTGTCTTTCCCATCCAGGGTGTGTCAGATAGAGGAGGCGTGTCTTTCCCATCCAGGGTGTGTCAGATAGAGGAGGCGTGTCTTTCCCATCCAGGGTGTGTCAGATAGAGGAGGCGTGTCTTTCCCATCCAGGGTGTGTCAGATAGAGGAGGCGTGTCTTTCCCATCCAGGGTGTGTCAGATAGAGGAGGCGTGTCTTTCCCATCCAGGGTGTGTCAGATAGAGGAGGCGTGTCTTTCCCATCCAGGGTGTGTCAGATAGAGGAGGCGTGTCTTTCCCATCCAGGGTGTGTCAGATAGAGGAGGCGTGTGTTTCCCATCCAGGGTGTGTCAGATAGAGGAGGCGTGTCTTTCCCATTCAGGGTGTGTCAGATAGAGGAGTCATGACTTTCTGATTCAGGGCGTGTCAGATAGAGTAGGCATGTCTTTCCTAGCCAAAGTGTGTCAAAGGAGGCGTGTCTTTCCCATCCAGGGTAAGTCAGATATGGGAGGCGTGTCTTTCCTAGTCAGGGTGTGTCAGATAGAGAAGGCGTGTCTTTCCCATCCAGGGCGTGTCAGATAGGGGAGGCGTGTCTTTCCTAGCCAGGGTGTGTCAGATAGAGGATGCGTGTCTTTCCCATCCAGGGTGTCTCAGATAGATTAGGCGTGTCTTTCCTATCCAGGGCGTGTCAGATAGAGAAGGCATGTCTTTCTCATCCAGGGCGTGTAAAATAGAGGAGGCATGTCTTTCCCACCCAGGGTGTGTCAGATAGAGGATGTGAATCCTTCCCACCCGGGGTGTGTCAGATAGAAGAGGCTTGTCTTTCCTAACCAGGATGTGTCAGATAGAGGAGGCGTGTCTTTCCCATCCAGGGTGTGTCAGATAGAGGAGGCGTGTCTTTCCCATCCAGGGTGTGTCAGATAGAGGAGGCGTGTCTTTCCCATCCAGGGTGTGTCAGATACAGGGGAATGTCAAATAATGGAGTCGTGTCTTTCCCACCTCCCATCAAGGGTGTGTCAGATAGGGGAGGATTGAAAACCTTTCATCGGGGAACTATGTTCAAAATAACAGTGTACAAATTTATAACTTACCCCATCCCAAGGAAACCTACTCCCTCTGGGTGTTTGGCGGTTTCAGGGGTTCAGGACCACCGACACCGCCAGACACCCAGAGGGAGGTGTCAGTGGTCCTTAACCACCGACACCACCAGACACCCAGAGGGAGGTGTCGGTGTCGGTGGCTCAGGACCACAGGCGTGGCATCACTGGGCACTGCCTCTGTCCTCCAGACAACCATATACAATAAATAAATACCACATGCATTGGTATTTGTTCCCTGATAAAAAGTATTGAATAAACTTGCAGCATTACAGAGAACATTGGATATTCACATCAGTCCCTGCCCCTATTGGAGCTACATACTAAGGTCCTTAACACATGAATACACACACACGCACACGCTAGGGTTAATTTTAGTCAGCAGCCAATTAACCTACCAGAATGTATTCACAGATCCATTTATGAGTGTGGTTGCGTGCGTATTTTTAGGATTGGATGAACTGCGCAAGCGTAGTAACTTTTTTCACACACATTACATAGTATTTACGCACGTAAGTACTTTTGGCACGGAGTTGTGAATCGCACTTAGGGACATACGTGGAGGAGTGCGGTTTTTTATCCGGACGGTAAAAGTTATGAGGGCGCGGTTAGTTAAATATGCACGTACGTAAGTAACATACATGCGTAAGTACACACGTAGACTTAAGGGTGCCCTACGGAGGTGGAAGTCACCGAAAACCCAGTTTTGAACTGGCTGGGATTTCAATTGCATAGCAATCGATCCACGGAGCACTGAGCTTTTGGTGCTCCGAAATGTAAGTAAAATAAGTACCCCACTCCTTTCCCTAATTTTAACCCTAAACCTCCCCTTTCATTATCCTAACCCTAACCCTCCCTTCCTGGTAGCCTGACACTAACCCTCCCTCCCCTGAAGCCTGACCCTAACCCTCCCTACCCCGCACCCTGGAGAGGTTACTCACCTTTCCCTCGGTCCGGCGATAGCAGCGGCAGAGGGATATCGGCGGCGAAGGTATTTGAGAATAAGAATGGAAACTTGGCATTATTCGAAATAAGGACATCCAAAAAGGAACTTTCAGATGTCCCTATTTCGAAATGAACAGTTTCTAACTGGGGATTGACAACACACACACACACACACACACACACACACACACACACACACACACACATATTTATATTTGTTCCATATCTATCACAATATATCACTTTGCTTACTGGCTACACAGAAGCATTAAGCAATATTAAACTAACATTCAATAAATAATACATACAGCTCAGTAATGGCCTAATGCTATAAAGCATAATATAGAAGCACTCACCAATTTTTAGTCTGAATAAAATATCACTGAATTGAATTCCGTTGCAAATGAAAATATCTTCAGGACAAAGATATGGATTGAAAAGCCTATCAATTCATTCCTCTTATTATATCATCCTTAAGGCATTTACCTGACAAATCATGCAATATTTCCCTGAAGAGCAGCAACAAACAAACTACTTTGATTTTAAACTTTTACTTATGAAGTTTATTTGCAGAAATCAGTGTTTTAGGAGCTCGCAGCGTAATCATAACTCATCACTAAGTGCAGCCCATTAATCACCCTGCCACAGGTCTCCTAATCTTGAGGGTGATTTACGGGAGAAAACCTGCTTTAAGGAAACACTCTAGGGGCGGGATTTACTAAGCTGCGGGTTTGGAAAAGTGGAGCCTATAGCAACCAATCAGATTCTAGCTGACATACTCTAGTACGTAATAAGATCTAGAATCTGATTGATTGCTATGGGCAACATCCACTGGCCCATTGTATTATCTGCTGAGCAAATAGCAGATGACGACTTATGGCTCTTACATATTTCAGTGCCCAAGTGAGAGAGAAGACACTGCACCTTCTATCTTGGTGGGAGTGATGCTTCATGATGCCTATGGTCAACCAGCTGAGGGGGGTGTGACTCAAAATGCCTTGCTCTATGGACAATGAACGCTGTATATAAACAACATGATGGGTCTAGTACAAAATGTCGACAGTCAAAATGTGGACAAGTAAAAATGTTGTCGGGTCAAAATGATGACAGTTGAGTATTATGTTAGTATTTGTTTGTAATGTTTGTATTTCAGGCACTATACCTTCAGAAATGTAAAAATATATATGTAACATATAGGTAATACTAACATAATACTCAACTGTCAACATTTTAACATGTCGACATTTTGACTGCATTTTCCAGATATGAACATGACAGCAGCTGACAGTTTAGTGTTGTCAACACAGAGAGGCTCTGACCCCACTGCCAAGCAGACATGGAGGCAGGGGGGTGTGCAAGGCCATATTGGATGCAGTGGGACAGAACATCTGTCTGATTTGTTCCAAGGGCCTTATTCACTAAGGGTGATTTTTTGTTTTGATTTGTAATCGCAGACCCGCGATTTTTTTATTTTGGTGGTCTAAATTCACTAACATGCGATTTTTTTCAAACACAGGCGATGTGCCGCGATGTTTTTAGGGCTTAATCGCTGTGATTTTAATAAAAAAAATCACCACGATTAGCCCTTTAACTAATGGCGGCATATCGCGTGTATGAAAAAAATCCTAAGTTCTGCATGTATGCAATGTGTAGCCATGCTGTAGCCATTGAATTACAAGGATCAGCAAAGGTGATCCTTGTAATTCTTTGTTTACAGCATGGCCACACTTGTAGCCATGCCGAACTGCGTGTACAGTGTGTGTAAAAATAAAAAATAAAATTCTACAAAGACATTAACCCTTTCAATAATTTAATAAAGTGTTACATATGTAAAAAAAATAGTAAACCTAACTAACATTACCCCCTACGTGTATGCACTTACCTTCGGAGGTCATCTCTCCTAATCTAAGTCTATTACATAAACTGTTACATGTGTATAAAAAAAGAAAACTTTTTTAAAACTCATCATTAGATGTCCGCATCTTGGGAGCCTTCAAATGTTCTTAAAATGAAGAGTTCTTCTCTTTTCTTGCATCTGTAAATTTCTTCCGTGCAGGAGATGAAGAAGAAACCTTGTCACCTTGATTGCGATGTCCGCAATATAACCTCCCACCAGTAGGGGGCACTGATTCAATTCAGAAGCTGACGAAATTTACAGTAGAGCAGCACTGTTAATTTCGTCAGCTTCAGAATTGAATCCGCGACCCCTACTGGTGGGAGGTTATATTGCAGACGTCGCGATCAAGGTGACAAGGTTTCTTCTTCATCTCCTGCACGGAAGAAATTTACAGATGCAAGA
>WWET01000573.1:72470-103146 GCA_011038615.1 Limnodynastes dumerilii | reverse complement strand
CGGGTGTAAGCGTAAGATCGGCTGAAAAGCCGATCTGCACATGCGCCGGGCAGATGTTGCCCGGCATCGCTACGGCAATGCCCGATCGTGGATCGGGCGTCCGTAGCAGCGCCGTAGGGACGCTAGAGGGGACGTCCCCCAGTGTCCCTACGTTCAGGTTAGTGTAGGTGGGCGGGGGGAGGTAGTTAAATGAGGGTGGGAGGGCTGGCTAGGCAGCCATACGCTCCTGTGCGAGCGTATGGCCCCTTCCTTACGCCGGCTGAAATTAGGGTAGCCTTAGGAAGGAAGGGGCCATACGCCCGCACAGAGGGAGTGCCAGGGGGGAGTCAGCGATGTAACGCTGAGCGTTAGCACGCTCAGCGCTACATCGTTGATCTGGATCAGGCCCATGATCACATACATTGCTGTTACTGGTGCATTTAGTAGGAACCTTTCCATGGACAATTGTTATCCCCCTCTCCCATACCTGCCACCATATTACTATAGTTTTTTTTAATAACTCGTTTTCATTCTTCTTTTCTATGGAGTCTTCTCCAATGGTTATGACAATGTGCAAACCACTAATGAAGAGTTAGAATCTTGGCACTGACATGTTTTTTCTTTCAGACAATAGCGGCTGTCATTAGTCTTGATGATCTTGCGTTCCCAGGCTGCTGCCTAGTGGAATAATTGGTAATTGTGGTATAAGTACATAGGGTTGCTGAGACTGTACAAGGACAATGAGGATTCCAGACAGTTAATTTGTGTTTTGCAGCCTAAAACCAGCCAGTAGTTTTTTCATTCACACAATAGGGAATATAAGATAAATCAAAATACTAGGTCTGATATCCCCAGCATGGTTTGTAAGGATTATAGAAAACAACAAATATATGCAATAATTATCATGTGTTATAATTATATGGACATACGGAAAAGCATATCTTCCATTAGGCCTAAGGTTCCCACTTCCTGGGGTGTAGAGTGACAACAAAGACAGGGTGTGCCAAGAGTTTCTGGTACCCGCCTATAGTCCAGTCTCAGAGGCAAGGCTGTCATCAAAAATTGTGGGGCCCAGTGCTGACAAAATAGGCAGGCCCCTCACCACCACCACCATCACTACTTTATCCCTACACAAAATAATTGAATGCAAATATTTTACCTGCCACCACGTCAAATTCTTTAGGCAGGTCCCTAACCAGGGGCAGATTGGGATCCTAAACCCTGGAA
Source organism: Limnodynastes dumerilii (assembly GCA_011038615.1). Classification (NCBI taxonomy): domain Eukaryota; kingdom Metazoa; phylum Chordata; class Amphibia; order Anura; family Limnodynastidae; genus Limnodynastes; species Limnodynastes dumerilii. The sequence continues at coordinate 101,940 of WWET01000573.1, read as the reverse complement.
ACATTTTTTAAGTGGCATGATGTGGGCGTGACCAAATAATTGGTAGGTGGGGCCAACACAAACGTGGGCAGGGTTAGAGCATCAATAGGTAAGGCTAATAAAACATGCAATGGATTGCGAACAATAACAGGACAAATTAATAACCTGAATAAAAGACAGAACACTGTCAAACTAGTAAATGTAATAAACTGAAAATTTGATTGCAACAGGTCATTACAGACAGCATGCTAGGGACAGCATGCACTTAAAAACAAACCATATCCTAGTACCCGCAATACATTACAGACAGCATCCTAGTGACTGCCACCTAATACAGACGGCATCCTAGTACCAACCACATATTACAAACAACATCCTAGTGACAGCAACTCAATACAGATAGATTCCTAATGACCAAAATACAATAGAGAGGAGAAGCACAAACTTTGACCCACATAGCATATTCAACACACACAGCCAGGCATATCCTCATCTATATAATATACATTATGCTATACAGAAGAGAAGTGCAGAGCATGAAACACACACACTAAATATTAGGGCAAGAGAGGAGTAACTTACAATATCTTTTAAGGAAAATGCAATTATTCTGAACATACAGTATGCCACATATTATTACAACATTTTTCTAATCCGTCCCTTCACTACCGATCACAAAACTTCATCTGCATCTACTGATAGATCACTGTATCGCCTGCCTAGCAATCCATATGTCATAACCCTGAGCCAGTATTCCAAAGGGAGAAATGATGTAGCCTGTTCATAAATCAGTGTGCAAGGATAACGCAGGCTAACAGACTAATCCAAATAAATGGACAGGTGTTAGATCAGCACAATAAAATCCCTGCTAACAGCTTGATAACAGCTTGACTAAAGAACAATCATGACATTCTGAGACTACAGGAAGTTCCAAAGGTCGGCTTCACTCACTTCTGGGGTACTTTCTTTTTAATCTGAAATATACACTGCTCAAAAAAATTTAGGAAACACTAAAATAACACATCCTAGATCTGAATGAATGAAATATTCTTATTAAATACTTTGTTATTTACATAGTTGAATGTGCTGATAACAAAATCACACAAAAATTATCAATGGAAATCAAATTTATTAACCCATGGAGGTCTGGATTTGGAGTCACCCTCAAAATTAAAGTGGAAAAACACACTACAGGCTGATCCAACTTTGATGTAATGTCCTTAAAACAAGTCAAAAGGAGGCTCAGTAGTGTGTGTGGCCTCCACGTGCCTGTATGACTTCCCTACCACGCCTGGGCATGCTCCTGATGAGGTGGCGGATGGTCTCCTGAGGGATCCTGTCCCAGATGTGCTCGATTGGATTCAGGTCTGGGGAACGGGCGGGCCAGTCCATAGCATCAATGCCTTCGTCTTGCAGGAACTGCTGACACACTCTAGCCACATGAGGTCTAGCATTAGGAGGAACCCAGGGTCAACCGCACCCGCATATGGTCTCACAAGGGGTCTGAGGATCTCATCTTGGTACCTAATGGCAGTCAGGCTACCTCTGGCGAGCACATGGAGGACTGTGCGGCCCCCCAAAGAAATGCCACCCCACACCATTACTGACCCACTGCCAAACCGGTCATGCTGGAGGATGTTGCAGGCAGCAGAATGTTCTCCATGGCGTCTCAAGACTGTGTCACGTCTGTCACATGCTCAGTGTGAACCTGCTTTCATCTGTGAAGAGCACAGGGTGCCAGTGGCGAATTTGACAATCTTGGTGTTCTCTGGCAAATGCCAAAATGCCAAACGTCCTGCACGGTGTTGGGCTGTCAGATACGCAGATTTGGATGGAGAAAGGCATTTAAATGACCAAATGAAGGCGCGGTTGTGCCGCTTAAGGTCTTAAGTAGACGCCCTACACATTCAAATGCAAACCTACAGTTAAGGGAGCCCTATGGCACTCGTAAGTCACATAAGAACCTAAAAACCGAGGGAGTTTCATTGCTATTAGGAGCGTATATTTAGGAACCTGTCGCATTCTTAAGTGTGAATCAGGCCCAAAGTATTTAATAAGAATATTTCATTCATTCAGATCTAGGATGTGTTATTTTTCCCTTTATTTTTTTGAGCAGTGTATATATTAAAAAAGTGTTTTTTTTATGGGTGGTGGGATTGCCATCCTGGATGCAATTTTAAAAAATTGGTAGCCCTTATGGCATATTACTGCTGCCATTTAAGCCAGTCTTGTTTTTGTAAAGTGAGGTTATATGCACGTTTTCCCCACAAATCATTAGGGGATTGAAGTATTTTTTTTTATATTGTTAACAGCTAGTCCCGTCTCTTGTAGACAAAACAGATCTATAGCTTTACTTGCAGCCACACATAGGCAGCATTTTCTCTACCATGACTTAAGGCATAATTGCACTGCACACGCTCATGAAATGAGTTGTCATAAAAAGACATCTTGATTCTTCACGTGGAGGAGAATTCTTTAGAGGAAGGAATGTCAAGGTACAGTATTATATATGCAGAAGGCTTCCGATCTCTGACCTTTAGTTTTATGGCTGTCATGAATCAATGCAAACAATGCTTTTAGCATATGCATATCTCAATTGATCGATTTTTTTTTTATTCTTCATTAATGGAAATTGAGCTTAGGTCTTTGTGAAGGTACTACCTTTATGCACAGAGTCTCTACCAGAGTACATCATAAGCATTGCAGCCCTTGTTATCATTAATGATGTCATTCTCTGGTACTATGCAGGAAAATGTATTGACTGTAGAAGTCTATGGCTTTCAGGGGGCAACCAAATCATCATTTTTAATGTTTGGGTAAATTTTTTGAGATAATAGTCAATGTCATCAGATAAAGCAAAATAGAGTGAAAGCGCTTCAAGGAGACAATTTGCAAATAAAGATTAAGAACTTATAACAGTATGTCATAAAATTTAAATTAATTTAGTCACAATATTAACAAGACATTCAATATAGCTCACATTCTAACTGACAATACAAGGTTATTATAATGGAATATTTGCATGTACAAGAGTGTGATTCTGTCTGCTGAAGAGATACTCTGCTGAGAGCACCTCACTTGTACTCCATGCTCCTCTATATAACTCTTATGACCGGATCCAGACCTTTACTTCTGAGACACTCAGAGATCCGAAGCTCTATACCGAGTCTCATGTGTGGTAGGGAAACCTAACCCAGCGCACTTATTATTCAAGCGCTCTACCCTAAATATTCTGTGGCGTTGTAACTTAATGTTGTTGAAACAGTGTTGTGCTTTTTTAATTATATAACTAATTGAATAATGTATAATAAATAAAGGTTACAGGTTGTTGTAATAGCCAAGTAATAAGAGTGGCAGATGCACTGGAGGTTAATCCATAATAATGAGTAAGTAAAATGTTTTACTTGGAAATGTTGGCTTCTGTAAAATATAACAGAATTCATGCACAGGAGAGCAATAGTTCATTAAGGATTCAATTTATATAGATGTACAGTGTTTAATGACAGCAAAGGTATCAGGTTTTATTGAAAAATACAAACAGCTTCTAGTAACTTTCTGAGGTAAAAATTATCTGACAAAGGGTTAAACATTTGAGATAATAGTCAAAGTCACCAGATAAAGCAAAATAGAGTGAACGCGCTTCAATGAGACAATTTGCAAATAAAGATTAAGAACTAATAACAGTATGTCATAAATTAAAATTAATTTAGTCATAATATTAACAAGGTAAGACATTCAATATAGCTCACATTCTAAACTGACAATACAAGGTTATTATAATGGAATGTTTGCATATACACAGTGTGTGTCAGGGCTATGGGATTTTGTGCATCTGTCACGGGTACCAGGGGAAGGAATAGACAAGCTGGTTTAAAATGGAAGCTTGCAGGTTTAATGTAAGGTTTGCTCATGAAGGTACATGGATTCAGAAAACAGGCAGATATGAATAGTGCAAAGACAACCTTAATGGCACCGGACTATGCCGGACTGGAACAGGTAGGCAAGACAGTTCAACAGGCTTGGCAGGACCAGACTATGCCAGACTGGAACAGGTAGGCAAGACAGTCAATATACAGGCTTAGCAGGACCAGACTACGTCGGAATGGAACAGGTAGGCAAGACAGTCAATATACAGGCTTGGCAGGACCGGACTATGCCGGATTGGAACAGGTAGACAATATAGTCCAATGTTCAGGCTTGGCAGGACCGGACTATGCCGGACTGGAACAGATAGACAATATAGTCCAATGTACAGGCTTGGCAGGACTAGACTATGCCGGACTGGAACAGGTAGACAATATAGTCCAATGTGCAGGCTTGGCAGGACCGGACTATGCCAGACTGGAACAGGCAAGATAGTTCAATGTACATGCTTGACTTACCAGACCAACTGGCGTAGAGCTGAGCAGTTAGCAGGTTTGCAGAGCTGGAGTTGTAGGTAAGCTGGACCGGAGCTGGATTGCAGGTAAGCCGGACTGGTGCTGGATTGCAGGTAAGATGGACCGGAGCTAGATTGTAGGTCAGCTGGACCGGAGCTGTATTACAGGTAAGCCGGACCGTAGCTGGATTGCAAGTAAGCTTCAGGATCAGATTCAGGATCAAGATCAGGATTGCCAGTGAACAAGTTGTTCTGGCACTGAGAAGACTGTGAGAAGACTGTGCACAGGGTTTAAATAGTGCGCCCTGTACACTGATTGGCTGGAGGACTGGAGCAAGTGGATCCTATTGGCCCCTCTTAGCATGGGACTCAGAGCAAGATGGCGGCACCCAGGGACTGGAGCTCTGCGGCACTTAATGCCAGAATGCACATGGGGACGACAGAAGAAGACTGCAGAGGTCCGGGCTAGGTGATTATAGGAGACTGTCACTATGCTGGTGACAGTCTCCGGGAGCCTGAACGGCGGGACCGCCGGGAGAGGACTGTCGACAGCTGGCTCCTGAGAGGGTAAGTGCGGCTCCTGACAGTGTGATTCTGTCTGCTGAAGGTATACTCTGCTGAGAGCACCTCACTTGTATTCCATGCTCCTCTATTGTACTCTTAGGACCCTGTATGTGAGGGGAAATCGTACCCCGAGTACTTTTTATTCAAGCACCCTGCCTTAAATATTCTGTGCCGTCGTAACTTACAGTTGTTAAAACAGTGTTGTGGCTATTTAATTTTATAACCAGTTGAATAATGTATAATAAATAAAGGTTACAGGTTGTTGTAATAATTTGTTCAATAGCAAAGTTATAACAGCGGCAGATGCACTGGAGGTTAATCCACAATAATGAGTAAGTAAAATGCTTAACCAGGTCATTTGTTAATTAGAAATACAGGGATGTTGGTTTCTATAAAATATAACAGACTTTATGAATAGGAGAGCAATAGTTTATTAAGGATTCAATTTATATAGATGTATAGTGTTCAATGACAGCCAAGGTATCAGGTTTTATTGAAGAAATAAGAACAGCTTCTAGTAAATTCTGAGGTAAAAATGATCTGACAAAGGCTGATGAAATCTCTCTAACACCGACTCCTTTCACAGAATCTCTGACTGACTGTCTGACTGGCTGAAAACACTGCCTGAATCTCTGACTGGAATCTGAACTCTGGACTTCAGGGCAACACTTTATATAAAGAGCTAAGGGGCTGGGACTTACCGCACATGCTCAGTTGCTCAGCCTAGTGCTGATGGCATAGCTGCAATTAACACTTGAAGTGACAGGACATAGTGCTGCTATCTCCAACAAACATGCGGATAATGTAAAAGTCTGTATAGGGTGTAGGGCTGAAAAATGCCCTTACTGTAAAAATAAAATATCTCCCTCATTTCACCTAGTGTACAAGCTGTAACCATTTCACCCTGTTCCGGCTGCTGTCGGAAAGACTACCAGTATGGAAGTTTGGATCAGAATCTTACACAATCATTGCTTACCAAAAGAGGGCATAATTTAATTCTAGTGATCCAAAAATGCACTCTTTTAGTTAGTCTGGATCCAGTCTACCATAAATAATTCTTAATCGTTATTTGCAAATTGTCTCCTCTCTGCCATGGATCCAGACAGCAGTGGCAGTGTATGTCCGATGCCGGATTTGCACTGCATTTAAAATTCTGAATGGATGAGGGAGGTCACACTCCTTTCTCATAAGTATTAAGCCAGTTCACACCAACCTTAACACTTACCCCACTGCTGTAATACTTACCGAGATGTATCCTCTGAATCCAAAATCCTGTTCCAGTACTGAGGCGCCAGCGAATGCCACAGGGGCCGGTTTCTGATCCGATGCGTAACTCAAGATCCAGTTCCCTACTCTTTATATGGTAACTCTTATGTTTGAGCCAAACTGGCGGTTTATGGAGTGAGGCTAGCCTAGGTAGGCACATCAGGGGTTTCAAAGTTCAAGTGGCTTAGTAGAGAGGGTAGGTAGTGCAAAAATGTTGTACTTTATAGTTCAAAGTGTTAGAGCATTTTATAGAATCTAATATGGCAAATTACGAAAGGTGGTATTATTAGTCCACTATATTGGCAAATAAGACCAGGGCACAATTTTACCAAATACACATTTTTCCTCTTTAAACACAAGGCAAATGGCAATTTGCACTCTGATGCTTACTCTATGATGCAATGCAAAAAATGACTATTAATGTGACAAACTTATTTTGTACTAAAGTAGAATTGCAGCTCCAAGATATAGCTCCTCGTAAATAACCGACATCAGTGACATAATTGCATCATGTCATCGTCAAATGTTAATAAAAGGTCTTCTAGCTCATTTAAACATTTTTTAGCATTACACATTTTGCATTTGAAATATAAACTCTTAATCCACTAAATATTATGGCAAATTGAAATAACAGCTTTTCATTATTTGTTAAAGCTAGTGCTTTATATTACTCTTTTATCTTTTTTAAATGTCATTTTATTTGCGTATTTTGTATGGTTTTTTTTACAACCAATTGCTGAAAAAATAATTGCATTGTAACCTTTATTATGCAGTGTGCCGCATGTTAGACATATTCCCTTCAACTTGGTCTTATAATTAAGCTTGCTAAGGTGTGTATAACACAGACTAGGCTGATGATGAGGAGTTTTGAGGTTTTTTTTTCCTCTTATAACTAATTAATTTATATCATAAAATGTTCAGAAGAGAATATATAGGCAGGGCCACCCTAAGCAGGGAAGGGGCTCTAATGTTCTAGTACATCTCTTTCTGGAAATATGCCACCATCCTCTATCTGATTACTCCCCTTGATATGTGAAAGCTGCAATCATATCCCTTCTGTACCTTCTTTGCTCCAAGCTATACATGTTTATTTCCTCTAGTCTTTCTCTGTATGTTGTGAGACGCAGGCCATGCACCATTTTAGCTACTCTTCTCTGCACTGTCTCACATTATTTCAGGCGAGGTCCTACCAATGACCTATAAAATTACTTTAATACTTCACTCTTTCTGCCACTAATTGCTCCCTATACAACCAAGCATCTGACTTGCTTTTCTCATTGCTTTGTTACACTGCTTGGCTACCTTTAATCAAATGCAAAAGTGACTCCTAGATGCCTTTACTCCTCAGCAGTTTCTTATGTAGTGTCATCAATGATATATTGAGCTTTTGGATTTTTTTAATCCCAAGTGCATGATTTTGGAATTAAGCTACAGTTGTCCTCTCTTCGCCATTCCTCTAGTCTAGCTACTGTGGATCATTAATTATTTTATTTCATTTTGTGCTTCCACCCTGTTACATATTTTTGTGGCATTTGCAACTTGCTGGACGTGGCCAGGCCTGGCACCTAGCTCAACATCAGGCCTTGGTCTAGAAGTGTGTTGGCATGATTTGTCAATACTTTATTTGCATTTCTTTAATGCAGGGTTGCCGATGCTCCCAGAATATCTATAAGACTCAAAACATTAAGGGATTTTTCCTGGTATCCCTGGAGAGGCGGCAATATCCTGCAATAGGCTAGAGGGTGTGAGTTTATGCAAATCAAGACCTCATACCCCACCCCCACCCCTATAAATACTGTATTTACTAGTGTTACTAGGGACTAGGCGGTTCTTAATAACATCATTTGCATAATCAAGCCACGCCCCATCCCTCAGTAACACCATATATAGTAGTGTTGAATGACAGGGTCTGGGTCTTCGGGATGCAATTTGCATAAATCATATCATCAAACTCTGCCCACATATCAGCTTCTCTTTCTTCTCTCTGAGATCTTCCGGAGGAAATATATAGATAATCAACAACCCTGACCTAAGCATTTGGGCCAACTATAAGTCTCTTGGCCTACTCCATACTTTCATGGACTAATCCTCACTTCCAGCAAATAATCCTTTCCTAACCATGCCCTTGGCCAGAAATTGAGTTTCAGAATTGTACATATTTACTATTATTTGCAAATGATGTTTTGCCTTTTACAGCCAGAGTGCCTGAAGGAACACTTCAGATGTGATTTACTGTATATAATTGTACTGAATTTGCATTTAAAAAAAATATATTTTATCTCAAGACTCAGATATCTTTTAAACTAATTTATCATCTAAAATCCAATACAATGTGTTCTGCTAGGACAAAATATATATTGGCAATATCGGCACATCTTGCTTTGCAAACCTCATACTTCTTTTGGTCCACTAGATGGCATAAAATATCACATTAACAACCCTGGCAAGTATTTCACAGGCAAGGTCATATAGTTAAACCATTCATTCTGATTGAAGATTGAAGAGTTATTGAATATTGATCCCTATTTGTCCTGTTTAGAATCCAATATTTATGCTTATTGACATATAAACACAACATAAAAAATGTGTCAATGCTTATCCATATTAAGATGGCCTGTGGTGAACATAATTTTCTGGATCTTTTTATTAGCACACGTAGAAATAACCAAATCAACAGAAAAAAGAAAGGGGAAAGAAATCCCAATGGTAGAGTACCAACCATAATAAGCATAATGAGGAATAATTCAAATTATATCAAATTTTATTAAATATTATTAAAATATAATAGAACCTATTGAGCGAAATATAAAAACTAGAAAGTTAAGTGAAATAGATCAGAAATGAGTGTCCAAAATTGAAAATACTCTATGCACCCTCCTAATGTAATGATATGGTTTAATAAACCTTCTTGGGTCTGTAGTAGAAATCACCATACAGGAGACTGCTCCACATGTTACATGGTTTTATATATGTTTTTTTTCCTCTTGTATTGGTTATATGTATCATCCCAGGTGGTAACACAATCTTAGACAATATGAAACCTCAATGAAAAATGAAAATCACAAAAGGATTTGATTGATATATTTATTAGATAAACAATAAATAAATTGTGAGTGCGGTCCATTACATTTATTCTCTCACATGTAGAAATAGGCTGCATTTTAAAAGGAAACATCACCTCCTCAGCGTGGTTTACAAATAAAGGGGTTGATCCAGACCTACGTTCCATTTTCCATTTCAATGCGTATTTACACTAGCGTAATTACTATGCACTCCCCTAGCCACTCCCCTCGGTCGTACGTACTTTTGCCGCTTTACGTTTTCCAAACCCTACCTTTACTTTTCAAAGCGTAACTCGGCCATAATGGCTGCACGTACTTACGCGCCTAAGCACGCCCATACTGTATGATTTAAATGTCTCACCGCGCCCACGAAGCGTAATTAAGGGTGTCGTATGGCTAGCACTCCCCTTCGTATGTAGTTGCGATGCTGACATGTATTATTTGGTTCTTACGCTCTGAGTTACGTGGCGTAACATCTGTAAGTACTAATGGGCGCTTTTAAGCTAGTGGCTAGCGTAAATTCACTGACGTATGTAGTTCTGGATCTACCCCAAAATTACTAGAAAGCCTTTCTTATTTTTTTCTTTTACTTTAATGAAAGCTACCAACCCTTATTCTTTCATACTCCTGGATTATATCGCCCACTACTCTGGTGATAATCACATTTGTTATGTCACAAATCATTTTAGAAATATGCTCCACAAACATGGTGTCTATAGGAAGGACAGAGGAGACATGTGCTGGTAACCCACCAGATCCAACTCTACCACTAGAGTTCCTTGAGCTCTGTCCCCACTTTCCTTGATTCACCTAACTTCTCATGTCAACGGGTTTTCCATATCATGAAGAAACCACCCAATGTTCCACTTGTCTTGTGTTGTAAAGCAAAAGTAGAAAGAAGAGGAAGGTGTGTTTGATATCACAAGGTAAAAAATGAGTGCCTCCCCCCCATTATGGGATCAGTCATGATGTCTCCTAACCATGGACCTGATTCACACTTAACAGTAAAATTGCAAACTTACTAAAATATACGCATGCAAAAAATCCGCAATACCAATTCAGAGAGTAGAAAGAGATTGATTAACCACTCTCCCTGTGTCGGGAGTGCAATGTAAGGATGTAAGTCTTTCCTGCGTTTAATTAGGTATGTGCGGACTTTATTAGCTGTGAATTGGTCGTGCATAATGGTGCTTAAAATTGGTTATGGTTCAAAAATACGTAACTAAACGCACTGATTAAGCTTTGGAGAATGTACTTTTTTTTTAAAAGACAGGTCGTACTGCCATTAACATAATAACGTAAACAAAAGTAACAATTATAAATACAACTTAAAATTAGAATAATCATGACATAATTTACAATACACATAAACGCATACTGCATGACATTAGAAATAAAATGGTCCACTATATAAAAAGAATTTCATAAAACATTTTAAAAATAAGCATTTAAAAAATAGAAACAACACAAACAACCAATGCAGTTAAATATAAGTAAATGTAATGGTGTTTGTTCAGAAAATATAAAATAAAACCTTCAAAAACTCTAAACAAATAATGGCACCTTTACAATGTTAAAGTTTTGCACAAAATGAAAATCAGCAAAGGATTAAATAAACGAGCCTTTATTTGTTTCATTTAAAAATCAACATCCAATGATTATAAGCACGCAGCAGGTGTGGGCTAAACTAAGCAAACCATACAGTTCTTCAACTTGGTCGAGGGCTACCTTGACTTCTCCCTTTCGTATGTTAGTTTCCGCAAGGCACTCCTGACTGTGAATCAGTCCTAACTCTGTTGGAACGCCCATACTGTACATTAGTAGCTTGCCCCTCTAGCCACACATACGGGACTCGTTACATGACGATGCACGCATCAGTCCTAAGTCTAATGTCCATGTATGTGAATCTGTTGGTCATGGTTTAATTGTATATATTTGGGTTCTGGGCTTGTGCATTTTAACTGATTGCAAAAATACGCACGTAGATTCTACACTTACTTAAGTGTGAACACGGTCCCATGTGCTCAGTTTTCATGTTCACTCATCATGTCATCTGTCCTAATGTTCCCCACCAAGATTCCAACCATCCCTAGGACATTCAGCAACGAGACTTGGACTTAGTAGTTTAGGATTTATAAACTGTATCATCAAGCTATTTTCTCAAATCAAATCAAAAGAGGAAAAAGTTTGTCAGACTACAATGGATGTGGTTTCTCAGTACAATGTTTTTTTTTGCATCAGACCATCGTGCGGCAGCTGAATGAAGACTGTATTATTGTCAAAATAGCCTGACTGGCAACTGCATCCCAATACAACAAGATGTTTATCATGGACTGACTGAATTGGGTATCCGTTCTGAGTTCTCTGGGGTGTGCTGGGGATGCAGAGAAGTAACAGAAACTAGGGGTACTAATGTACTAGATAAGACAGATAACATAAGATAGATAATGGACTAGATAAGACAGGAACCAGACTTGAATAGGACTTGACAGGACTAGAGACCAGACTTCAACTGTACTGGACTTGAACCAGAGTGGAACTGGACTAGACTGGAAGGACTAGAAACCAGACTTGAACTTGACTGGACTGGGAACCAGGCTGGAACTGGATTGGACTAGAAGCCAGACTTTAACTGGACTGGACTGAAAAGGGCTATAAACTAGACTTGAACTGGACTGGAGTGAACGGGACTACAAACCAGACTTGAACTGAAATGGACTTAGAACTAGACTGGAGCTGGACTGGACAGCTTGATACTGCGGTACAAATCCACAGCCGACAAGAGGTGTACTGGGGAATGCTAACAAGCTGATGATTGGAGCTGCGGTAGTGATCTATGGAGCAGCTGATGGTAAAGCTGAGGTTGGTGCCGCAGTAAAATCCATGAAGCAGTTGATGGTAATGCTGAGATCAGAGCTCCGGTAGTGATCCATGAGCAGCTGACGGTAATGCTGAGATCGGAGCTGCAGTAATGATCCACAGAGCAACTGATGGTAATGCTGAGACCGGAGCAACAGTAGAGATCCACGTGATACAGTCGGGCAATTCTCTCTCTCGGAAGAGATAACAGAAATAGTAGCCAGGGAACTAGAAGACCAAGTTGTTCTGGCACTGTTTGAAAAGTGCTTGGGATTTAAATAGCGCACCTCAGCCAGAGATTGGTGAAAGCTGTCATTTGTCTGCTGGACAGGGAATCTGGTAGGCTGGTTCAGGTCATGTGAATGTATGATGATGGCGGTGCCCATCTATCGGAGGACTCCGCCGGCTGGTGCCAGAATACTCCTCCTGCGATAAGACTAACCCGTGCAGAATGTCACCATACGTTGAAGGTGGCACCTCCGCGGATAAGAGACAGGGGCCCAACTGAAAAGGGCAGCAGAAAGACGCCCTCTAACACGGTAAGTGCCAAGGTTTGTGACAATGTTACCCTCATAGAAGTATGTATAAGTGATCCAAACTCCACAGCTCTAAGGATACCAAGCCATTGTAGTGACAATTTGCTGAATAGTTGGGCAACCCGTCTTGCACTTGGTTACTAATGAAAACATAGGGGCAGATCCAGAACAATGTTTCTGTGCGCATTTACACCTGGCAGAGACGTAAAAAGGCGATTTGGTATGTACTGAGCATACGCATGACAAATGATATGCTACGTAACGTAACTCTGAGTGTAAGGGCCTTTCACATATCAGTTGCTTAAATTCGTTCGAGGGGGTGTGCCAATTTTATGTTAGCCAAAAGTACGCTTAAATTAGGCAATGTAGGCGGGGGTTTGCATTTAAATCGTACAGTATGGGCGTGCTTAGCGGTGTAACTATGCACTGCCTATACGTACGTGTGCGGACATGAGCGGTTACGCTGCCAAAAGTAAAGGTAGGGTTTAGAAAACATAAAGCGGCCAAAGTACGTACATGCAGGGGGTGTGTCTAGGGGAGTGTATAGAAGGTACGCTCGTGTAAATACGCTACACTAGTAAACGGATTGCAAGCGGAGTTCTGGATCTACCCCATAGTGGGTAAGAATAGATTTTATTTCATTATTTCTTTTTTTTTTAAATATATAATTATTAGTAGACTTCATTATTATTTAAATAAACTTTTCTGAGTTCATTATTTCTTTTTTTTTTAAATATATAATTATTAGTAGACTTCATTATTATTTAAATAAATGTGCCTTTTCTGAGATTAAAGCCTTTTTGTACTGACTTTGTTCTGTTATCAACAGCCTAAGCCAGCTCTAATAGAACAGTTATCAATAATTGTTAAAATATCTTCATGTGCAGTACACAGAAAACAGAACAAATTATCATGGATTGTAAGGATTACACCATACAAATATAGCGGCAAGAGAACAAACTGTTAAAAAAAGGAAAAAAAAATTTAAAGAAACTACAAGATTCAAAAGAAAACAGCAATTACATGTGACATAAAGAACAAAATACAAAACAATATAAAATATTCAAAAGAAAATAGCTGTTATATGACAGGCAAAGAACAAAATACAAAACAAAGGCAAAAATACAATTGTTGTGGCAAAGGATAGTGGCTTCTGAATGGATTTTGAGTCATACTTAAATCATAAGTATTGCAGTCATATTAGGTGACATCTATTTACATTAGTTATATGATTTATCAATTTTAGCTACTGCAGGAAAGATAATTTCTACAGATGTGTCCACATTCACCTTTCGCCAAAACAGGAAAAGATGGCCATACATGGCCATGTATAGCCCACGTATAGGGGAAAGGTGATAGGGACTATAGAAAACAATAAAAATTTTACATTTAGTTGTAATCACAGCTCCCACATAGATTTAATTAATGGGGCTGACTTCATGGATCAGGTGGCCCTGCAGCTCAGGTGATATATCAGTTAAGTGGCTTTGTACACTAATGGAAGTCATGACCACTATACAGATGTGTACACAGATGCTGCAGCAATCCCCCCACCGCTACATTTCTGCACCACCTACTTCCCTGACATCATCTCACAGTGGAACACCACTACCTAAACTCTGCTCTAATGTGAACTGGTTACATCAGCATCCCATCTCAATGATTTCCCTGCATGTGTCACACCACAATGAGCCCCAAAGGAGAGAGAAGAAAAAAAGAGCAAAAGAAAGAAGAAACAAGAGAAAGAAGAAGAAAAACAAAAGAGTAAGAAAGAAGTAACAAAAAAGAACTAAGATTGAGAGACAGTACAGTTAAATGAAAATCATAGAACCCAAATATAGTGCCCAGTATTACCCTTCTAATACAACTCTATTTCACATAAAGACTTAGGACCTTATTCACACTTAAGAGGCTTCTTCAGTGTTTAATCTTCCGAAATGACCTACTACGCATGCGTGGTAGGTTTTTTACGCAATCCTCCAGTTAGGTTCTTTAAAGACCGCAGAGAGTAGTTTAGGAAAAAGGAGGCGTGCTAATGCCAACCTCGGGGATAGTTTTAGTTAGAAGTGGGTACGGCGCATGTGCAGGATTTTACTAGTATCGTCGGAGCTTCATTAATGAATGAAACTCTGGTGAAGATGCCCCTTCTATCGCAGGACATCGCAGTCCTGCATAATGAAGGGGCATCTCTATAAATTAGGTAAATGAAGTGTCCAGGCTCGCTGCGATGATAAGCGAGCCTGGAGCACTATCGTTCACCTATTTTTAGGGATCTCTATAGATAGAGCCCAATAACATTTTCTACAGATATCGGGACATCGTTGATTGCAAAAATTAGGAGTTCCTAAAAATCAAATTCAAATCAAATCAAATGATCAAATGTTTCAGGCGATTCTGCAGCATTGTTGGACACTACACACTGGTAAAATATCTGGTGAAAATATTGCATGATTATTGGCATAAAAAGCTGTTCATAGGGGAGTCATTAGATCAGCTTGTTTTATCTACGTCCAACAGATATGATGATTAGCATACCAAGGAATTATAACGTATTTTCTGTCAGTCATTAATTTTGGTGGATTAAAAAACCCACATGATGGTTTTTAAAAATAAAACCCCATGGTTTAGCAAAACTGTGCTCAATTTTATTCTTTCCCCTTGGTGGTTCCAGCTGCAATCCCCTACTGGACCACAAGATATTCCCATAGCAACCAATCAGCTTCTAGCTGACACTCACTAGTATGCAATAGGAAAGTCAGATTGGTTGCAGAGGCGACTTTAGGCATAGGCCATATAGACAGCCACCTAGGGCCCCCGCGGTTCATGTGGGCCACGCAGTTAAGAGCCCCTGAACACAAATGGCTGTGGCCACTCACAATATTCCCCATAATAAAGTTTTTTTTCTCCTTAACTGTACTCAAATTATCCCCCATAATAGGACTGCATTTGATATACATGTTTTAAATAAAATAATAGTGGAGGAGACTATTGATTGCCACATGAAATTAATGGGGGGGATGCAGTTAAATTAATGATGAATTGTTTATTCGGGCCCATTATAATATAACATCTAGGGCCAAATCTAGATTTAAATAAAATAATAGTGGAGGAGACTATTGATTGCCACATGAAATTAATGGGGGGGATGCAGTTAAATTAATGATGAATTGTTTATTCGGGCCCATTATAATATAACATCTAGGGCCCCAAAAAATCTAGATAACCACCTCTGCCCCCTACCTCCGTCTCCTCAGACCCCCTTCCCCTCTCTAAGTCCTTTACTCCATTGTTTCTCCATATCTGGTCCCAGTTTATCCAACTATATTTAGCTATTTCTTTCTCTTCTTTCTTCCTGCTTCTCCAGGTACTTGCGACACAAGGGCTTCCTGGGTAACATGACCTTAGTTTAGTTTGTGATTTGGCTCTGGATTTGTGGCACCTCTGTGAGTGATCTGAGGCACCTCAGGGTACCACACTTTTGGAAACCTATGATGTAGATTAACATCATATTTTTACCTTAAAGTTAAAACAAGATGGGTACAGCAAATCATTATTTATGCCTTCAGTAATGTGATTTCCATACAGAGACCATTATAATATTTAAATTGCACAATCGTAAAAAACAACAGCACAATATCTGCATCATATACTATACCTGATACATTTGCAACTGAATGAATTAACTTCCCTGTAAAGTACTCAATAGGATATTTGTATGGCTTCACCCGGAATACTGTGTTCAGTCCTGGAGGCCATATCTCCAGAAGGACATACATACATTAGTATACATTGGCATACATTACTGTGCAAAAAAGAGCAATTAATATAGTACATGGGATATGTCACAAAACATACAAAGAAAGACTAGAGGAACTAGACATGTATAACTGGGAGCAGAAAAGGGATGGAGTATATGATAGCAGCTTTCAAATATATAAAAGAGTGTAACAGATACATGAGGGTGGAATTTATCTAAGGAAAGTGGGGATGTTATTAGCACATTAAGGCATTCTTATAAACTAAATGGAATAGTTGGTGTGGATAACACAGTAAAACAATATAAACATGCTTGGGATAAAAGCATATCCTAAATCTTAATCTAAGCTGAGGGTCAAAAAGTGTCTAAGGTCAGTATAATTTTAAAAAATAAATAAATAAATAATAATAATAATAATAATAATAATAATAATAATAAAATAAATAAATAAATAATAATAATAATAATAATAATAATAATAATAATAATAAAAATAATATGCGTAATTGAGCAGACTGGATGGACCAAGTAGCTCTTATCTGCTGTCACATTGTATGTTTCTATGTAATTGTACAATGTTCAACCAGGAAAACTCAACAAGCACAATAATTAAGTTAGGGATGCTACTTATGATCACAAGTCATGCATATCATATATCTTTAAACACCCTCTTGTAAACATTTTGTATTCTAAGTGCCTGACAGATAAATCTCCCGTTTTGAAGCATTGGGATGGATGTAGAGTTCATGCTGTGTTACTTTTTCTGAACAAATTATCCATCTGAAACCGGGATCCCACGAGGTAGTCTCAATCAAATTTTAAAGAAGCAGCATATTCCGCCGAGGGCAATTTATCGCCATAAATCTGATCAAATTATTCAGGAGATGATTGCAGTGAATGCTAAAATGGATACTCATTTGTCAATTTGGTTTGCAATATATTTTATTGCAAATTAAAATGAGAAGCTCGGATGCTAAAAATAGTAAGAAAAAAAAATCATAAATCTCCCTCTGCATAGTTTAAAAATATATTTGCAATTACTGATGACGATGGAGGTCACAAATTGATGGAAAGACGCTAATGGATTTTGATGGGTCTTAGTTATAGAGAATAGCAGATAGATGGAGGGACAGTGAATGGAGAAATAGGGAACGTTTGTTCTGTGTATTGCCCTAGTTTGATCAGGGTGCAAATGTTTTTTTATTTTTACAGAGCTGTTGAACTATGGACATTCTGGGAATTATAATGAGCTAGGGCCGTATTCAGACATGCGTTTTTCAAAAATAAGCAATTATACGCACGTAGCAAGCCAACACCCACCAACCTCCCCCCCCTGACACTCCCCTCTCACGGCTGTGCAATCGTAGATTTATGCCTCCATAGAGTACCTACTTTACATGTGTACTTACGTGCGTATATGTATGCCGTATGTGCGATTCTATGTAACCGCGCCCTCAAAGGCCCCCACCCTCTTTCACATAACTTTTCAGGCACGTATTTCAACCCCACCACTCCGTACGTATGTCCCCAAGTGCGATTCACATGTCCTTGCCTATAGCACTTACGTGCGTATATTCTACATAACTTACGTAAATAAAGTTACTACGCATGCCAGTTAAAACGTACTTAAAAATTCTTCACGTGAAAACGGATCTATGAATATGGCCCCAGGTCCCAATTAGAGTGAATAATGGCTAGAGTGCCAGGCCATGTTTTGTTTTTTGTGCAAATTCCCCTTGCCTTGAGCACCTGCAATATATATTACTTTATAAACTGATTTGAAGCAACCTCCATTTTGGATGTGTGTTTTAGAGCCTGTCTGAGATTGCAGCTGAGAGGGGGTGCGGTCTCAGAGTGGCAGTTTTGGAGACCTTGGAATCTCCATGTGAGGTGAGCTCCTGGTTTAGAAAGATATTGGATATGTGACCTAAAGTTGGGGCTCTAAAGTTTAGAGTTGAGATTAGAGTTAGTACCGTTCAACAGAGAAGCCTTGTAAGTGGCGAACGGCTTATCACATATCTGCAGCAGAGGTGTAACTAGCATGGGTTTTGCAGGGCTCGTGCCCCAGGTTCCGATGGCGCCCAGCTGATGTGGGCGCAATCGGAGCCTTAGGGCATGAGTCCTACAAAACTCCACTGCTTTTCTTTTCACCCGTTGGAATCCTTTTCCAGGAGTCACAGCGGGTAGCAGGCATCACAGTGGTGGTGTGTGCGGTGAATACAGACGCCGACACGACCTTGGGGTCCCATCAGCGTCTGTATTCACTGCAAGCACCACCTTACAATACAGAGAGCGTGCAGCGGAGGAGAGGGTAAGTGACTTTCTATTGGGGGCTGCACTAAGGACTCAACTATATTAAGGGAGCGCACTAAGGACTGAAACTATGATGGGTCTGCACTAAGGAGTAAAACTATAATAAGGGGGCGCACTAAGGACTGAAACTATGATGGGGCTGCACTAAGGTTATATTATTTTTTTATATATACATGTTGTGTATTCAAGTGGTCTCCCGATATATACCTGCCTTTTTTTCACCTGAAAACGCTCTTTATCTTATGAAATCGAAGCTAGCGCTGCTTTGTAATTGGAGCCCAAAGAAAGCTATGAAAAATAATGCATGTGGTATAGCTGCTGCAGGATTGTAGCTAAGGGTTCAATGTTAAATCTATTTCTGTGACCCCACAATGCCCTCAAAACAACAATGTGGGTGTCTCATATAGATATATTTTCCATTATTTTCCATGCACAGAAGATGCTATTTAGTAGCAGAGAGGGAGGGAGGGCAGAGTGGCGTTGTTGGTCCTCAAATGAAATTTATAATGCCAAGGTTGTACATGTTTCATGATCCATCAGCCTTTGCATCTGCAACATACAGTATATGTCTGGTTTATTAAAAGTCATCTGCACCATTGGGGAATTATTCTGCCTTGTTGCAGGTTTTAAAAAATACATCTGCAAAAAGTGGTAAACCCATAACTATGGTGGTCTTCATGAGGACACGCCCTCCCACTGGTGTCCCATCTCATCTTGGTGCGCCCCCCCTCTCCTTGTTATGCAGTAAGTGTATGTGTAGCAGCAGCACGCCGCCAAAGGGGGCATGGCTAGCCCATTGTGGGCATAGTCAGGCCATTGGGGGGTGTGGTCAACCCATCATACTCTGATCATGTCTCCAGTCCCCCCAGTATTCCCCATCATGTGCCACCAGCCCCCTCCCCTCCCTGCCTGACATGCACGTTTTATGGTCCTCTAATGTGTAAGCCGGCCTGTGTGTGGTAAAGTAAGTGAGTTGACTTCTACTCACATAGCCCCTTTCACAGATATACAGTATACATTGATCCATGCCGGAACTAAATAGTCATAAATTCTTATTATTTTTTTACATTTATTATCTGCATTACATTTGCATTTAGGGATGTCTTTGCACATATTGTCATACTGTGCCGCAGTGCCGCGGCAGTTTCCTGTCACTTACCGTTGCGTCATGCTTCCTCCTCGCTCCCTGAGACTCTCCAGACCATTTGCCTTTGCAGGGGTAATCCGCCGGGCATCCATTTCTGTCTGTCTGCTGTCTCCTCCTCGTCGGGCGCTTTGGTTCCCTGTGTCTACTCGCCTTCTGTCCCATTCTGACAGTTATGCATTGCCAGGGTACCTGGGAAGCACATTCCTCCAGATGCGTTGCCCCGCAACCAGGACGCCAGCCTATTAGCCGTGTTGGCACGCTCCCTGCCCGCTGCTCATTGGTGAGGAATCCATTTTAGTCAGTTCTGTCCCGTGCAGTGGCCCCGGTTATAGCTTCCTTCCAGTTGCTTTAGCCTGCTTCTTGCCTTGTGCCTTTTCTCTAGCTTATTTCTGATTGTTGGGTGTCCCATCTTTGCCCTGCCTGGTTCCTTCCTCTGCTCCTATTGTTTCCGTCCCCATCTCCTTCTCTACTCCTATTATCTGATCCAAACTGTTATTAACACTCTCTCTCCCGGTGTGACTGTTTTTGTATTCCTTTTGGGAATTCGCCCGTGTGCTTGAGCGAGTGATTCTCCCTGTTTGTCTGTCTGTTTGGTTTGTCAGGTCTGGTCCAGTTTTACCACGTTCATCCATTCCACCATTCCACGTTTTCTGTAGTCTGTCTTAGGCCAGTTCCTTCTGGTCTGACCCCGCCCGCTTTTCCCGTTTCCACTTTCTACTGCTTCTCTCTGTTATACCTTCTTCTTTTCATTTTTCCCCTCCCCCCTTGTTGCTAGGGGCTGTGACCTGCTTGTTTCTTGCAGCCCAGAATATCCCCACCATTAGGGGCTCTAGTGAAGACCAGATTCAAGTTAGACTCCGCACCCTGGTAGCGACTTCTGTCTTCTGTTCTTGGATTCTGCCGCCCAGTCCTACCGGTACCCGGAGGAACCATAACACATATTTTGAAGTTTTGATACAAATCTTAATATCTATAACTACTACAACTATATTACTATTGGGACCAATATCATTTAAGTGTCAAATTTAACATTCTTTTAACCACAATACTCCTAGTGTCATAGGCCCTGATTCAGAGATTGAAAATAAGAACTTAAAGTTACACCTGGGCTAAACCAAGTTGATTTTAGGGGAGTCAAATTTCATTAGTTGCAACAGTATTATAGTTAAAAGGTGATGTTTCCCAGCTCAAGTCTAATTAGCAGTTTAAAAGTGAAGCTGATCAGGTATCTGTGTGCAATAAGTAAAAGCAAAGCATTCTCCCTGCATGCATAGAATAAAATTAACTTGACTCCCCCTGAAATCAACATGGTTTTGCCCAGGTGTAACTTTAAGTTCTTATTTTCAGCCTCTGAATCAGGCCCATAAAGAGCAAAATACATATTTGTAACCACGATACAAAGGAAGCTGAGGCTTAAAGTTAACACCATGCCAATGCCAATCAAGTCCACATGCGAGCATGTCCGCATCACAGCTGTCGGCCAGAAGTCCATCAATATCAGAAATGATGGCCATTCGGCATCAGCAATTATGGCAAGCCAAGAAAACAGCAAGAGCCAGGTTGTCAGTTTCCATAGAAATCATCACCCAGGCCTTTCAATACATACTCCATGTGTTGTCTCCAGGATTCTAATAACCCACTAATGTTTCCCCAGTTTCCAATAATCCCCCTCATGTTTCACCAGCTTCCAATAATCCCCCTGATGTCTCCCATAATCATGTAAACTTGGGACATTATTTTGTGAGGTTATCATATGAGGTTATCATGGCAATTGAGGTGTTACTGTGTACAGTGATCTTATGAACTATGAGGTTCATATAATTGTTGGGGGGTGGAGGTGTATCTTGTGAATTATGGGTGCAAAATCAAAATTAAATCTTGGTACCTCGTCTAAAAATGTTCTGAAGTTCCTGCTAATGATAAAAAAGGAATTTTGTACACATTTGTATTGTTTATGCTTCTACATTACAATTTCTATAATTACATTGATTTACTGTCTATTCAAAACTATACTTCTTATTCCAGTGATTCCCATTTTGCTGCTTTGATGGCTGACATTGTCTTCCAGTGTAATGTTTAAAAAGTATAAACACAGCAAACAAGATAATAAGAAAAAAGTGGAGTGAATGTATGGTTGAAGTCCCCAAACAACCGAGTAGCTAAAAATACTATTTATTTAGTATACATAGCAAAGTAAAGCAAAAAAACTAAAATGAGAGTCAAACACAGGAAAATAAATCATGCTGCCTTCACTTCAATGGCCCATTCATTTTTCAATGGCCCATTCATTTTTCAATGGTACATTGAAATGAATAGACATTGAAATAAATCAGTTTTTTTTATTAATAAGCCTAACCTAGATTAAATTACATATCCATTAAAAAAATCGCCATAACTCGATTTGGAGACCGATAGTATTTTTAAATTGCTGATTGAAATTGATCATTGCAAAATTTGCCCATTAATTTATACCTTTCATTTAAACAAACAAGTTGCTGGACTTGATCTTCCTTCAGCAAAAAACATCTTATCTTTTCACTTATTCCACCGTACATATATTTGTTTTTTTTTTTAAAGAACTCTCACAAGTGAAAAAGATATAGAAGTTTAGCACAATGGGAGGCTTTTATTGTGCTAAGAAACAGCCGTAAGCAGTGAGTACAAAAACCGTCTGTATTTCAAGACACCAACTGTGAAGACCAGGACTAACAATAACACTGCGAAAATCAGAGATTACATATTAAGCATAAATATTGTGCTGTTTTAAAACATTCATGTAAGATTACAGAGTTCATTTTGAGTTCAACAATCTTGTTACAATTTTCAAATAATAATAATAATAATAATGATATACAATACAATCTAATTCATCAGTTTTGTATGTCTACATACATTATAATGTTATTACTATACACTATGTTTTTCTATGGTGTTTTATATTTGTTTTTGTCCAAGGCTTAGAAGAAAGTATGCAATGATCTTGTTTATTTATCAGTGTTATGGCAGTGATTATATTTTCCTTCCAGCAGTGCTGTTCCTTTGAAACATGCGCCGTATATAAGAAATATAAAAAAAAAAAGACTTCTCATGCGGCCATAAAAATTTGAACACAGAAAGTGCATTTGGTGCCAGCGTTGGGATGTCAGGAAGGATGTTGGGAGAAATAGAAGTAGACATGGCTGCTTTAATGATCGCCATGTGCTTAGATCTATTTGCGTGAAATAAAAGAACAACGATATTGAGTTATGCGATATCCCTTCGGACAAGGCTAAGTGCAAACACTTGCAGTATAGTTGCCTTGATCCATAGCTGAAAGCAAAACCTTTAGGATAAAATGTAATTTTAAAATGTTCTGCTTTTATCTATTATAAAGGAACCACGCTCCTGACATGCTTTACTTTACAAGATATACTTACGTTGACGATTCATCCGTTTTCATTGCACTTTAATGAGGTGTCATAAGAAATTAATGTATTTCTGGGCATAAATGATTGCAAATCATATACATCTGAATGCAAGAAAAGATGAAAACCAACAACTACAATTTCAATTTAGAGTATTCCTAATTAAGGCATTTATATGTAACAGACAACAACCAGTAAATCATTCGATTTTTTTGCACTATATACAAAATTACATTGAATGTATCATGGTTACAGATAAATCAATATCAACATTTAGGGCCAGATATACTAAGCTGTGAGTTTGGAAAAGTGGAGATGTTGCCCTTAGCAACCAATCAGATTCTAGAGGACATTTTCTAGTATGTAATAGTTAAATGAGATCTAGAATATGAATGGGTGCTATTGGCAACATCTCTAATTTACCAAACCCGCAGATTAAAAATTCTGGTCCTTAGAGATAGCATTTTACTTTGATTGGATGAGCAACATATGCAGAGGGATCTGCAATTTCTGGGACGCATTATCCAGGCATCCATGCATTTGCAACTTAATCGATTTCTAGAAGCCGGGGTCTGATTTAATGTACATTGTAATAAAAAGGCCCGCCCACTTACAATCGCAACCCAGCCCCTCTGTTGGGTCCAGAATGCGTTTCAATCGGGTAGCATTTATGTGTTTGTATCCGCAAAATAAAAAACAGTCCAATTCAAATGCACTAATATTAGGGAAAATGGGATCTCTGTATAAAGAGTATGGTATGAAACTCAAATATACTGCAGTTACATACCATTCAGCACTAAAATGCCAACATGATTAACTGATTGACTTTCCTCTCTCTGAGAGGGTAGTTATCCCAACATGGTAACCCTAATTCTAGTTACTAATTTAAATCTAATTACTTATCTTGGAATGAAGCAGCTTCAGAGGTGGTGTAGAAGAAAACAGAGTGGTGAAGTATAGAAGAGAGAGCAGAGCAGATGGAGGTACAGGATAATAAAGAAGAAAGGAAGACAGAGTGGACAAGACAGAGCAGAGGAAGAGTGGATGGAAAGACAGGAGAAAAGAAAAGAATAGAGAGCACACAGAACAGAGCGGAGAAAGAGCGGGCACGGAGACAGGACAGGAGAAAAGAAAAGAAGAGAGAGCACACATGACAGAGCGGAGAATGGAGAAAGAGTGAACAGAGAGACAGGACAGGAGAAAAGAAAAGAGGAGAGAGCACACAGGACAGAGCGGAGAAAGAGCACGCACAGAGACAGGACAGGAGAAAAGAAAAGAGGAGGGACACACAGGACAGAGCAGAGTAAGAGCGGGCACAGAGACAGGAGAAAAGAAAAGAGGAGGGACACACAGGACAGAGCGGAGAAAGAGCGGACAGAGAGACAGGACAGATGAAAAGAAAAGACGAGGGACACACAGAACAGAGCTGAGAAAGAGCAGACACAGAGTCAGGACAGGAGAAAAGAAAAGAGAGCACACAGGACAGAGCGGGCAGAGAGACGGGACAGAAAAAAGAAAAGAAAAAGAAAAGAGAGCAAACAGGACAGAGTAAAGGAAGAGAAGTCGGAGCAGCAGAATAGGAAGAAGGAAAAGAAGATAGAGCAGACAGAACCAAGCAGAGGAAGCGTGAGCGGAGAGACAGGAATGGAGAAAAGAAAAAAAGAGAGAGCAGAGAGAGAGAGAGAGAGAGAGGACAGGACAAGCCGTGGAATTAATTAGTTTTATATGCATTGTTAGTGTTTTTATATGGTGATATTATGAATATTATGAAGGCAGGACATTGATTTTGGTATGGTACCTCTGCTGACATAATATATTTCAATATTAAATCCCTTTCTGCACTGGCACAGGCGACATTATGGTGTAAGCTATATCATTGCCAATTTTGTGATTGTCACCATAGAGACTGTAACCAGAGAAACACAATGGACAATGTGTAGAAGGGCTCTTCTCTGCAGTCACTAAGGTCATTCTTGGGAAAAATGATCAGTTTTTTGGGGGAGAGAATCATTGAGGTTGAATGAGGAGGTGATTCCACCACAGATCCTTGTCAGGTATTCTCCACAAAAAATGTAATTGAAATTTAGGGCCAGATTTACTAAGCTGCAGGTTTGGAAAAGTGGAGATGTTGCCCATAGCAACCAATCAGATTCTAGCTGACATTCTCTAGAATGTAATCGGAAAGTGAGAGCTTTTATCTGATTGGTTGCTATGAGCAACATCTCCACTTTTCCAAAACGCAGCTTAGTAAATCTGGCTCTTAGAATGGATAAATAACATAACTGTGACAAAATAGTTGTCATCAAGAATATGATATCATATATCATGTTCTGTCCCATTTTTTAAAATATTCTAGCATCCAATTTAAATCTTTCTTCTTGTCCTATCCACAAAGATATCTTTTATCATACTCTCTGTAAAGCAGATATCGCTTTGAACTGGCACAGCCATGAAATGGATTAACTGTCAAATGACCTGTTAACATTTGGCTAAGTGGCTTTAAGTGTTCCACGATCCATCTTACAGCCTGTTTGGAAAGCAGGTAAAGTTAGTTAAATAATAAGGAAATTTAATATTAGATCCATCTTTCTGATAGCTTTTTAATAAGAATCGATGAGAGTTAGAAATGGCTCCTTCCTAAGAATGATGAGGAAAGGATTGGAGCTTGGCACCTGTGATTTCTGAAATAGGAACAGACCTTTTTTTCTCCAATAACCCTGATGGAAATGAAATGCAGACGGGAATGTCACTATTGATGTCACTATTGATGCAGCAGCTAGTAGCAGAAGCCACGGAGCAAAACTAAATCCACTTTAACAAGGTATAAACATATATTGTGCTGGATCAAGACTTAAGAAGAAGAATATTAAGGGGCTGATTCAGAGATGCGATTTTTTCGCTACTTAGGTGCGTATATATAGGATCTTAGAAAATTCGCGTCAATGCGCATGCGTAGTAATAGTGCAACGCCGTCTACGTAGAGGTTAGGATCTTAAATTCGCTAAGCGCGGACCTGTGAATCGCTCACAAGCACTTAAGATCTTAAGTGCTGCGAAAGTTTAAGATCTGAAGGATTTGCATAGATATGGGCGGGGGGAGGCATTGAGATGAGGGAAAGTGGGCGCGGGCAGACACTTAGGATCTCAAATAACCACAACTACTTCCCTTAAGATCTCAAATGACAGCGCAGAGTTAGGGTTAGTCAATGGTGGTCTAACTTTAAGATCCGCTGCTGTTTGCAAGGGGAGTGACTATTTAAACAGTGGGCTGTAACCTGCTAAGATCTGACTTTATTTGCGTATATTTGCGATCTTTTCGCAATCGCATCTCTGAATCAGCCTCTAAGAGGGGAAAGTTACTCCTGGGCTAAACCATGCTGATTGCAGGGGGAGTCAAGTTAATAGTATTCTTTTCATGCAGAGATATATCTTTGAATTGCTGACTGCACACAGATACTGACCAGTTTACTTATACATTGTTATTTAGACTTGGGCCGGGAGACATCACCTCTCAACTCTAATACTGTTTGCAACAGATGAAATATGACTCCCCCTGCAATCAACATGGTTTAGCCCAGAAGTAACTTTCCTCTCTTAGGCCCGGATTCACAACAGCGGACATATTGCATATACGACTGGTGTTTCCCGATATTTGATACTGCGCATGCATAGTATTTTTTTTACGTAAGTAAATAATCCATTTAGCCCTCCAGATCAGGCCTGGACAACCTGTGGCTCTCCAGGTGTTCACAAACTACGAGTCCCAACATGTTTTAACTGGACAGGCATAGCTGATACCTGACAAAGCATGCTGGGAGTTGTAGTTTCTCCACACCTTGAGAACCTCAGGCTGTCCAGGCCTGCTCTAGTTACTTTATTAAGTATCTAGAGGGCTGAATGGATTATAGTATCACACCAGGTTAAAGTACAAGTACAGAAGCTACCTCCTGACAACCTTGCCCAGTTGCCCTGAGGACCACCAGACAATGGTCCAAGTAGCACCAACGGGACTAGTAGCACTGGTTGAGAAACCCTGATGTAGATAATTATTACTTCTGACATTATTATGAATAAATGTCTATGCATTAGTCCAGCGGTTCCCAAAATGTCTTAATTCAAAGCACCCTTAGTATATCACTAATCTTTCCAAGGTGTCCCTAAACCAACATCAACACTGAGCAGTCCCATTTTTTAAATAGTTAGGTCCAATGACTTAATAAGCCTTTAGGTCAGGAAACACTGTAAAGCAGTACATTCTTATTAAGTTATTTGCAAATATAATACACATAAACTCAGATACAGCACATGCGGAACACTAGGATTTGCGCACAATCTTTTGATTGAAGGAGCTTTTACATCTACTGTAAATCACTCTTATCCTAACAAAGCTACCCAATCCAGTAATTTGTCCCATCCTACAATGGATAATTTCAATTTAAACTCAACACACTAACCATACAGGTCCAGTTATAATCGTGTTCTGGTGTGGGTCCCAGTTGCGATCGGCCCTATTTCAATAGGGCAGTTCTCTCCCAGCCAGTTCCGAACTGGCTAGGAAATTGTATAAAATATAAATATATCAGGATCAGTAGCGCTCTAGCTACTAGAACAAGATGTGGTATTATCCCTCGATTAGGCGCTGTGTAACTATAAAAAATATAAATAAATAAATAAATAGAGGACAGGTGTGCAATCTTCTAAAAAAATTAATTATCCACTGTCTCTTTAAGAAGTCTCAATGAATAAAATGAACACTTTATCTTTAAAAATTAGCTGGATATGGTAATATTTGATATATATCGACCATTCATTCCTCCATATTGCACATATATAAAAATCAAAAAAGAGAGAAGGAACAATTAAGTACAATATTTATTATAGATCAAAATATTGGCATTCAAACACTTTGCCAGAAAAATATGTAAACACAATAGTATAAAACAATAAAACCTGAAGAATCCAGAAGGAAACCTTCTAAGGATAAAGGACACCCCCTAGCAAGAGTCACTCATACCCGGCGTGCAGATGTAGATAAAAAAACAAAAGTCCCGTCACCGATGCGAAGAGGATCCCGGGCTTCTTGCATCCTCTTCGAATTGGTGACGGGACTTTTGTTTTTATTGCCAGGCATTGGTAGACATTGCAAGACAATAATACTAAACTGTGTGCTGTGTATAAATCCAGCTTAACCAGCTTTGTTGCATCACATGTTACTTGACTGCAAACTAATATTATTTTTATTGTGTAAGTGAAGTTGGGGTAGCACAGAATTGCCGTGACTTAATCCCACAGGGCTCGATCCAGAGGCTAACACAAATCACCATGCACAGTGAGTGCTGTGGATGCATTTAAAATAGTCGTGCACAGTGGCGGGCTGGGCCGGGGGGCTTGTGCCCCCCCCTGGGACACACCACTTTTTGGTGCTTTCGGGCCGGTCCCTGGTGGCAGGGGCGTTTTAAGAAGTGAGTGGGCCCGTGTGCAGGATTTGCACATGGGCCCCCTTCCCTTACCTGAGACAGGAGTGTCCAGATTTGCGGGCCTAAAAGAGGGTGGGGCTTAACAGTGATGTAAGCCCCGCCCCATTTTCACACCGCGAATCGGGACAGTTCCACCGCAGGGGAAGGGGCACTCATTTGGCATCTATTTCTTCCCTCCGAAAGATATTAGAGGGAACAAATAGATGCTTAATGGCCCCCCTTCCCCTGCCAACCCAGGGTGCAGGATGCATGCCACAGGGCCCCCTGTTCTAAAGGGCCCGTATGCACTGCACACCCTGCATCCATTAGAGATACACCTATGCCTGGTGGTCTAGTGAGGCCACATAATGCGCGGCACGGCCGCAGACTATGTGGCCGGATCATGCAATGCCCGGCTTTAAGGTGATCTCTGCTATCAGCTGCCTGTGTAGCTGCCGGGGCTTGGAATCAGCTGCTCTGTGTTCTGCCTGGCAGCTGATAGAAGAGTGTGCAAGGGAACCAGCGTCACCAGGAAGCAGGGACAGCGTGCGCCGCGGATGAAGGGAAGATATCTAAGGTAAGTAAAGCAGTGTGCATATACTAGGCTGGACATAACTGGAAAGCAAAGAGAGGCTTGAGAGACATGATGTGGATACTGTGGGGGCTAGTGACATGATGGTGAATACTGTTGGGTTGATAACATGATGGGGATACTGGGGGGAATCTTGTGACATGATTGTGGATATAGGG
>WWET01000573.1:25665-35892 GCA_011038615.1 Limnodynastes dumerilii | reverse complement strand
TTATTTATGACCTGAGTCAGAATGAATTTTGTTTTATCTTATTTTATGGTTTTTTTTGGAAGTATCAGTGTGCAAGGATGGTTTAGTTTATGCGCCGTCTCTTTACATCAAACTCCAGCACCGGACACATGCATCACTCATCCAATCAGCAGAAAGTGAAAAGTATAAAGCAGGAGAATGTAAGACTTTGAGAAAGGACCCAGATATGGTCTAAAACACGTCAGTTAGCCTCACAGATGATCGGGGGACACTTACCAGGACAACAGTGACGGAACTGTGGCAGCTGATCCTGTTGGTACCTTTAACATCAGATACAGCTCCACTTCACCTCCTGTTTTTACCATCTCCTGGTATGAACTCCAGTTCCCTTTTTATGATTTTATTGTTGTAGATTTGTATTAATAAATTGTTTGTATTTGTATCTTGTCTCCCTTTCTTATCCCCCATTGGGGAAAGGTGGATACTACAAACCTCAACTCTACTACATCTAACCTACCATTGGACTCATCAACCATATTTATTTATTTATTCATATATTTATTTAATTTATTGTTTCATATTAAGTGCTTCATATTCGTTATTCACTGATACTTCCCACTGTGGATTTTTAGCGCTGATTGTATTCACTCTACACCCTTCCTGCATGTCTCTCCTCACGTTTGCTCCTGGCAAGAGCAGCAGAGTTTTCATTATTATAGTACAGTTATACTGCCTCAAGCCCACTTCTTGGCAGTAGTGCCTATCCTCATGTCCTATCCTGGTCAGTGCTCTCCTCGTGTTTGCTCCTGGCCTTGCCTCTCCTCACCTCTGCCCCTGGCCTCACCTCTCCATGCATC
Organism: Limnodynastes dumerilii; assembly: GCA_011038615.1. Classification (NCBI taxonomy): domain Eukaryota; kingdom Metazoa; phylum Chordata; class Amphibia; order Anura; family Limnodynastidae; genus Limnodynastes; species Limnodynastes dumerilii. The sequence continues at coordinate 35,056 of WWET01000573.1, read as the reverse complement.
TACTCCTACCAAGATATGCAGAGCTTTCATTAATATATCTATGCTACCTTGGGTCCACTCCTGGCCTTGCCTCTCCTCACCTCTGCCCCTGGCCTCACCTCTCCATGCATCTACTCCTACCAAGATATGCAGAGCTTTCATTAATATATCTATGCTACATTGGGTCCACTCCTGGCCATGCCTTTCCTCACTTCCACTCTTGGCTGTGTCCCATCTCACTCCTGCTCCTGGCCGTGCCTCTCCTCATTCCACTTCTGGCCATGTCAATTTTTACTGCTGCTCCTGACTGTGCCACTTCCACTCCTTTTCGTGTCCCTTCTCAATCCTGCTCCTGGCTGTGCCTTACAATTGGATAAAAATGAGCAGAAACCATTATGAATTAAAACATTTTTAATAAAATGCTATTTATAAAATACATTTATAATTTTGTTTGCATATTTTCTCTATGTTTGTGTCCAGAAAAGAAAACTCAGGCAAAATGCAGCTATTCAAAATTGCTGTGACCACAATAATTATACTCATATTTGTCATTGCATGATCTGGATTATGGGGACAATTGTCTTTCAATTTCTGTAAAAGATATTGGCATTGCAGATTTTCCCATTCTGTGCAAACACAGTATTGCTAAAGGAAATGGGTTGCAAATGATTCCTGTAAATAATAGGAAATCTTAAAATACACACACTGTACAGTATTGTTATTATTATTACACTGTATGCCTTAATCGACATTCTTCCATACTACAAAAATGTGACTGCCTCCCATCTCCCATTCAATTGCAGCTGGAATGGCTGCGTCTTTCCTGAGACTGAAGACTGGTGACAATGGTGTAAAGCACTAAATTAAAAAAGTATTATTTATTATATTACCTATGAAGTTATAATACTCCTTTGGGATATTACAGATAATTACATGGAAAGTATTATGTTAAAATTATGCATGTTATTATTATTATTATTATTATTATCATTTATTTATAAGGTGCCACAAGGTGTCCGCAGCGCCGTAAATAAATTAAAATACAGTACAGACATAAAGGTCAGGGATGGACAACATAGTGACAGCATGTAAATTGAAGACATTTCTTAAATATAAAGCTGAATGACAGCAGGTCAGTGACAGCACAGATCATATATTCAGGATGAATGCTGTGTGACATAGGTGAGACTGAAAGAGACTTGTCGCTCACCGAGCTCAGCGCCAGTCCGGAAACAGACCACGCCGGTCCAGAGGCGCGGAGTCTAACCCCAAGCCAGGTATTCACCAGAGACCCTGATGGTGGGAATGGACTTGGCTTTAAGAAAGGAGCAGGTCGTGGCCCCCTAGACAAGCGCACAGACACAGAGATGGTAAGGCGAGATCCAAGAAGAGCAGGAGTAGTAGTTACAGGTAGTGGAGACACTGCTACTGAAGCTGTATACGATGACTGGAGCTATGCTGAAACCAGAGATATAGGAACAATGGTGTAGGACTCTGAAAGAACCAGGAACCGGACGGTGTAACACAACCAGTAACCAGGGACCCAGAGCACATGGGAAAACTCAAGGACACAAATCAGCAGACTAAGATGGGGCAGTTAAGTTAGTGAGGGATTTAAATAGAGTAAGTGACGAGGCAAGCAATTCCAGCAAGGTAATGAGTGGCAACTGAGAGATAAAATTTGGAGCAGGGAGTGAACCAGGAAGTTCAAAGGCAAAAGGAATCATGTGACAGGCTAAAGGTAAACAAAACATAAAGTGCACAAATCAAGGAACTGAAGGAATCGTGACAGGACTTTTACCCATGCACCCTTATCAATATGCTAGTCAACACACACTGAGACAGAGCACACTGCCATTTCCTTTTATAGGTCACTGTCTTCTGTGGTGGTTGGGGGTGAGATCGGGGAGGCTGGAAAGTGAAACATTCTTTTCTTGAGAATTAAATACATGTTTACAAAAGCTATGAATTCTCTGAGCGAATATAATCCGTTCCAAGGGTAGAGGAGGAATTTTCAGACACTCTGCAACCTTACTTACTGTCCTTTAGGCAAATCTATATGTCAGCCCATGATTACCACTGTTAGTTATTGAGAATCAACAGTAAAAAGTATCAGCATTGCTTGAGTCACCAAAATCTCGGATAAGGAAGCTCTGTGGGAAAATAATAACATTTTACATAATGTTCTTTATTTGAAATGAGAAGAGAAAAACCAGGAACATGGCTAATGTGCAGTCAATGTAATATCACTCATAACACACTATGGAAATAAAGTCATTTGGAGACATAAGTCTTATCTCATGTCACATTGCACAGCAAGGCCTTTTTCTATTCTTTTATAATCCCTGTGGTCACATCAGTTGGGTGGCCAAACTACAGAACAGTAAGGATCTTTGTTTGGTTAATTCTCATTTTTGGCAGTAGGCAGCGTGCTTTTTGTCTGTTAATCCATTGAAACCCTACATATTTGTTTACCGAGAAACTGTGGGACACATAAAATTGTATAATTTTATGCTGGTCTTCTTTAGAGCACATGTTTTGCTGAAATATAATAATAATGTAATGATTTCATTTACATTACACTAGTATGTGCTCCAACCGCTTGACCATTCTCCACTTAATGAATGCAAACACTGATTAACTAATTCGTCCCTAGGATACCATTTAGATTTCAGAGCTCTTTGAATTTCCTTCTTTACTTAACCAGAGTTATCTAGATTAGGAAATGTGTTTTTATCCCATTTTCTCGGCGGCTTAAATGCAAAGCACAGCATAGTGAAATTGTTATTTATGATTTTTCAACAATTCTTGTTTTGGCAGGTGAAACCACTCAGACATCACAGATTTATGTTGAGATAATGACATATTTAGAATAGAAAACATCAAGCTGTGATTGTCAACTTACGGCAAAAGGTTTTTGTAAGGGAGGAGGTAGGGGTCATGAAAGGCAAAGACAACGCTATACAGAAGGAGATTGCTGTGTATTGTGACAGGACACGTGGATCCCCCTGTTCACCACCAGACTATAACAGTCAATGGTCAGTAGGTGCTAGAAAGGGATGAGGAAATCTACACCCAAAAAAGCACGGACCGTAGAACAGCAAAAGAAGTTAGATTTAAAATATGCACATAGAATACTGCTTTATACACAGGATGTGATTATTTGTACCAAGGTCACAATATGATTATCAGATATAGCGATTGTACTGGGTGTACAGGACAATTAATGCATCGTACCTTTAAATCATATCAGACCTGCTACACATCAGTTACAATGGGCCAGATCCAGAGCTACGTCCGCTAGTGTATTTACGCTAGCCGGAGACGTAAAAACGCTATTTTGTATGTACTGTGTATGCGCACGGCAGATGTTACGGCACGTAACTTAAAATGTACATAACAGGCTATTATCAACAGCGTAACTATGGACGATGGGGTGTTCCAGCCATACGACACGCGGGGTGAGGCATTTAAATTGTACAGTATGGGCATGCTTAGGCGTGTAAGAACATGCAGCCATTACGGCAGACAGGAGTCATGCTTTGAAAAGTTAAGCTAGGGTTTAGAAAGCGTAAAACGGCAAAAGTACGTCCGACCGAGGGGCGTGTCTAGGGGAGTGCATAGTAATTACGATAGCGTAAATACGCTACGTGTTGAAACGTAATGGGAGCATAGCTCTGGATCTTGCCCAATGTCCCATTCACTTCTTCTTTTCCTCACCTTTTCATCTATGCAAAAAAATCAGATCTATGCACACAATATCATCAAGGTCTATGCCGCTTAAGAGTGAAGCAATGATATTTCCTAGTAAAATTTGGGCGCTAAAACCAAAATTAAACTATAAACTGGTTCCAAAGACCACAGCATGAGCATAATCCAAAAGCGGATTCCTGATTTATCCACACATTGTGTTGCCACCATTTAGGAAGCCATTTTCATTGCTTGGTGACAGCAGAGACCCACCTTAACATTTCAGATCTGTTGCCACATTCTTAAAATATTGGAATTGGAAGTATGGATTGGTCAGACTTTACAACCGCCTGTTGTAATACTAAATCCTTGCCACTTGCTGTAACCCAACCCCTAGGATTGAAAATGTCAAATTTATCAAAACTCTGATCTCTTACATCCCTAAATTCATAAAAAGAAAATGCATGCATTTAATTCATATTCAGAATTGTTCATCCACCATACAAGGGGCTGGATCCAGACTGAAGTAAGTGCTTGAAGTTAGTTACTCCTGGGCTAGACCATATTGATTGCAGGGGAGTCATATTTCATCTGTTGCAAACAGTATTTGAGTTGAGAGGTGATGTTTCCTATCCCAAGTCTAAATAACAGTGTGATAGTAATGCTGGTCAGTGTATGTGTGCAGTAAGCAATTCAAAGATATATCCCTGCATGCAAAGAATACAATTAACTTGACTCCCCCTGAAATCAACATGGTTTAGCCCAGGAGTAACTCATTTCAAGCACTTACTTAAGTCTGGATCCATATTTTAATATTTCTTTTTATTAAGGACCATGCAAAGGTGTCATAATGAGTTGTCAGATGTCACTGACTAAATTGACTTATTTTTTCATCATTTTGTTGCTTTTATATAAATCATACATTTATTCCTATTTATTTGTTATTTTTTAAGCTTGTGTAAAGAAAAATTAGCAACCTCTTTTATATTTTCTCTTGACAATAGTTATTTTATGGTTTGTTATTTCCTTCCTGCAAATCTAGCTTTATTTCTAAAGAACTGTATTCTTCACAACCAGCTTGATAAATGATCCCCCCAGCAAGAGAAAGGGAAGACACAGCCTGTCCCCAACCTTTATCCAGACCTTGAACTAGGCAAAAGGAGATAAGTGCCAGTGCTTCGCTAAGTGCATTCTTAGCAGATAAGGAATGATAAATGTAGATTGTTTCCCCTATGACAGATACATTAGTTTACAGTCAGTTGGAGTTACACCAAGAAGAGGCTGCACATTGCTTTCATAGATGAACTTTGTTGCCAGAGACTCCAAAGAATTGCAATGGTGATGGAAGGTTATGTGCTTTATCTTTCCTGCTTCAAGTACACTATTCAGCTACATTTTGTGCTTCTGCAATATGGTGACTGTGAGTTTGTGTACATATAGCATTATACATACACATTATTTTACATTGTAATATTTTAATTATATCTAGAGAGGGAGGGGGAAGGTTAGAGAAACACGGGTTGAAGACACATAGGAGAAGAGTATGTGGTTGAAGAGACACAAGGGTGCATGATAGAGAGTGTGGGTTGGAGACAATGGGGTCTATTTACAAACTTGTTTTTCATAATTACATACAATGGATCACCATGGAAAACAGCAATTTCCATGGCGATCCATGTAAATATCGGGGCTTTCGTAATATTTAAAACTCCACTCGTAAAACTAACGCCATCTTAGGCTGGCGTTAGTCAAGTTATCCCAGCGATCTCCCCATATTCCCCCCTCTTCCTCCCCCTAATAGCTGTTATTAAGGGGCGGAAGAGGGGAGCATGTATGGGACCAGTGTGTGCAAATGTAAAAAAAATGTAAATAAAAAAATTATTATTTTTTTCTAATGTTTTAACATAAAAATAAATAAATACACATTAAATATTAGTTACTGTTAAAAAAGAAAGAAAAAAGCTAAACTTACCTGTCCGGAAGTTTTCAGAGTCTTGATATTAAGACATTGCACGTACGCAGTGTTTTTGATATGGGGACTTGAAATTTTCCGGCAATGGACTCTCTGCGCATGCGCAGGACTTCATTCATACAAAGTATGAATGAAGTGACCTGCGATGAACCCAGAGATCATTGCAGGACCTCGTAGGGCAGGTAAGATTTAGTACATTTTATGAACGAAGCTGCCAGGCTCACTTCGGTCATTAAAAATTGAAGCTAATAGTAAATAGAGCCCAATGTAGCAAAGCATCTTCAAAGTAACTCTTCTGTAAGTCCATGTTTACCAGCACACAGAAGTTGCAGAAGGAAAGTAGTTGCTATCTATCAGCATAGCACGGCCTCACTCCTTGCAACTCCAATACACTGAACTCACAGAGGAACCACAAGGAGAGAGGATGCACCTACTACTTAAAAACATGATGGCTTTAGTAATTGTTTGGGACTTACAGGTACCTTAAAAAAATTATTGAGGTTTTTTGAATTTGCTTAATGATTTATTGGACTCCCTACTCCTTCTAGTATAGACTCACCTTATTCTCACCCACCCACTATTCTCTCCAAACCTTTTTCTCCTTCTACTCTGCACTTCCTCTTGATTACGTTCTCAGCAAATCTTTCCGATGCAGCAATCAGAGCTTTTTTATTTATTTTTTACAGTTGTTTTACTGTAGTGTAAAACTCCACTCCGGCATTTCATAAATATTACGAACCACCGGCCTGCTCTGAAAAGAACAGGCCATGGAGACCCCCAATATCTACATGGTGTTAGGACACTCCGGGTTTACCTGCGAAGCACGGGAGTGGTCCAGGCAGAATGTGTAGGATACTCCGGGTTTACCCGTGAAGTACCAGAGTGATCCTAAGGAGAACCCAATGGAGTGAGCGAACAAGCTTCCGGGGTCCGGAGTCTTACCTTTCAGGTGGTTTTCACCAGAGCCCCTGATGGTGGGGATGGACTGAGCGGCCCCTGAAGGCGTGGTCGTTCCCCGTTGAACTTGGACTCGCGGGAAGATGAAAGAATATCCAACGGTGAACCCCAAAAGAGGACAAGAACTAACGAATGTCAGCGGGAGCAGAACCGGTAGGAAGAGACCCACCGGTGACAAATAAACGGCAAACACGGAAACGTGGCACTGAGGACTAAAGCAGATCACGGGACAAAACTAGACTGACTAGGGCTTACGCTCACCCTAACACTCAGAGGTATCTCCTAAGAGATCACACACACTAGAACTCAGGTACGTATAGGTACTGCAGGTATAAATAGGGGTAAGAGACAGAGATGGATACACCAAGTAATAAAGGGCAGGAAACAAGGCAGGTAAGTGGGTCAAACAGCAACAGATCACTAGGCTGGAAGCACTAGGCACACAGGTAAGTAGCAGGTCACAGAACTGAGGAACAGACTCTATAACCGACGCAGAGTAATGGTAAGTAGGCTGTTAAATAACGTCTGCTGTCCTGTGATAGGACAGCCCAGAAAACCCTGCCCCCAAGCCAGGATGCGTTCCACAGGTAAGGAAGTGCATAAGAGCCAGAGAAGAGAGAGTGCGCGCCTAATAGGAAGACGGCGTGCACGTGGATGGTTACTAGGACGCTGTAACCATGCTGCCTGTCGGCCGGGGAATCCCCTGAGACGCGCTGCGGGAATAGCGGTAAGCGGGTAGTACGGGAAGGGAGCCGGCAGATACAGCTTGCCGTTGCCGGCAGCTGTAACACATGGATCGCCAAGGAACAACTATTTTCTACGGCGATCCATTGTTTGTAAATATGAAAACCTTCATTTTCATGCAATAATGCCCACATGAAAATGGGCATTATCACATGAAAATTAAGTTTGTAAATATCTACTTAAGTTTGTAAATATCTAATCATCCACTGAAAAAAAAATCCCATCCAAATTGCTATGCTTTTGTTGTCCTTTTGTTGCAATATTATTTGTGCATTCTTCTACCTTTTTAAACCTCCATTTAATATAACTGCTAATAAAGTTACCATTTCATTTAGTTTAAAACTGTAAAGTGTACAGTCCTGGGGCTTTTTGTTTTATTGCTCATTATTCTTTAATCGTGATTTACTTAAATTATTCTACTGACTGCTGCAGAACAAGCTATGCAAACAATCACATGATAATGAAACTGGAAAGTGCAATATTGAATAGTTTCAAGTGTTGAAGCATTCAGTACACAGCCATGACTGTGACTGCAAAGAAGATACCTGGAGGAATGAGTTTCTATATGGTCATTATTGCAATTCCCTATCAAATGTTACATATATGCATGCCAGATATTCATTTAGTTTTCTATTATAACTCTTCCTTTATTATTAATTTCTCTTCATTTCATTTTTTATATATTCATTTACATTTTAATTTGATTATATTATGTATTGTGTATATAATACACTTCAACCCTGCCATGTTTTTGTTTTAAATTGTTTATTCAACTGATCATTAAAATTTTCAGAGAGTAATGGGAAAGGCCACGTAACAGCAAAACACACCTTGTGGCAAATCAATCTTATTTATCACATTGATTTCCGAAATGGCAAAGTGACTCTTGAAATAACATCTCTGTTTAAACATTATAATTTCAGCAGCATTTTCATCACAAATCCTCTTGTTGATATAGGTGTGAGTGATTGCAAGCACACTTTTACAGCAACATCAAGTAGAGTTGCAACTTTATATTTAGGTCTAAATACAATTTTAAAACACAGCTAATATTTAAAAAATCATAATATATGTGTATATATAAATTTCAAATTATTATTATAATTGTTATTATTATTATTACTACTACTACTACTAATAACAATAATGCCCTAATCAAGTGCATTATACAACGCTTCATATTATTTAATTATAGTAACCAGAATGTCTTTATGGCGTGTCTAGATAACGTATGCATTATTTTTTATTATAAGGGTTTAGGATAAAACTCTATGGGCCCGATTCAACTGCCGGCGAAGTTTTCAAAAAGTTTGCGTCGGTAAAAATACGACGCCTTCGCCAGCAATTGACCGATAAAAATTCGCCTATTCAATTATTTTTTTACCGCTGCGCTAAAACAGCAGGCAGCGGTAAAAAAAATAACAAGAGAAAAAAAAAATCTCTATGTTAACGCCGCAAATCACCTCCTGTGCCTGAAATCACGTTCTCACGATACTTCAGGCACTGGGTAATAGCCTCAGTAGCGCCCGGCACTTCCTGCTAGCAGGAAGTGATTTGCAGCGTTAACAGAGAGATTTTTTTTTTTCCCCTAGCAGCTGCTCAGAGGTCCCTGGATGGCAGGGCATGGTGCCTAATGCCTAATGCCCTGCCATCCATGAGCATGCTGATGCTTGTAGTTCTACAAGAATCAGCATGCCCTGTTGGGGCACAACATAGGACAGCGTTAAAAATCCGCACCTCTCATAGGTGCGGATTTTTTATTGTTAAAAAAACTGCGTATTTTTAACGCAATAAAAGAGTTGAATAAGAAAAAAAAATAACGCTGGTAAATAAAAAAAAAATGCATAAAAAATACGCCGGCGAAGGATTTTTTACTAATTGAATCGGGCCCTTTGTTTGGTGTCCTCAATCGAATGGGGTATTGTATAAGGTATAAAAGTTCAAGGTAGATCAAAAAAATTCCCAGTATATGTGAAGTCCTGCGCCAATGTAACTGTTCTTAAAGTTCTTAGTTGTAAAATTAAGGTGGTCAGTGGATCATCATCTGGG
>WWET01000572.1:559612-590588 GCA_011038615.1 Limnodynastes dumerilii | reverse complement strand
ATGCCATTCTTTCAGCAGATGGTTACAGCAGATGCAGATTGGTAAGGTGTGTGAACATACATCAGGTTACATTTGGTACTTTCTAAGTACTCTAGCTGTCTGTAAAGAATAATATGAAATACTAGCATCTGTTTGTCTGTTGCTGACCACAAATTGTGTGTGCTGCAAATAAGAAACCAAATGTAAGTGATACTAAACTGTTTGCGATAGAGGGCAAGCTGTTTAATGCAGATGGAAGGTGACCTTTTGTGTGATGGCATGACTATACAAGACCAACGTCCTGTTGCTTCACTCTTACATGTTTGGGAAAAAATAAAAAGTCAGGAAAAATGAGACCAGTATTACTATGACTTATACAGAATTCCTGTCTGCAAAACTGATGACGATTGCTGATACCATGTATTCATAACTTTGTGAAGCCTGACGTCTCTTAATAAGTAATTCTACTACTTTTGTGCATACTTTTTATTTATTTATTATTTTGTAATGAAACATATGCATTGTAATAAAGAGGTTACAGATTTGGAGTAGTTGCATGTGTGTTAATGAGTACACAATAGACGGAACACCAAGCACGTATTGGCACTGTTCAGAGACAGATTTGCATTATTGCAGTGCACTGCGCTCTGTTCTACTCCTCCTGACTGGTAAGACCTTGGAACATTTGTTTTGGAATTTTTATTGGAACCATGCACACATGGGGGATGGGTTTTGGCCTTTATTTGCTCAACACATAACTTAAATATCTCATCACTTAAAGCAGTCTGGACAAATTTCTCTAAAAGCTGTGGTCAAATCTATTGTAATACAGATTATGACTATTATTTAACATGCATCTTAGTAAGCTGGCTTTATTATACCTGCAGTAGCTCTTAATGATAATTACAGAAATCTATATGCAGTACAATCTTTATCATTCCACTAAGTGAGGTGACTTTCTGGACATTGGATTCTTTTATGATGTGAACATGATGTCAAGTAGCACTTTGTATATTGTGTAGACACATACTCTGTGTGTGTGTGTATATATATATATATATATATATATATATATATATGTTTTTGTTTACATATTTTTGTGGTGATGTTAAGGTGCATTTTGTATATATGCCAATTAGTCCCCAAGATATTGTATGACTAATGTCCTTGACCATTTGGTATTGTACCTCCTTACAACCTTGGCTAGTTCCCCTGAGTACCACCTGACAATGGTCAGGATAACAATATTTGTACCTCATTTGAATCTAAAAATCTGGGTTTAAATATCAACTAATCTATAGTATATCAGCTGTTCTTCTTAAACTGAAAGTTTATATTAGCTCTGTTCATTTTGGTGCTCTCATCGATTCAATTATTTCACTTACATTTGAGTTAAATTTGAAAATTATTTATGGCAACCAATCGATAACTATCTTTTGTCATAATGTACAATATATAGTTGAGTAATAGAATGTAATTTATTTTTTAGGTTTAACAATCACAATTTTGGATACATTTTGCCTTGTTCTTTCATTTCTCAGCATAACCATTCCATTTTATGGTGTAAAGAACATGCTGCATAGATAGTTGATATTTAGACGTGTTGAGCCAGAAATGATGATATAGCAGAAAGGCTGCAGTTACAGCTTATTGACACAGATCCAATTCTGTTCTAACATTGCCCTGATTATAATATTTGATTTAGCTTTTTTGTAAAAGTTATTCTATTAAATAACCTTCCATTTTACTATTGCTAAAACCCTTTTCAGATTGCCATTAAAAACCCTGTTTTTTGGCCAAAAACCCGGTAACTCAAGTTTTTGGTGCTAACTTGAAAGGTACCGGGGTCCTTGTCCCGGGTCTATAAACCCGGGACATAGACACGAGGAAAAAAAGAAGGGTTTTTCCTGTGTCGGACCCTGGTAAGCAGCAATGTGAAACGTGCAGACCTGGGTTTTCCAACCCGGGTCTCGCCTAATGCACCCGATTTGGAGGGATTTGTTTACCTGTTTGCTATGCAACACTAAACAAGTCCCTCCCCCGGGTGCCGCAAGCAGCCCCTTCACTATGTCAGGGCAGACCCGGGACCCAGAATTTCCAGGTCTGCCCTGGAGTTTTTTTTTAAAGAGGTTTTTACATTTATTTTTTACCAAAAAGCCCTGGCAAAAACCCGGGTTATTGCCCATGCTGCAATCAGAGAGGCATAACTCAGTATTTCTTCTTTTTAGTTCATATCTACCATCTAGTTTCTTGCTAGATGTAGGAGAATTCCCCCAAAAATCTGTTTAGTTCTATATGTTTTTATTATTTATAAGGCGCCACAAGGTGTCCACAGTGCCGTACAAAATACTGTACAGACATACAGGGCAGGGTGGAACAGCACAGAATACAATACAATATAAATATAAAAATATCACAAAAAAACAATAAAGTGAAGCAAGCACAGACAAAATGCGAGGCGTCAAGATTGGCAGATCAGGGAGGAGGAAATAGGGGTAGAAAGGTAGCAGAGGGGTAGAAGAAATATGGGTAGAAAAGTAGCAGAGGGGTACAAGAAATAGGGGAAGAAAGGTAGAAGAAATATGGGTAGAAAAGTAGCAGAGGGGTACAAGAAATAGGGGAAGAAAGGTAGCAGAGGGGTACAAGAAATAGGGTTAGAAAAGTAGCAGAGGGGTACAAGAAATAGGGGTAGAAAGGTAGCAGAGGGGTACAAGAAATAGGGGAAGAAAGGTAGCAGAGGGGTACAAGAAATAGGGGTAGAAGGGTAGCAGAGGGGTACAAGAAATAGGGGTAGAAGGGTAGCAGAGGGGTACACGATATCTGCTCTGCAGTTGGTTATAGCATAACAGAATATGTATGTGTAATGTAGGCCAGTGTAAGTAAGCACATCTGCTTGGCACATAGGAGGATCAGAATTGTAAAGGTTTTCTTCACACTTGTGTTTCTGGCTGTAGGGAATTATCCATTTTAATCTGCAGGTAGTTTGCAAGCATTTGTTTAAGAGGATTGTGTTTACAGATGTGGTGTTTGTAGGTAGGGGAAGCAGATTGTAAACTCCATTGGGACTGTTGCCTCTGGATCTTCTTGGGGCTGCACACTACATGGAGCTGCTAGTCACTGGTTGAGAGGCAAGCAAATAAACCTGCTCATACAATGGGTAGAGGAGCGCCTGTTGTTTAGAGACAGTCTTTTTATGTAGTTAAGTTTACAGTATTCTCAGCACCACTTGCACTTTACAGTTGGATGTGACAGTTTAGCATCCTGTATCTCCATTTCTTCCCCCATACCCTGCCGCTTTAATTTTGGATCACACACAATCCAGGTTGCTGGCCAGCATTTTCTATGTGCCTCCCTGCTGGAAACCAGACAGTGAATGATGGACTGTCAGAATACTGACTGGTGGATGGCCCAACCAATAGCAGACCCTCCATCATGACCCATTCCATTAGGTACAAAATGCTCTACTCCTGAGCACTCAACTGTCAATTACAAATTAAACCACCTTTGTTTAAGAGAAAAATGTTTTTCAAACATCAGTTAATCCATTAAAACCAGGTGAGTGACAGTTGGAAGATCAGGAGCAGAGTATTCTGTACCTAATGGATGGGGTCATGTTAGAGAATGTAATTGGGATTGGAGGGATGTACTTTCAGGACCACTTGCTTATATTTGCACCCAGGCTAGAAGTTGCCGTGACTGTCGAGTGTAGTAATTGGATGGTGTATTTGTAGCATATTGCCTACAATGTTGTGTTTTGTCCGTGTATTGTATTGGACAAGCCTTGTGCTTGCTAGTGAGCATTCTCCATTTTGTTCTCTTCAAACAAGTGTTGCATTGTCAGCACGTGCATATGCAGTATTAGTGTCTGTGGATGGGTGGGGATGCTAGGAGGCTCTAGTCCTCCTTCCTCCGCCTTTACCAAACAAACCAGTTATAAACCTACAACCTACTAAATAAAAATGACACCAATTGGTTACTAAGCTAATGTTATGTTTCTGTTTGGTTGGTGGCAAATTCTCCCTATATGATTAATATCATGTGATGAAAACGTCAGCTTGGGATGGTAACGTTGGAATTGTTTATATATCCAACAGGTGACACTAATAGGTCAACAGGGTCATCCCAAATGTTCAGCCATAAGATAAGCACATGGCATGGGCAAAAGGTCATAGACATCCCACCTAGAAATATTCCACAGGAATGTAACGCAGAGCTTACAACTGTATCCATTAAGTTCAGAAAGCGGAATGTGAAACAATGCCATGCCACATTAAGGGCTAGGACATAGCTGGAATTCTTCTCAGGATTTTCATACACATGTTCACCAAATGTTAAAGCAAAAGGGTTCCGTAGGGTGAAACATCCACCAAAGAACCAAAGGGCATGTCGGCATTCATGTTTTGTATTTCACATTTGGCTTTAAAACTGAGTGTGTGAATGTAACCCCCCCTTCCCCCACCTTCTAATCCCAGTTCTTAGGCATTCATTGTATGAAAATAAGGGGGTATTTCTTACAGCATACAGTTTATACATGGTGCAAGCCTATTATAAGGTAAGGAGCATGCTGGCATTAAACATGATGGCATAATAGTACAAAGCAACATTACTAATTGGCATGTTTAAAAAGACACTGCTAAATCAACAGAACTTCAGAGATCAATGTAATGGCATGTTTATGTTTGAACTGAAGTATAAAGCCAAATTATCTGTATTTACTTAACCATGAAAAACTATTAATTACACTTGCATAGCTACATAGTAATTAAAAAAATATCACGCATGAAACAGTATTATTTCTAATTATATCCAGATATTCATTGATCACTTTTCACGTTTTTTTTTTTTTGTTTTTTTTAAAGAGTTGCAATTTTGTCTTTAAGATGCTGTATTTTGTGCAATAATGTTTCCCCTCCTTTCAGAAACTATCCTCTAGTCTTGTTTCTGATTGGCCTGATTACAAGAGTGTGTGTCCTCTTCCCTTTAAAAAATAAAAAATAAAAAGAGGCAAACTCTACATCGGAGTCAGTTTTTTGGTCCACAGAACAGGTTTTTACTGAAATTCACCTTCAGCTGGGGTATGCCATATGTGACACTGGTGATGCGATTGAATGCCTGTGTGATGATAACATCAGACTGGTAAAGTTTTCCATCAGTGACCCCCCTAAACCTTGGTGGGCCTTTTGTGGCATGTTCCATGAAGCATGTGCCTTTCTGTTTCCCTCTGTGTCAGAATGATTAACAAGTGAGTGTACATTTACCGTAAAGGCTTAAAATGCCAGGAATCTTTTCAGCTGAACAATGGTTTATTTACTAGTGGATCATGCCATTGTGTTACTTGCTTTTGACTATAGTGCTAATGCATCATAATGGGTATTTAGCACCTTAGTAAGAGTAACTGTTTCTGTGTATATCACAGTGGCAGTCTAGACATGCAAATGTTCATACTGACGTATCAGCAGCGCAGGCTCTAACATAATGGATAGATTCAGCAAAACTACAATGTCAGCTGACGTTTTCTCATAACAAGTGAATTTCGTAGGTGCCTTGTGGGCAGATTGTTTACTAATCAAGGTCCAAATCCCAACATCTGCGTTTAAAGTGTGTGGACCTGCAATTATCATATACTTTAGTCCGCAATACCCGACCCACCACATCCAGATATCCATGCAAGTGCTCTGCTAATCACTGCCAGCAACGGATTTCCAATATCCGTCATAAGGTTGTATGTATAGGAGGGGAAGTCTTAGGTCTGGATCTTTTCCCTCATTCTTAAGTTCTTACTGTGAATTACGGTCATCAGACAAGTGATATAATTGTGCTCTACACCTTGGAATGATTTAGTGCAGCTGCAGATTGCTGTCTTCAAGCCTGACGCCATCTCCACTTCTCTGCACCAGAAGCAGTGTCTACACTTTTCTGATACAATTTAGGTCACTGTTTCCCAACCTTGGTCCTCAGGTACCACTAACAGTGCATGATTTCCAGGTCTCCTTGCTGGAGCACAGGTGTGTTCATTACTGACTGACACATTATAAAAGTTCCACAGGTGGTACTCATTTTATCACTGTGTGGAAGCCTGGAAGACGTGATCTGTTAGTGGTACCTGATAACCAGGGTTGGTTACCACTGAGGTAGGTAAAATGAACACAGACTGTCCCTTAAAATCAGGGTTTAAGGCAACTGTATACCTAAGGATTTAAAAGTTGTACCTTAAGGTTAGTTCACTTAATGAACCAAGGTTTTATGGATTTTGTTTATGGATTTTAAACATTTGTATATCTTAATTCAGTCTCTCCTTTAATAACTCCTTTTTGAAAGCTCAACGCGGCAGCTTTGTTTGTTGTTTAACAGCGTTTATTAAACCCATTTATTCCCCTCTAGCAGAAAGCACAGATTTGCAACTTACATAAAGTTATCAATAACCTTTTGCATAATTCTGTTTTGGCAATTTTATGTCTTCAGGTAAACTTTCCCCATATGGAGATTTGAAATTCTGATTTCTCTTCCAAGCCTCCCGACAAGCCTCTATGCATCTTAATTCCTGGCTGACAATAGCTGGGTTAATTAGAAAACACTAAAACGTTGATTCAACACAAAAGCTCCCTCAGTAATACAGCTAAAGATATATATTAACAGAACGGAAAGCAGGAATTATTGCACTGCTTTAGAACACTTGAGAAAATGTATTTTAGCCATTGTCTCCCATTAAATGGTGTACCGTCAGGTGGAGAGTTAATGCACTGGATTTGCATAGCCTCCAGATGTGTTAATGGGTCTTGATTCTTGTTTAACTACTACTTCCTTGCAGAATTCACCTGTGGACAATCCTAGTTGAGTGGCCCTTGGAGAAATGGACCATTATTCTTAAGATTCCGTGTTAATCACCTCAATCTTTCCAGACATAATACAATAATGTAGATAACTAAATAGAATTATTTAAATTCTATGCTCTAGTTATTTTATGATCAGGTAAAAGCTTTGAAAAGTTTTAGCAGGGCCGCCATCAGTGGGGACAGCAGGGACTACTGATGGGGGCCTGCCATCATTTCAGGGCCAGAATTTCCCTGCGCACTGGCCAGATGGTAGCGCAGGTCTGTGGGGCCCCATCCATGTGATGCCACATGGGGACGGGGCCCGACTGGTGTGTCCCAAGCCTCAGAATTTCTGAAGGCGGCCCTTAGTTTTAGCATATGTTGGTTATAAAGGATGTATATTATGGACTCGCAGGCATTGGTTTGAATATTGTCCAGAACTGTCAGAAATTGCTATTATCAATGAAAGCTAGCTACTTCTATTTTTACAACATATTTTTATTAGTTATTTATTTTGGTCCGCTCTTCAAAAGCCATATTTGACACATTGAAAGTATTTAAAAATTCTTTCCTTGTTATGCGTGTCTGCAGAGTAGTGGGGTGACTGCACTCTTGCATTCAGAACCTTGCCTTTGAAATATCACAATGTGAAGTAATCTGCTGCTAATGCTGTGAAAACACTAGTGACCCATAAAACTGGTGTATTTTTTATTTTAGAGCTTTAAAATTTGACCCTTAGATGTTACACTTTTATAAATACTTGTATTAGATATAAACAGTTATAATAAAAGAGATATTGGCTTTTAGATGCACATTTAAACCACACTTGTAGGGTTTAGCATTTCATAGTGACAAAGGGAATAGAAATAATTGCTTATTTAGCAATTCACATAATGTGCAACTTAAAGTGTGTGTGTGGTCTATAGATGCATGTATACAATAAAATGGTCATTAATATCAAACTTTCCAACATACTCTTAACTTAGAGAGCATTACATTAATAATCCTTGTCTATACAAGTCTGTCTTACACAAAGGAACATTTATTAAAATTAGTCACACAGAGCGAGTTTCCATAAATATATAGATGCAGTGAGTGCACAGTGCCAGGCTTAGGATTCCATTACTTTTTTGGAACTATTCGTGCCAGGCTGTGGTGTCGAGCTCTGCAGAGCCTCAACAGTTGTATGGGTTCATTTTTTTTAAGTTGGTTAATTGGAGTTTATAAACAGTATCTGTACATTCAGCACTTCCACAGCCATTACTAATTAATGCAGCCAGCCATGAGCATTCCTCTTGCTTCTTCTGAAGTGATTGCAATGAGTTGGTTATTATGACCTGAGATGTATAGTGTGCTGTGCTGAAAAATGTCTGCTCATCTCATTGTTGCTATAGTCACTGGCGTCTAATGTATTGGCTCTGGCTCCAAACTTTTGGGGACATTTTTACAGGCCTGTATAATTCCTGTTCGCTATGTGCAGTCATATTCTAAGAAGTGTATTACAGCACAGAAAAAGTGACATGTGGATGTCTAATTTTCCAAACACTTAAAATGAGAACTGAAACTAAAAAGTGCAAATAGAGGCAAGACACACATTGTGCAATTGCCTTTACAAACAGAATATGAACAGATTCTGGAAACTGTAGCCAACAAAGTGTGGGAGAAAATACACTGAACAGTCTGGTTTTACAAGTAGCATGTAGTACAATAGTTAAACTCCTAGCATATTGGCATAAGCTGGGCCTTGGGATTCATGTATTTATGTGTAAGTGACTTGACATTATACACATGTAACCTGTCACAAAGTAGGTGACTGACTCTCTGGTCCTTGAGATGATCACACTATAGGTGTTTTGTGTAATGAGAGGCTGATTGACATTATTTCACTAGCCCTGCAATAAGAAGGCAAGTAAAGTCCAATTGCAGTATCCACCCATGGGTGGTTCTCCAAATGCCCTTATAGCTCTTATTATAGCTTGACTGAGAAAGTATTTGTGTAAACTATGGCACCCCTGTTGTCTGAATGTAAACACTTTATGGTAAATTCTTTTAGTAGCCTGTATCTCTGCTGAGAGCCTTTTGAGTATAATTGGAGAAAATGAGGAATTGCTTTACTCCTTGTTCATTCAAATACCCGTTAATGTCATCCCTGTTTGTGTGTTCTAGAAACCACCATATTGTGCCACTTGTAGTCTTTTAGACAGTTGTTCATGATCTGTTTTATTTGCTAGACACTGGATTAGTTTGTGTTGTGTTTCTCGATTTATGCATCTATTTGGCTAGTTTGTCTACTACACTGTCATGTATGTATGTACTCTCTGGTGCTGCAGACCGCTAGTTATAGCCTACAAATATGGGACAAATTGTAACGATAATGTAAATAAATGTCTTTATACATCCATAACTTGGACGCAAATAAACATAAACATAGCTTCCAGTACATCATTACAAATAATAGTAGACATCAGTTTACAAGGTTGCATCCAAGCGTTTATGCATTTCTTTAAAGCAATATTTTAAGACCACTTACAGACCATATTTTTACAAGAGTTACGGCATTTCAGTAATTCTTTACATTGTTTGCTGGCACTATAGGACCACCACTGGTTATATCACAGCTCACGATAGAGAAATACTCTTTGCTACAAACTGCTGATGCATTATGACTGACTATAAATTGTATAGACATACTTGTAAGGAGTATTTATATACTGAATGAACACATGCTGTCATCAGACTAAAAGTTTTCCAAACAGTATATTATTTCTGTGTGCTGGTGTTCTAAGTCTTACTGCAGCTCTCATGTCCTGACATAACTTTGAGTGATGAGGAACCTTAGAACTGTCCTGAGGATGTTTCTCAGAAAACATCAAGCAAATAGAATATTTTTTATAGTGTTCAATAGCGGTCACTTCTCCAGAGTAGACTTGCTTTCACAGTCGCAGTATTTTCTATCTGTAGCCATACACAAAGCAACAAAATCTGTACAAACACGTAACAATATATAGGTGACTGGAGAGTTAGTGGTGACAAAATCTTCCCTTATGTGTATTTTTTGTATATATAACCTAGGAATATATAATCAACAAACAGGCAACAGATATATCCAATGTTAAAGGAACAAATGGGTGTAAATGTAGCAAGAAATATACAATCATTACACACAGACACAGGGCCAGATTTACTAAGCTGTGGGAAAGAAAAAGTGTAGATGTTGCCCATAGCAACCAATCAGATTCTAGATGACATTTTCTAGTATGTAACAGGAAAGTGAGAGCTAGAATCTGATCTCCAGTTTTCCTTTTCCGCAGCTTAGTAAATCTGGCCCATAGAGTCTCTGCAAACTGCCTCCACACAGGCAATAAGTAGGCAAGCACTGAGTTATATTATAGAAGTATAAAGATTCAAGGTAGAGCGAGGTACAACATTGGATACATTTGTTGCCTGTTTGTTGATTATATATTACTAGTGAGCGCTACTGCAGGATATACTTGGTTTTATCTACCATTGTTTATGTGCATATATTACAGTGGTTTCTGCCAAATTATCTAAATAGCGGTAGCAGACACGCTCTTAACAATCACATATGTTTCCACAGTGTATTTTTGTATGATGCCATTTACTAAATCTTAAACTGGCCATACACTGGATCTATTATCGATCCCAGCAGGGAGTGTCCGATAAACGGGACGATTTCCCACCTGGGAAATGTCCTGTTATTGGCACCATACACCTCTCCTGCTGGGACGGATAAGCCTAGCAGAAGAGGGAGGTACTTAAAAAATCGAGAGCCATTTGGTAAGCTGATTGGTTCCCTTATATTATCGGGTGCTAGTGTCTGATTTAATAGAAACATGCTAAAAGACCAAATAATCGTACTAGAGCGTTTCTGGTGCCTTTATCTGGCGTTTTAAAAATTGATCTTGTGTACTAACTAGAGCGATTATATGCCGATCAACCGATAATTAGATGATCAGGCTTTGATCACACCAGTTTATGGCCAGCTTTACTGTCCGTTTACATTGGTCTGTGTGCTCTGGAAAATTATTTTATGCCACTGGAAGCACTACAATCTTCTATCTAATTTCCTGTATCAAAGGGCATTTTATAACCATCTTTTATACATTACACTAGATTTTTGCTATTTCTGTATTCCAAGAGGGGTGAAACTGCTTCAGCTATGTGTAGGGGGAGTTTAGGATCTAAAAATCTAATCTTTGCTTTAGACACTAAAATATTTAGACTTGACCCAAGTGTCATAGCTTCCAAATAACATACCTTTTGTTCCTTGTACTATGAACCAAATAAGTAAGCAAAGTATAGTTGTTACTTTTGTTATATAACAATGTTAATTTTATGTTTTTAGCCCAGGGGCATTGGAAATAATCTAAAAACAGAAAAGCTAACAGAATGGAGGTATAAATATTCCAGGATTTGCCTACAGACACCATAAAATGAAGATGAGCCTTTGCATAAATTGTCCCCGTACTGTCAGCACCTCTTTATTGTAGCGTAACCTAAACTAATGTGGCAGTGTGCTGATGTACATATAGCTACACTTTACAATGCTTAATATTTTAATTATTTCTGTATTTTTCTGACAAAAAGAGCTGGTAGGTGAGGATGTGCTGACTTTTTTTTTTGGATGGTCTGAGTGAAGCTGACAGAAACTGTATTTCATTATTTGAGTGAATATATGGGTAGAGAAGCCAGGCAAGTGGGGAATGAGGGACAGGATAACATAGAGCCTTGTGTCAGCAAACTGTTAGAAAATTCGCTATCCTCTGCATTACTGCATTATTAGACACCTCCTCACACAGAACACTCTTTTGTCAGTGTGCTGGTGGATTCTGTCATTCTCACTGAGGGTTGTGTTTTTGTTTTATTATATATAGCAGAGCATGTCATAGATATAGTAGAACTTAATTTGGTGTGTGTGTGTGTTTGTGTGTGTGTATAAATAACCTCTGCTGCATAAAACAGTGTGACGTGTCCTTTTCTCTTGGCATCATGTACACATGACAGTCTTCACTTATGAATTATTCTGAAACACAGCTACAGTAAACCGAGCTGAAATAATAATAAAATACATGGCTGGACATGATGGGTACTATTAGTAACTTAGCAGCTAAATAGACCTAGCACAAGCAAATAGCTGCAATTTTATCTCTGCTTGTCTTTATACTAATAAGGGGATTATTGAAAGGAAAGAGAACTTGTTCAACAAAAAGTATAGTATTGTATTACAAGGGGGTGGAATATACCCGTTGCGAGTCCCCGCTGCAATGTTTCACATTGCGAAATAGGGAAAGCCGATAGTTGCTACTCAGCTGTCCCTATTTCGCATTTGATACATCGCGATTTGCATACTCACCCATTCATTTTCGACCACCGGAGAGGTGAGTAACCTTCTTCAGGGACTTGGGGTTAGGCTGCAGGAGGGGAGACTTAGGGTTAGGCTGCAGGAAGGGACAACTTAAGGTTAGGATGCGGGGGGGCGTTGCTTACCGTTCGGAGCACCATGTTTGGTGCTCTGGGTTCGATTGCTATGTCTCATCAAGGCATAAGCAATCAATATCCTAGCCAGTTTGGAACTGGCTGGGAGTGACCGGCCTTGTCAAAATAGGACCATTCGCTACAGGGACCCACACTTAAATACACCAGTGGGTGAATCCTTTCTCTTGTGATCTACAAGCATAGCACTCCTTGTTTTCCACATCATGAGTGAATGCCTCTTCTGAGTTTTGTGGTATCTTTAAGTTTCACTGCTGTTGCGCTCTGAATTTTAAACTTATTAGCTTTACATATATTAATAAATATTATATTTTGCATCTTTTGTTTAAAATGATAGAAGGTGTTAATTTTACTCTCATTATTGTCTGGCCTTTTCTGGATCAATAGTCATAGTCTGGCAAAGTCTAGGGGTTACCTGAGTTTGCACTGCTGACATCTGAGCCATTCACATGACTGCCTGGTATAATCACATTATTTCTATGCAGGAGCTGCTCTGGCAGCCTGGTCTATATGCTTCAGTGACTGCAGACTGGATGTTTGCTCGCCTGAGCTTGATAAGCAGTGGATGAGCTCATTAGAGAGACAATGTAAAGGTAATATTAGTGGGCTATTTGTATTGTAATCACTGCTACTAAAAATTTGGACCCACATCTTGGCTGTCAGAAAAATCTCTCTGCCAGGTCTATTTAGTCATGTCTAATGAGCTTTTATAACCTAAATTAGAAAGTCCATGAAAACTACAGTACAATGATTACAAACAAACAAACAATCCTTTGGAATAATTATTTATTTTTACTTTTACTGCTAGATTTTCTAATAATCTTAAAGTTTCTATGTATATTTCTTCCAATCTGTACTGACTACGGGTAAACAGACACGTTTTTAAATACAGACTAGGACTGCGCATTTTGGTTTGAGATAATTGAAGATGGGACTTAAAATTTGTTTTGGAAAAAGCCTAGAGCTAGCATTAGAAGACACAGTTAAGTAATAATGGTAGTTCAGAGAGGAATGGAGAAGTTGGTTTTGGTGGATAAGTAAAAACCAGTAAATCCATATAGGCAAGAACAGGAATGTGAGATTTTGCATGCAAATGAGAAACGAGTATAGGTTATACTATAGATATAATAGTGTGTAGAGAACATCATGGGCAAAAAAATCCTAAAAGATTAGTTATCAAAGGAGGACAGGATTAGGTCATGTACAAGTGTTACTGTAGTTGAATTACAAATTATATTTTTGGGATTAAATGCAACACTGGGAAACTTCAGACCAGAGGTTGGGGTTGTGCTATAGATTAAGTCAACAGCTTTATGCATGTTGAGCTCCAGATTTCAGACCATACACCTGGTGTTTTTTGTCCCTCCACACACACAATTGGGATCGACAACAAAAAAAGGAGCAAATCTTCATCTTTGTAAAACCGTGTTAAAAATTGCTTCTCCCTGCAAATTTTAAATGTGTTAAGAGGTGATATTTTGTGCCTCAACTCTAAATTACGTTTTAAAAATAAATATTTGAGAGGATAACACTAAAGAAGACTGCAAAATACAATTGGGGAAAAAGCATCCCTTAAATCGGTGCTCCTCAACCAGTGTGCCACAGGATGTTGGTAAGTGTGCCGCGGTGCAATGCCTCCAACAGGAGAATAAGCACTGGAAGACCTTGCCTTAAGGAAATAAGGGGATATTGGGGAGGCTGAAGACACATGAATGGGGGCTACTGGGGAGGCTGGAGACATGAATGGGAACTACTGGGGAGGCTGGAGACATGAATGGGGGATACTGGGGAGGCTGGAGACATGAATAGGGACTACTGGGGAGGCTGGAGACACATGATGGGCCTAATCCAGACCTACGCTTGCTTGCATTTTTATGCTCGCCGTAGTTCTGCGCATGCACAAGGAAGATGTTACGACCAGAAACTCTGAACTTACGAGCATACGATCACCAGTGTAATTACGGGCGAAGGGGCGTGCCAGACATACGACACCCGTAATTACGCTTCGGAGGCGGGGTGAGGCATATAAATCATACAGTATGGGCGTGCTAAGCGCCTTAACTACGCATGCATGCTACGGACTCCCGTGATTAGGCTCAGAAAAGTTAGTGTAGGGTTTGGAGGACGTAACACGGCATAAATACGGACGACTTAGGGGAGTGCTTCGTAGGTACGCTGGCATAAATACGCTACGCACAAGGGCGTATTATTTGCGTAGGTCTGGATTAGGCCCGATAAAGGCTACTGGGGAGGCTGAAGAAACATGAATGTGGACTACTGGGGAGGCTACAGACACATGATGGGGGCTACTGGGGAGGCTGAAGACATGAATATGCTTAGGGATGTTAAATTTAGCAAATAAAAATAACAAATGTAATTGCTGTGCATGTATTTAGTAATTCCTGTTTTTTTCCCCTTTATTTTGCTTTTGGTGTGCCGCGGAATTCTGGGAAGGGCTTAGGTGGGCTGAGGGTGAGAAAAGGTTGAGGAGCACTGCCTTAAATGAATGGAAGAAAGTTGTCCTCTGCCTTAAATGTTGCTGAAATATCCACAAGAATAAGAGAAAAGTACTTCCATCTGCATTTAGCAGCGTGAAGAAATAGTGTGCTATAATTATTTCTGCTCAGTAATGTGTATGAAATATAGATGACTACAGATAAATGTAGGCAGCGAGCTTACTAGAGGAAGATCAATTGAGTATTCTTAAATATAGTTAGGATTACTGTCATTAGAATATTTAAATAAAGCCACCAAAGATATGCACAATATTTAAGCGAAGATGAATGTGACTTTTGTAACCTTGCTATTAAAAGATCTGAGGAATGGGGTGAAGTCTACATCTTTATACTCTGAGCAGTATTTGTGAATGTGAGTAACCGTTATAATGTGGAAAAGTGGTAAGTTACAGAGTTGTCTGTAAATAGATTTTATTTGATGAAATATTTTGCATAGTCATGAGGGTATCACATGAGCATTGGTTTCGACAAAGGATTTAAAACTTCAGTTAAAATCAGAGTTGACACTGATTTTGTATTTCTTGTGATGAGGGATCTATTTGCTTGGATTTACATTTTTCTGTGAATTAAAATTCTGCACGTGTTTTAATGCATGTTTTGTCCATAGGGGCTACTGTGTAAAATATAACTGAATTGTCAAACAAGATATTTAAGTGTTTGTGCATTTTTTTGTGACTGCATTCTACTTCATTGATTCATTTTGGTGTAACTGGTGCACCACAACTTCTCTCTTTCTCTCAGTGGCATTGTTCTGTGTATGCAATGTGATGAGATTATGGTGCTGTTATGAGCTAGTTACAAGGTAACTTTTTGGATTTTGTCCCTGATGTATGTGTTTTTAATAAAATGTGTCAAGGACAACTGCAATTTTATTTATGAATTTGTAGTACATTTGTCTAGTCTCTCTTGATTTTTATATACCATAAAGCATGATTGGATGCTATTTAAATTGAAAAAACCATTTAATTGTTTGCGTTTCCCCGGATCCATTCTGCTACCAATGGTGTTGAATATGTACGTTTGTAAAGCAAAGTCTTATACTTTGAGCTTGGATCATCTTGCAATTTTACCGAACCAATTTGTGGTTACATTAGATTAGATTACATTAGAATCTACCGAGGAGGAAAGGGATCTAGGAGTCATTATTTCCAGTAACTTGAAGGTAGCCAATCAATGTAACAAAGCAATGAAAAAGGCAAGTCAGATGCTTGGTTGCATAGGGAGAGGAATTAGTAGCAGAAAGAGAGAAGTAGTGATGCCCCTTTAAAAAACATTGGTACGCCCTGACCTAGAATACTGTGTTCAGTTCTGGAGGCCATATCTCCAGAAAAACATAAATACATTAGAGACTGTGCAAAGAAAAGCAACTAAAATGGTCCATGGCCTTTGTAACAAATCATACCAAGAAAGGCTAGAGGAACTAAACATGTATAGCTTGGAGCAGAGAAGGGAGAGGGGGGACATGATAGCAGCTTTCAAATACATCAAGGGTTGTGACCAGCTAGAGGAGGGTACCATTTTTCAAAAGAAAAGGTGTAATAGAACACAAGGGCATGGATACAAGCTGGAGGGTGGTAGATTCAAAGGAAATGTGCGGAAAAATTACTTCACTGAAAGGGTGATAGATAAGTGGAATATTCTCCCATCTGAGGTGGTTGATGCCAGTACAGTAGAACAATTTAAACATGCTTGGGTTAAATATAAGGGTATCCTAAATTGTAACCCCAATTGAGGGTAAATAGGGTCTAGGGTCAGTATAGTTTTCAATAAACAAATGGGCAGACTAGATGGGCCATGTGGCTCTTATCTGCCGTCACTTTCTATGTTTCTATGTTTCTAAGTAATTCTGTGTAATGTATATATTTCAGCTATAATTTTAATTGGGTTAGCACTGGTGAAGGTTTGATGCCATACAAGAGAGCAGTCCATATAATATGAAAATAATGAATAGAATGAGGATTGTTAGCGAATGTCTGTCATAGTGTTTCATTTTAGCAGCTTTCTAACCAATTATTTCAAACAGATTCTCAAAATATGATCTTTATGTGTGATGGTAAAGCACCTTCCATTGCAGTGTCAGTGAGCAAACCTGGTGTCGGCAATTGAATACGTTATGTACATGACAAAATAATGGAATAAGTTGTCTTGTTAGCCAATGAGGATTCAGAGAAATACAGCTGACATGAATTGTGAAGCCCAACAATTTGGGATATTTATGGAATTTATTACTACTTCAATTGCATGAAATTTCTTCACTACACTTGATTTATAGCCAGTGATTGCTCTTAGCTGACCAGTTTTAGGTTTTTAATATTTGTTTTATTGACCTTGCGGCTGTTTGGGAGTAAGGGCAAAACAGGTACAAGGGTACAGTTCGGCTAAACCATTTTGCAAAGTAAGGAGTGCTTATTCATTTTAAATCTTTTGCATGCAGGGAAAATATTTTACTTTTCCATATAGAGCTCAAATACTGCATAGCTTTATGTTTAATCTGTAAATCAAAGTTGAGCTAAGAAACTTCACCTTTCAGTCCTAATTCTACTTTCACAATTTAAACGTGCCTCCTCTTGTCGTTCAACATGGTATTGCTCAGGTCTACACTTACACCTAAAATAAGGTGCAGCTCTGAACCCGCTCCCAATACAGAGAAGAGGAAAGGAGTTGCTTGTCTTCCCTATATAGTGAAATTATAACATGGTTTGGTGGTATGTTTGTACTTACCCAATTTATATGTAAAAAAACAAATGCAAATCATACCTGTTATATCTAGACCTTAGAATGACTTTTCTTTTTTATGGTTATAGGTTAGTGCCCTGTGGATGTAATTAAGGTTCCCATAGACTGTCTCATTCTAAAGCTTTACCACTGAGGAGACTGCAGCTCATCATATTTAATGTGCTGTGAACTCCTCTGACAGCAAAAGGATTAACGAAAAGATCAGTCAGTCAAATGACTTTCTTATTCCTGTTGTTCTTTCATTTCACTTTTTGCTCTTGAGAAGAAGTGCTGATAATATTTCCATATCACTGTCAAAGTTTAATGCCTTCCATTCAAGGGTTTAATGTGTCATCTTGCATCTTGACCGATGCTGTCTGGACCCTTTTTACTTGAATTGATTTCTGGGGTTTTGAAAGCTTTATTACATAATGCTTCTATTGCTAAAGGATTCTAAGCTTTGCTGTGAGGTGATAGTTTGTTTCTTTGGGCAAGGTCACCTGGGACACATAATATTAATACAGAAAGATAAGATGGGATTGTGCAGCCTAGACAATCTAGCTGTGTGCTAGATACCTACAGCATATAATTACAGCTATATCTGGCTAGAAGGCCGCAGAAAAACCAAACCGCAGGATGGTAAATTTTGCTGTTTGCTGTGTAAGCCTTAGGATGTCTTAAAGGTTATACACATACACTGGTCAACTTGGTCAAATAATTACTTGGAAAATAAACATTTAGAGCAGCCATTTGTCAGTTGATCTGCATCATTACAGCCATTACTGGTAATCTCCTGTCTAGTAAATAATCTGCAACATATATTTCGATCTGGTGGAATGTGCAGTGTAACTTGTGATAACTTCTCAAGAAGTAAAGGATTTTACACAATATTTCACGCAATATTATTCTATCACTTGTTTTCCCATCTGGGGCTGCGTAAGCAAGTTACATGGTATTGGCTAGGTGTGGCCTCGGTTGCAGTTCCCGATCGATATACTCGCCCATTCATTTTCACAGAGACCCGCAGGACCTGCTGCTGACAGCTCAGGAGAGGCGAGTAACCTCTCTCTGGGGAATTTTAGTGTTAGGAAAGGGAGGGGGTGGTGGTTAGGGTTAGGCTCTTAGGAAGGGAGGGTTAGGGCCATAGAAGGGGAGGTTTAGGGTCAGGCTGCGGGAGAAGGGAGGGTTAGGGTCAGGCTGCGGGAGAAGGGAGGGTTAGGGTCAGGGTAATGGAAAGGGTTAAGGTTAGAATTAGGGGAAGGGTTGGGGTAGTTTTTAGCCTTACCTATCTGAGCTCAGTGGATCGATTGCTATACCTCATCACGCCATAAGCAATCGATATCCCAGCCAGCTTCAAACTGGCTGGGAGAGAACGACCAGGCTCTGTCCTGTGATGATGGTCCTAGTCTAAAAAATACATAATTTGATCGTTCATTAAAGGTTCATATAAAATCTGCTCCACAAATACCTAACTATAAGCCTTTCCTGTGTTATGTGGGCCACTGAAAACTATCAATAGATCCAGGCTAAGGAGTTGTGATATTTATTGCAAGAAGCAAAACCAGCAATTAGCAGAATACTTGCTTCAGGCCACAATGTAATTCTCGGCACACCCACCCTTCACAACTTATTACATTGTCAGTAGGTTTCCCAGAGCTGCTCTAGGTGTGTCTGCTTTACATTGAAGATTTCTCTGTGAACAAACCCTATGATCAATGCGTCTGCAATCTTAAATCATTGTTCAGTCTTTGGCCTTGTGCAGCCTGGGGGAAAGCAATGCAATTAGTGTGGGTATGGTCTGATACATTCACTCATGTTACTGGGAGTCTGAGAGCATGTTACTCATATTTTATTGATTTAACATGGGAAGTGTCACTTCTGTAAGAGTGATACAATGACAGATACCTTAATCATCAGCAGAACCCTATGTCTAAATTCTGCCTTTATGTGGAAACATGAAAAACGTGTTTATTTCAGTGTCTAAAAAAACCCACAGATTTAAGAAATGCTTCCTTGATATTACTACTATAGCAACTGTTCTCTGCAGTTGCAACAGCGACTATCACATCCACAGTGATACAGCTGACACCATAATATCAGTTGTGTCATCATTGATAGGGTTTTACAATAGAAAAATATGTCAGCAGGGGTACCATGCTGACAGCCATATGCCTGCATGGTCCCACTTCATAATGCTGTTGTAAAAATACCTTGGGGCTAATTCAGATATGCACTTACACCTTTTTTTAGGTGCAAGTGTACAGCTCGGTTAAACCATTTTTCAAAGTAAGGGGTGTTTATTTATTGGAAAAAAATTTCATGCAGGGAAAATGCGTTACGTTTACACATAAAACTAAAATGCTGCATAGCTTTATGATTATTCTATAAAAGAGTTGAGCTAAGAAACTTCACCTCCTAATTTTAATTCTGGCTTTACAATTTAAATCTGCCTCTCCTTGCAATTCAACAAGATATTGGTCAGGTCTACACTTGCACCTAAAAAAGGTGTAAGTGCAGCTCTGATCAGCCCCCTTATTTCTATTCCTGTGTTCCTCCCCAGTGCTATCCTCTGTCCCTTCACTCTTTCTTATCCCCTGCCTGTCTGTCGTCTTCTCTGCTTCCCTTTCTTTTCATCCAGTCTTCTTCTGTCCTGTCTGTTTTACCACTCTGACGACTTCTGCCACTGGAGCTTTCTGTGTCTTACACATTGCAACTGGAGCTGCATCCTTCTGAGATCAGTAATTGGCAACTAATTAGTAACTTAATGACTTGATGAACCTGTCAGAAGAAAGTCAATCGGTTAAACCTGTTGGCCATATAGTGCTGGCACGTTATTGGTTGACTTTGACATTCGTGGTGGTATATCACAACCATTCCACACCTGGGGCTGGATCCAGACTTAAGTAAGTGCTTGATATTAGTTACTCCTGGGCTAAACCATGTTGGTTGCAGGGGAGTCATATTTCATCTGCTGCAAACAGTATTAGAGTTGAGAGGTGATGTTTCCTATCCCAAGTCTAAATAACAGTGTGATAGTAAAGCTGGTCAGTATCTGTGTGCAGTAAGCAATTCAAAGATATATCCCTGCATGCAAAGAATACAATTACCTTAACTCCCCCTGCAATCAACATAGTTTATCCCAGGAGTAACTAATTTCAAGCACTTAAGTCTGGATCCAGCACATGGGGGCCAATACAGAGTTTGGAAGTAAGGGTAAAAAAGGACCAAGTGTTCACAATGTTAATGTGCCTCCCCTTGCAGTTCAACATGGTATTGCTCAGGTCTACACCTAAAAAATAAAGGTGTAAGTACAATTCTGAATCTGCTCCATGGGCTCCTTCTGTTCATCAAGTCCATTGTTAATGTGATTTTTTTTTTTGTTGAAAAAATTGTGTATTAAGTATTTAATATACTACTTAGTCATGGGGTTAGTCAAAATATATCTCCATTCATATACCTGCGCACAGATAGATAAAGCTATACACACACACGCGCACGCACGCACGCACGCACACACACACACGCGCGCGCGCACGTGCTTACATGTTGCTTTACATCCAACCTCCTAGAGAGCTGCAGGGATGCTAAAGACTGGATGTTTGTGGGGGCCCTGAGGCGACTGCCCCAATTGCCCTGTGGTTAATCCGGCCCTGGTTATTATACATGTACTGTACTCGGTGTTCTTATGTCTATCCTTTTTTTTCTCTTTCAGTCTCTGTTTTATGTACTCTGATAACCATTAACATAATGAAAAAAAGCATACTCTGTTTTTGTAGACATTACAATCTCCTATTAGTCACAGCTAGGGATTCACTGAATTGAAGTCCTTAAAGTTTATGAATCATTAAAATAGTTTGCTGAGCCTAAATGTGTCCAATACAATGCTAGAATATGTTCCCCTTCTTTCTCAAAAAACACATACACAATACAATTTTCTCATTTCAGTATTGCATTGATATCATAGTATAATGGGATTGAAAATAAAGAATATTAAAGCAATGGCCTATGATAATCTAGTAATGAACAATTAGCTGTCCGAATGCAGCTGTGTGAAAAGTCATCCAGCCCCTGCCTTATACTGAGAGAATGATGTGTAAAGGTCACTGCAGGTGTTGGGGCTGATACAGAGCTGCACTTATACCTTTGCCTTTAAAAGGCAAAACATGCAAGTGTACACCTTTGCATAACTATGTTGCATTGTCAGGGGAGGCAGCTTTTAAACTGTGCAAACAGAATAAGGGCCTGATTCAATTGTCTGCAAAGACGGGGAATTAGCTCTTAGCTTAGTTTATTGCGGTAAGTAAAAATCACAAATTTTAATACACACCTAATGAGGTGCACAAAAAATCTGCAGTGTTAATTCGCAGAAAAAACCTTGCGATTGGGGATTGCGGGCAATTTAATCAGGCCCTAAGAGTTGACAGGGTACAATATCTAACTTGTATCTAATTTAGAGATTAAACATAAAGTGATGCAGTGTTTATGTTCTATGTGCATAAGCAAAATATTTTCCCTGAATGGAATATAATGTTCGTTTGGACCCCTCACATTGCAACTTAGTTTTACCCAGGTTTACACTTGCACCTGTTTTGTCCTCACTCCTAAGAGCTGAATCAGCCCCATTATGCATTCATACAATACATGTAAAATGATCAGTTTCATGCTTGGTACAACTAGTGATGTCCTCAGGTCTCATGATAATGATATAAAGTAGTGCTTCCACTGGTGGTAGATTCAAAGGAAATGTGAAGAAAAATTACTTCACTGAAAGGGTGATAGATAAGTGGAATATTCTCCCATCTGAGGTGGTTGAGGCCAATACAGTAGAACAATTTAAAACATGCTTGGGATAAATATAAGGGTATCCTAAATTGTAAACCAAATTGAGGGTAAATAGGGTCTAGGGTCAGTATAGTTTTCAATAAACAAATGGGCAGACTAGATGGGCCATGTGGCTCTTATCTGCCATCACTTTCTATGTTTCCAGAATCTCCTCTAGTTCCTGGGCATCACTCACGGTTTTTTGGGGGGGGTGCAAGTTGTACAAATTGTATTTTCATAGAGAGAGAAAATTAGAGCTTCAAGCTTCTATTTATTGGTTTTAATCCCAACTCTGCATTTTAAGTTTTTTATGCCCAACAATACGGTACTAACAATACTTTTGTGATATTACGGATATATTTATACAATCTCTCAACCTCCAACAGCAATTTGGAAAAGCTACATTGATTTCTCTTTATGTTCTTCCAAATATATCTGAAGCTGGTAATACCTTTCTTTTATATAATGTTGATTTGTTTAGTGGAAAATGGTGAAATTGTTGCATGTGATGAAATCTCAGGCTATGATTTATACTCTTAATTGCGGAGTGTTGCAAGACGTAGTAGTACTTATATAATTAGCTGGTTCAATACTTCAGTGACCTTTATTTTTCAGTGTAACCGCTGACAATTGGTTTTGTTTACTTATTATTATTTTTTTTTTTCAATGAATGATTTTTCCAGGAAACTGAATAATGACTTAAAGTTCTATTTTTCCATGTACAGATATTACATTTTGGCACTTAACATCAAACCAGTTTCTCCATAGATTTTGCTTCTTGCTAGAAGCCAATGCAAACATTGTAACAGCCTCTGCGGTGTCTGTATTTGACAGCAAATATAATCTATGAAATGTGAAATGTTTGCTTCGCTGCCATGAATTGTTGGCTCTAGAGGGGGACCATATTCTTGGTAGGTTTATGGTAAATATTTTATAATGCTTTGCCTTAAGATTATCCTTCCATATAATGGATTAAAGGGACAGGTGGTACCTTATATCTAAACCCCAAAATCCACTCTAATCAAGATATAAATGTTCAGCTCTTTACTTTCTAAAATAATGTATTCATTATAAATCAGCTGTTGTACTTGGTGAACATCTTCATACAGCTCTTTAAATTTCTTCATAAATATAAAGTGAACTTTCTAACAGTCTTGGACTTTGGGAAGTGCCCCGTTCTTGAATTTAGCTGTAGAATTCTGATGTCCAAGTTCTTTTAAAATAGCTCTTGACCAGCCTTACAAATGTAATGTAAGAATGTTACAATAAACACTTCCATCTTTGGAATGAGACTTGAACACTTGTTATAAGTCGATGTCCCATCCATTCTAGAATTAGAGAATTCTTTATGCTTCTATTTACACAGAGCATCACATCCACCTCCAAATACAAATACACAAAAAAGTAGTTTTTAAAGTATTTACTGTACAGTTTATAGTTTTATACATTGTTCAGCACTGTGGAGTCCTGTACTTTAATTAGCATGTTTGCTTTACATCAATGCTACACTTGCACAGGCACATGTTGTTTTCATGTAAAATACCTTGATAAGTTGCTTAGTGCAGTAGGCTTTTAGCTATGCACTCTTTGGTGGGGGGGTCATTGCGCTTTGTTAATTTGTCTACACATTGGACTGGATTCCTAGCTGCTTGCGGAAAGCAGGTGATTTTCTTGCAGCGTCCATTTGTGCCAGATGTTACAATGGGGATCTCCAGGCGTAACTCGGTTCTGTATGCCTGGAGATCCGTCCGACTGATGGCCCACTTTCTCCACCCACCTAATCCTCTGGGGGGGGGGTTAAATTTTACAGCATGGGTGTGTTACTACGTCCACGTGGATCAGTGGTTGTACAAACTGGTCATACACACGGGTGACTTAAGGCAAGGTTATGACTGCATAATTCCTGACAAACTCACAGGAAAGAGGGGAGTGACAAGGGGAGTTCACTGCCCTCCTCTGTGCGGACTGTCAGACCTCCGTGCATACAAAAAACTTACGGAGGTTTGAATTCGGCTCACTGCTAATGTTGCCCGATTTGATTGCGCAACACTTGTGGGCACCAATAAGATTTGTAGAAAAGTTTGAAATGTATTATCTTCATTTATGAACATAGATAACTAACTCATTTAAATGGTAGACAAATCCATGGATTTCCTGCACTCCATTCCCGCACTATACTGTCAGAACAGAGAATTAATTATGGTTTTGTGTTCCACCTTTTTTGTTTGTGCCATTGTAAGTAAAATGTAGCAATACTGTTGTATACAGTTGATGTTCTACTTATTGTCAATTCTAGGAATTCATTTTACAGTATTCTTTTGAACACATTAATGTCTAATATCTGTTTATTTGTTATATGACAAATTTAATTAAAATAAACAAATGAGTTCTAAATCCTGATGACCACAATACTGACACTTCTTCCAGCAACATGCACAGGTAGCGTGGAGCGTGTCACACAGTACCGAGGGAATGCTCACTTTCTAGTTCATGCATGAAGCACAGAATGAATGGTTTCTATATATAGTCACTAAAGAGCCATCTCCCGAGCAAAAGTTTCACTTTTTCATTGTCGTTTTGCAACATATGAAACACTTGCAAGTTAAACATTTCCAAATATGTCCTAATTTTAATAAAATAAATAGTGGATGAATAAAAGAAATATTATGTGCAACTAGTGATTTAAAAAGCATGTTATAGACACATGAAAAAAATAGAAATGGCATCTTGCAGTATTTATTTTTGTGCTTATCCATGAGTTAGCTGCCTCAATCAAGCGCATTGGTGTGCATATGACTGAGAGAAGGACTATGATTGTGGATAATTGTCACACCATCACTCACATTGAACAGCACTATGGATACAGACCCTTCCAGTCTAACACAATTTATATAGAGGTGCTGATATGGAAAAGCTGTTAATGTTTCCAAACAGTGGCAAAACATTCATAGATTTCCTCTCCATTATTTTCTGAGTATTATTAATACCCCTTTCACATCACCACCAAATACCCAGGATTTTTGCAAACAACCCGGGTCTCGGCAAAATCCCGGGTATTTGGTGGTGATGTGAAAGGGGTACTTCCGGTCGATCCGAGTCGAAAGACCCGGGATTTTGACCTGGGAAAAAAGAAGGGTTTTTCCTGGGTCCTCGGGAAGGATGGCGATGTGAAAGGTCCAGGATTGTTTTCAACCCGGGTCTTTCACATTGCCTCCTGATTGGTGCAGATTTGTCTACTGTTGCTATGGCAACAGTAAACAAATCATCGTTTATAGGGGGGGCTTTAAGTATTTTTTTAATAGTAGGGGTTGGCCCTATATTTTATTTAGTAGCTAGAAGGGGTATTAATTTGTGTTTTGTTGCACCGGATGACAGGGCATGCTGGCACTTGTGGTTCTCCAAGCGCTAGTATGCCCTGCCATCCTTGGGCACTACAAGCATCAGCATGCCCTGCCGGGTTTTTTGGCGCTTAAAAGTGTCTTTTTTTTTTTCTATTTCTTTTTTTTTTTTTACAAGGCATCTCCTCCTGGCAAACTCCAGGTTTTTCAAAGTTGGAGATGTGAAAGCGGTATTAGAGAACCTAGCACCAGAAAAGGGCTTATAGGAATAGTTTATTTCATGGGAGCTGACTGGAAATGGTTTTAAGACAAAATTGATACAAGCAAGTTACACATGTGCAGTGACCTTTTGGTCAATGAAAGCCTAATACTATATGGCTTTTATTACCTGCCAAATTAGGTAGCCCCTGCTGATTTACTGTGTAATTGTGCTGCTAATGTGCCGATTAAGGCTGGGAATGGAATTCGCATAGTAAAAGCCTTTTATTATTACATCTATTGTCCCTTGTACCGCTTTTCCTTCACTATCTAACCATACTTGCCAAGAAAATCCAATTTCAGTTGAGTACATGTTTTCATATTTGTATAACCAAGCTGACTTCTATTTAATGCTAATGGAACTATAAATAAAGAATGCACTTCTAGTAATCTATATTAGAAGATAATGAAAGAAAAACAAATTGCTCATTTTCGGTGTTCCGATCCAGTACAGTCAATTAATGATTCCAGAAACCTAAGCTAGCTATGTATTGGTTCCTAAAATTGTGGATTTTGGTAACTACCATGTTTGTGGGTTTTTGTTTAATTTTTTTCTCCCTTAAACACTATACAACCTCAAGTTATCAGTGCTGGTACATAGACTAACATTGGATCTGCTGCAATTTATTTCCAAAGCATGTGCACCTGCAAATTGTAGATATTTGCAGGAATACCCCTACTACACTTTTAGACATGGGGTATCCCATCCACGTTTCAAGACACCATACATTACTACATATGTAGCAGCAGATAGAAAGTCTTATGTTATTTGTTATGAAGACTTTCATACACTGTGTATCACAACCTAATGATTAACGCTCTTCTTGGCTACAAACCAACTCCATCGATTTCTGGTTGCCTAGTAGACTACGCAATACACCCTAACTTCAGGTCTGTAGAGGAGCAGCAAATCATCATTGTCAAACTGTCATCGACTTACAGTGTGATAGACCAGATAATCTCAAAATAGAGACTTAATCAATTTGAGGCTAATTTTAGTACCCTCATCACTTCTGCCTTATAGCGAGCAGCCAGGTGGATCCACATAGTCAAGCCCTGTGTTGATAAACAATACCATTGGAATAGATAATACTATTAAAGTTGCAACCGATCCGTTTTATATGGACATTTTCCCAGTGCATGTGAGTTAGCATTTACATTTTTTGGGAGAAATCTAATAACCTTCCATTGTTTCGATGCTGTTTCTTTAGTTTGACCTAGAGTTGTTTGCTCAGATTAATACTAAAACCACATTCACAGTGCACCAAAAACTCCAACGACCCGGGTCGAGGTGCAGTGTGAAAGGGTCCCATTGCCTCTACCCAGGTCCAATGACCCAGGAATTGAACACGGGTGAAAAGAACCGACCCGGGTAGCCTGCAGTGTGAAATGTGTGACCTGGGTCGCATGGAAAGTAATTCATTGGTGTAATTTGTTTACTTGTTGCCAGGGCAATAGCATATAAATTACAGTTTGATGACACACTACTGCCAGGGCAGACCTAAATCCTGGAACAAGGTCAACCCTGCAGTGTTAACAGGGTCAAGGATCTGTTGATACAGCAATATCCCGGGGATATTGCCGGGGCCACACAAAGGTTTGGCAAAAACTCTGTGTTGAACTAAACAGTAATGCACTTCCATTAACAGAGTACGTGTGTTGGCTTATATTGGATGTATCAAGAGATGTAGCCCACATATATTGTAAGTATCGTTTTGTTACGTAGATTGCATGTATGTTGTCTTTAAGGCCGCATATACGCAATCTATATAACGAAACGCAGACTACGTAAAATAGTGACTACGCATGCGTAGTAGCTATTAGCGGTAAATTGCGGACGTACGTGCAATACGCCCGGGGGGGTGAATCCGGGCCAATGTGCCTTACTTTTGTAACAAATATTAAAATGATTGACTCTATTTAGCATTTAAAGTAGCTGTGTCTTCTGTGGCATTGCTTCAATGTAATCTCTTCACTTAGTTCCCCCTCCATTTGTTCTTACACATGTCTAGTGATTATTTTCATACTTTTGTTCATAAAAAAGTTTTATCATTCATTCACAAAAACTATGAAAACATTCCTGTCTGTTGATTTAAAGGATCAGTACTTCCAAACACAAAGACATTATTAACATTGTTCAAATTGTTCTGTCTGGGTACTCAAATTTTTAGTGGCTTAGGAAGGAATACGAGGCATTCTTCCTCATAATCATTAAAATGTTATGATTAAGAAAGGGTAATATTTCCTGACATTGTTATATACCGCAAAGTCTTAACCGCTTTATATTGTATTGTGTTATTGTTTTTCAATGCTTTTAAGGTTACAAACAATTAAATAATGATTATGGGCCTAATCCATACCTAATATTGTTTTACATACACATTGATTTAGCTGTCGTTATTAAGTCTGAATCAGGCCCTATAATCACAACAAAACACTTTACATCAAATACTTACTTTTTTGACAAAAATTGGCTGGTAATAATCAGAGCATCACAGACTGTCTTGGTTTGGTATCCGCTCTGGGTTCCAGGGGATGTGATAGGGTTTCAGCGTGGTGTTGAAAGCTAGAGGGTTTACTATATGATCTGCTCATGTGTTAGTGGGCAAAGGGTTAAGATACATGGCAAGGCTTGACTGGACTCCACAAGGCATACTTGGCTGGACTTGACCAGGACTGGATTAGACTTGATAAGCTTAGCTGGACTGGACTTCACCTGGACTGGACCAGGACTAACAATCTACAGACAGCAGAAGTCTGATTCTGGAGCAGTATTCTGCAGACTGTTCACTGCTGACTGGTGTAACAAGCTGATCACTGCTGGCTGATAGCTGCAAGCTGATAGCTGCAAGCTGAGTTAGCCAGCAGAGATAGCAAGCTGTGGACTACAGGCTAAGAACTTCCAAAGGAATAAACAGGAACCAGACATCTTGAATGACAAAGTTGTTCCGGCACTGTGGACACAGTGCTATGGGTTTAGATAGAGTGCCCATGACCAGGATTGGATAGCCTGGTCATGTGTTTCCTAGAGCTGGACTCTGGCTGGAACAGGACCTGTGATGATTCCAAGATGGCAGCGCTCATGTAATAGTCCTGGAAGCATGGCAATGGCCAGCAAAAGCAGACAGATGACCCCTGAGACTGGCTGGGGGCAGTGTGATTGCTATAACAATACATGACTGGATCCAGATATCCGTTCCCACTGTGGTGCTCCTTGCTGGTGCAAAGCTTCTGAGGCATCACAATCCTGCCTGTCTTGTAACTATTTTGTTGTGTTCTAAACAGTATGCAGTTGTGACACTTCTAAGGATATCAGCTTGCACTTGATTGACCCTGGCATTGTGGCAATATACTATTACCTGAAAAAATATTGTCAACTCTATATGTGGGTCAGCCGTTTCTACTGTCACGGGCCCCGAAGCTGATGGGGCCCACAAAAACTTACATTGGCTATGCAGCAGCAAGAATCAGCAGTTACTACCTCCGATACGTGCTGCTTAGAGCTGCACACTAGCGGGCCAATGTGCAGGAAAATCCTTCCCTGCACATCGTCCCGCTGGTAATGTGGTTCCGCGGCACCCTGCCTCCTATGTGACGTCAGGAATGACGATGGCGGGGCGACGAGGATGTGCCCCGGGCCCCAAAATATCTGCCGGCGGCCCTGGCCAGTGCTAGGGTGTTGAACACCCCCCTGTAAATTTGTGCACTCTTGTTGAATAATTTAACATTTTAACACCAGTAACCATCCTACATTACAGTATCCATGTGAGTGTTATAAAATACAGAACTAAATCTTGTAACCATAATAAAAGAAAGCAGATCCTAGTCTCTACTATACAATACAGGCAGCTTCCTAGTCTCTGCTGTGCAATTCCCACTGCATCCAAGTGACTGTCATACATACTGACTTCATCATAGTGACCGCCATACAACACACGCTGCATCCTAGAGATGCCAAACAATACAGATCAGATCTTGGGATCATACCATACAGACATTGGGCCAGATCCAGAACAACGCTTGTGAGCGAATTTACGCGTGGCAGAGTCGTAAAATCGCCTTTTGGTAAGTACTGCGCATGCGCACCATACAAAATACGTTCAGTAACGAAGCGTAATTGTGAACGTATGGGCCATTCACGTATGTGTCATGTAAATACTTACGTGTGGGCGTGCCAATTTTACAGGAGTCCAAAATACGTCTGAAATACGTTAAGTAGGCGGGGGTTTGTATTTAAAGTGTACAGTATGGGCGTGCTTAGCTGCGTAAATACGTGTTGCCCATACGTACGTGTGCTTGACAAAATACGTACATTCAAGGAGTGTGCCTAGGGGAGTGTATAGAAAGTACGTGCGCGTAAATATGCTACGCGAATAAACGTACGGCAAACATAGTTCTGGATCTACCCCATTATCCTAGTAGAACACCCGGCTAAAAGACCCCAAGGAGAATACTGTACATCACTCCTTTTTAGTGGGTACAATTTATTTAAAACTAGAAATGACAGTAATATATTAAGCTGTCATTTGATTTCTAGAGCTGTACAACAATGATCTTTACTGAATAGTAAAATTTTATATCCTAAATTGTATAGGCAAATGCATTTTATTTTGGTTGTTGGGAGGTTGCTTTAAAATGACTGATTCAGCCTTCTAACTTGATATGCTTAGCACATCAGCATTCTCTGACTGTTCAGTTACAGTATGGAAAGACAAGGGTTGATTTTGGGCATTTATAACTCCCCTCCTATCCAGAGCCATGAATAGGCCCAGCTCTATCTCCTCCCCACTCCTCAGTGCACAATCATCTCATCCTGTTAACGGACTTGCTTGGAAACTTTCCACTGGAATGTCTGCATAAATAGTAGTTCTATCAAACTGTTCCAGCACCCCTGTGTTTTGACGGTCTGAGGAATACCAAAGTCCGCATTGAACAATGTGCCTTGGCTACAATGTGCTTTGGCTCGTGGTCTGCTAAGAAAGAAGTTGGGTTTTATATTGCACATTCCAAGAACTGACTGAAC
>WWET01000572.1:521765-559601 GCA_011038615.1 Limnodynastes dumerilii | reverse complement strand
GCACATTCCAAGAACTGACTGACCCGCTATAAGAATGTCTAAAAAAGAGGAAAGGTCTAATTTGTGTGGAGTCTACAATGTGCATAAAGTTAGAAAGAAGCCACTTTTTTCAGTAAAATCTGAGCTCAAAATTTCTGTTTAGACAAAGTATTTTAAATTTGTGTCATAATATTAGTACTTTGACAAAAAAAGTTTTCTTTTTGTTCTTAATTGGTAAGGCTACAAATGTAATTTTACCATGTATTACTCCAAAATATGTGGTAATGAATAGTAGCATGTACCTCTAAGTCAACACTGTGAGCACTCCATCATCATTAACCCTGGAGTTATATCCATCCCGAAGCCTGCATTGTGTCTGGGCACATTAGTGTTATAAAAATAAAAGTACCTGCAATCCAGCCTCAAAAATGATTTCATGAAATTTGGACTTGCCACATGGGGCATGATGTCATTTCACTGCAGATTGCAGACATTTCTGGTTGCTAACACTGTAACTGTTGCTGTGGCTGCCAGCATCCTTTGCTCTGGAAATGATTTCCTTTGAGAAGGCCCAGCCTTACAGTCCAGGTCCTCTGCTATAAAGGTATGGGAGGGGTAAATAACCACTTTAAAATCATTTTTGTGGGATAAGTTTATAAATAGTGAAAGTGTACTTTATATTCTTAAATGAAAATATCTAATTACACAAAATCCCCAGTGCCCAAAGGTGGGTATGTGTGTGTATGTATGTATGTATGTGTGTGTAGAGAGATATATTACACACGTACGTACATACATACACACACCCACACGTATAGTAGGAGTCCTTCCACTGGATGGATTTGGATGATATCGCATTCCCGAGGAGGGACTGCCCTGATCCGCAGGCTGCAAAATGGACAGGGCTTAAGGAAAAAGAGGGTGTGGTTCGAACAAATAACAAACAAATAAGGTCAATTGTGGGAGGATTTTAAGTAAAATGGGGTGGAGCTTATTTTGAATGATGGATTTGCAAGAACTTCACAGAGTTATAACATTGGATCCCATAAGACATGCTAGGGGTCCAAGTCAGACCTCCCATTCATGTAGGCTGGGCAGAACATTAACATGAGGGAGCCTGTTCTGGGCCTTCCATTGGATGGATGTGGATGACATCACATCATTATTTAGGAGGGACTGTCCTAATTTGTGGGCCAAAAAAGGTGGGCCTATGGAAAAGAGGGTGGGGTTTAAACAAACGAGGTCAGTTGTGGGTGTAGACTGGCCAGAATGGAGCAGAGCTTATTTTGAATGGAGTTAAATGACATTAGACATTACAACACAACTACATATTGTCAAGCTGCTAATTATTTTTAAAATCTTGACAGTTACATCCAGCTAATTGATAGGCTAATAACTTGAAGATTTAAACCCAGGCAGATTAAAATTTATGAGCTAGAAAATGAGAAGTATAATGTGGATTCTGTGGGCTAATTGAGCATATTGGTTTGGTTCTCTTGTGTCTCATGAACTAGGTCTGTACTTGCTGGCTTATTGTAAACTTGTTACCACTTTAGGGAAATCTATCTGTAGAGAATTCACCTAAAACCTGTTTGGCAATATTTTATATTACAAATACCTCTGGTATCTGGGGGGTGTTTTTTTTTTGACCGAGGTTATGAGCAGCATTTATTGCTTCACTTAATACTTCACCTTACACTTGTTAATGACTCTAAGTTCTTTTTACATAGACAAGTTTGTATTTTCCCCTTTGGACTAGATCATAGAAAGACCAGTCAGTGTTGCCTTTATTACATTGCTGGAGTCTGCTTCTATAGATCTTCCAAGTGCTTTGTGGTGATTAGTACTGAATAAAATGTATTAGGGCCTAGCCTAATCTTGGCTGTCTGGAAGGATTTTGGTCTGCATTACCTCACTGTAGATGTATTTGCATTCTTTTTCTCCTCTCCCATGGACTGTTTAACATTGGCAGTAAGGTATATGTTAAACAGAAGCTTTAATATTCTAACTCCAGACAGTGTGATTGGAAAATAACTTGCTGAAAGCAAACCCTGATTTAGCTGTTTGATCTGCAACTGAGGCAATTGGATTTATAGAGATCTAAATCCTCCTAGTCCATTTGATGTTGGAATATAGGGATGGAGGAACATATTGACTAGCCGTGAATCACATTTGTTGTTGTCTTGAGCATTGAAGCACCTACAGGGAAATAGCTTTTACACTAGCTGCTCCTTTACCTGTTTTATTTCCTTCTACTGCTTCTTAGTTGTACATTATTTATATTTATGTGGTTTTTATTAGTGCATATCTAAGACGCAGCCTGTGTGAAATTCTAAGCAGTTGGACAGTTTAGCTTGGAAATCCGCACCTATTTTTCCATGCATTCAGAGACTGTACATAATGACATCACTCTGGAAGGTCAATTGTCTGCCCTCATTCATCACCATAGTGAAACATCACCTTCTAATTCTGCCATTACAATATTTCCATGACATTATTCTCTTTGTTGCTGTCATTGTGTTAATGTTTCAGCACGAACAGCCAAGCACTAAGGTTAGTCAACCAGGAATGAAATTGTAAAGGTCTGAGACAATTAAAAAAAAAGAAATTCTGCAGACAGGGAACTCGCCAGAGTGAATTTCTGTGCCTTTCCTTGCCCTCTAGTGTTAGACTGAACCTACAATGCATCTGGCACTAGTCGTGAGTGACAATGCAGGTAACTTTGCCCTTAAACTTCCTTGCAGCAATGCTAGAAATGTGATAATTAGAGCGAAAAGACGACTACAAATGTTTTTCACGCACAGCTATTGCAGTTTTATCTTTTCTCCTTCCATCTACCTTTGATATTTTCCTTGCTCTGTGCTATAGAATATGAACATTTTTAAAAGACAAAGTACAGAATAAGACAATTAGAATGCACTGTGACTTACAGCAATTCTCAATAATTC
The DNA here is from genome assembly GCA_011038615.1 of Limnodynastes dumerilii. Lineage (NCBI taxonomy): Eukaryota > Metazoa > Chordata > Amphibia > Anura > Limnodynastidae > Limnodynastes > Limnodynastes dumerilii. The sequence continues at coordinate 556,674 of WWET01000572.1, read as the reverse complement.
TTCATCTGGCTATAAAGCAAATTATTATAATTCAAGCAAATCAAAAACGTTAACCTCCGACAGCAAATATTGTTCATTTTATACTTTTTATGTAGTGTAAAACTACATCATAAGAACTGAAAATGAGTAATGGAGGAGAGGAGGGTTAGTGGCAGTAGCACACCCTGCACCCACTGAAGGAAGCTGTAGGTGGCTGACTCTCCCACCGTGCCCCTTTTTGTGGGGCCTTAATCTGTCTGCTTCTGTCCCTGAATGCAGAACTGTCTTTTGGAATTGCCTAATTATAGTTGCTTGAAAAACACTGCTTTCACCATTGTAAACTGATAAACAAACACCAGTGTTGATAGTATTTTCAGCCAAGAATGTTTGAACCTGTACAGGTGTCGTATGTTTCTTTCCATAGTCAGTGGACTTTAGATATTTCAGAGCTATTACCCTAATCAATGTAATTACCAGAGCAAATTGTGCTTTCATTGTCATTCTGATGCCGTTTTCAGATCGCCACCCCAGCAATAACCAGGGTTATTGGTGGGTGATTTGCTGGGTTTTTCATAAAACCCGTTATGTCCAGCAGGGTAGACCCGGGAAATTTGAAGTCCTGGGGCTGCCCTGACTTTGATAAGGGGCTGTGCGCAGCTTCCGGGGAGGGACTTGCTTACTGCTGTTATGCAACAGTAACAAATCCCTCCAATAGGGTCTATTAGTTTAGACCTGGGTTGAAAAACCTGGGTCCACACCTTTCACATTGCCACTTACTGGGGTCTATGTCCCAGGGACCAGGACCCCGGTACCTTTCTGATCACCATCAAAAACCCAGATTTTTAGTAGTGATCTAAAAGGGGTATTACATGGGTATTATGTTTTTGTTTTTTTTTAAACAGATTTGTTTGTAATTCTGATATCTATCCCAAATACTTTTTGGGTTTACTTGTGGAAAATATAGCGGGGTTTTTTTTACAATTTGTGCAGCATACACAAAAGTATTCACCAACTACAACAGTCTGACCATAGATAGATAAATATCTTCCCTACCCAATAATGGTACTTTCACTCTAGTGCCTTCACTCTATTTAGCTGGGTCGCTGCACACTATTATAAAGGTTAAGATCTAGCACAAGAGCTTGAACACTTTCAAAGAAAGATGAGGGACCCCTGCTAAAACACTATTATGGAGAAAGCAAGTGATGTCATTCTTTGGTTATTTAAAGGGGATGGGTGCATTCTTTGTTTTTGTCACAGCATATATAGACCTGAATAACAAGCAAGCATACCCTAAGAAAACAGCAGCTTGAATATGAAACCATTAGCAAAGCAGAACTTCTGAAACCTAGTCAGGAGGTTATCATTCAAAATAAATTTATGCCAGTGTTACATTCTTTTATCTTTAATAATGTTGTTAGAGCAGCCTTTTTCAGCTTTCTAAAAAGATTACAAAATAATTAATTGCATGCTATGGAGTTTTCCAAATTCAAAACCACAAGAGGAGTAATAGAGCATAATTAGTACATACATGAAGAAACACTAAATATCGAGCTTCTTAACCTCCGTCCTTATTTTGAAATTTTATATACTGTTTCTATCTATTGGTATGATTGATGTTTCAGTGTAGTACATATAATTAGTGATTTTAGTCAAAGGTGTTCTTTATTTCACATCTCCACTATCGATATTAGTATGTTGTGACCACGTTTTTACATAACTTCCAGCTTCATATAGAAGACTCTGAAATAACTAGTTGGTTTTTAGTCTGGTTTGGCGGTAGTTACATAATTCTCTGTACTGACTATTTCTAAACCTAATGTTCCAAAAATAAACTTTAACAACACACTTCTCCTTTTCTTTATAAATGCTGTGGTGTTAGGAGCCAAGAATAAAGTATTGTCAAGATGAAGCATTTTAGTTTTGTAGTGCAGAAAATGCTTGAATTTTAAAGTATTATGGGTCACTGTTTGCAAACTAAGTACTTGTATTCAGGATGTGCATATAGAATGTCATTATGCATTGGATAGAGGGATTAAAGTTTGTTTGCATTGAAAGTTAACAGCTGAGAGTCCTTAAACTTCTCAATACAAATATATTTTCTGCCAGAACTATCTATCCTCCCACTTTAGCAGCAAACAAATGATATTGCCTTCTGAGCTAGCTCTGGTTCACACATGACAAAGTATATTGGCAAATCTGAGTCCTTTTTAATTTTCTGTTACATCTAAATAAATAAATAACTAAAAAGTAGAGCAACATACTAAATGAATTGAATTGGTGTAAGAATATATCTAAGAGGCGGTTCAAAGACAAATTATTCCACATGTATTATTTATGTCTCTTCTTTCTCCTTTTTTTTTTCTCTTTTTTGCATTGTAAATTCCAAATTGTGGATAATAAAATGTTGACAACTACTTATGTGAAATGAAGATTGTTGAAATTTAAGTAGAAGAATATTGTTACAAGAGATCTTGAGCTATAAGGTCTTGGCTTTACTACAACGTCAATACTCTTATTTCTGTGAACCTCTTTAAAATCTATATGTATGTTTCGGAAGAGAATCTTTTGGTTTTTTTTTTAATATTAGGGGGGTACTAAAAGGGAATAAACAACTAATTTAACATTTAATGGAAATATTCCTTTACTGAGAAACCAGATTAGTTTACTGAGAATTTGGGCTCTCAAGGGAAATTCTGAATTCTAGGAAGTGGTGATCTCTGCTAGACCTGCAGATTATGTTACCCTGAACATATGTATAAGGCTGTTGCCAGATACCAGCAGGATAATAAGAAAACTCCATAGAATGTTTATGCAAATTCCTGAACATTAGCATGAGTTGGAGGGGACAAAATGTAAAACTCTGGTATAAAAAAATGTCTTGCTTTAGGAAACTCCACTGCCTTCTCAGGTTGCCAAAGTGTCCATAGCCTGAAGTTTCTGGAACCCCCCTGGCAAAGTCATGCCCCTCTAATATGTTCTGAACAGGCAGTGTCTGGGTTGGAAATACAGTTATGATCTGATGAAATTCCACCACACTGCTTTCTAGAAATATGTGAGGGTCTGTATTACTCGGATACCTAAATTTCTGAGGTCAAACATCAAATGTACAAATAAATGTCTGCTGATGGATGGACAGCAGTGCAAGAAAACATTTCTATCTCCTGTTCTTAGGCTTGTAAATGGAGGTGGTTGGCTGCTCAGTAAAAGCACCTTGATCTGTAAATCAGCCTTGCTGTGCCTGAACAAGTGATTCTACTGAATATGGAGTGTAGTGTATTTTGAATGCATGAATATTACAATCAGGATGCTTAGTGGTAAGTGCTCATCAGGCTTAAATGTGAGAAATATGCACGCTTCCAGAGCCCAGCAATAAATACTCATTTTACAGTGCATGTTCAAGTGATTATGATGCTAAAGCTACTTTAGTCAATGCCAGTATCCTGTTATTCTCTGGTTGGGAAAGATCAATAGGCTATTCAGCTGCCCAAAATCTGACACTCTGTGTTACTAGTTGACAACTGGTACTTTTGGTTATATCTCACTCATAATGTGTAGCCTGTTCTTATAGAATAAATAGTGTCCTTATACATGGCTATTCTTTCTGGTCAGTAATCAATGTTTAGTTGAAAGTGAAATAGAGAGCTACACACTGGACTGGATTCACAGATACTAACGCAAGCCGCTAGCAAGTCTGCGCATGTGTGCACCAGATGTTACACAGCTCTACTTTGAGGATGGAACTCTGTTTCGCCCTCATGGAGATCCATCCGACAGGGCGGAGTTTGCCTTCCGCATGGCAAAAACCCGCACTGGAGGCCGGGTTTGACATGCTAATAAGGCAAACGAGGTGGCAGGTGCACGGATATGTTCATACAGACGCAGATCTGTGCGGTATACTAAAGGTTGGGTTATGGACAGGGAAATGTACATAACTCTGCACATCAGAGGGTAGTTCACTCCCCTCATCTGTGCTTAATTACAGACCCCCGCACGTACGGAAAGCATTTGGGGGTCTGAATCCGGTCCTATATGCATAAATACAGCCATTACTTCTAGTTTATTCTAGTGATCTACTGTATAGATTGTTCAGCTCCCCAGTTATACTGACTTTTTTTTTTTAATCTTTAAAGCTCCCTTTCAGTTAACCTGTCCAACTTGTGATTAGTCTACAAAGCATTGGTAAAAGCCAGAAAAGCAGCATTGGAACAATGGGATATGATAAAGTATTATAGAATTGGTATCATTTCTTTACTCAGATTGTTTGCAATATGTGCAATCCCCATGTGTTGTTTATTACTAAATGGTTTAGATATGATCTAGGCCTTTTATAAGTGAAAGAGACGGAGCAATGGGATGGCCTAACTTGACATAATATCCTTGACATGTATGTAAAATTGTTGATATTCAAGAACAGAATTTTTGTTTCACATTCAAACAAATCCTAAGCCAATGTGTAATGTATGTATGCATGTCACATACTGAAGGTTTAGGCTATATGAGGTTAATATATGGGCTTTGCAGCGTTTCCATGTCTAATAAGCCAGCACTAAAAAATTGTGTATGCCGAAATCCCTTTCTATCTATAAGATATGATGAATAATTGCAGTCTAAATTCTGAAGGAAAGCTTTATTAACTTGCTTTGAACAACAATATATTGTAGTACATTCTTATTGGTTTGTATGTGCTGCCCCAGACTTTGTGCTGATTATAGAAATTACCTGGAAAATAAACTGCTAAGCACTACTATTGCAGTGAGATCCGCTTTGCTTGGCGTAGTTAACCGTGTTCTGCCCTTGAATTTTCATTTGCTGTGTTTTGTTCTGCTTAGAAGGGTATGTTGTTTTCATTTATCTTTGTACAAACGGTTATTACTGAAGTGAAAACACTTAAGATTGTTGCACTGGCAATTTACATCTGTGCTGAATTGCTATTCATACTAGATGTTTCAAATTTTGTTGTGTCTCTGTGCTGGCTTGATTATTATAACGATTATTTCACTACATCATATACTTTTCTTCAGTAAAACTTATTTACTAAATTGCCTTTTTATATTGTTGTCCACACAGGAGCAAAGTCCCAGTAACCAGACGTCAATTGCCATGATGCAGGAACCTCCAGAGATGCTGGAAGAGACTGTCACTGTAGAGGAAGATCCTGGAACTCCCACTTCCCATGTGTCCATTGTCACGTCCGAGGATGGAACCACAAGGAGGACAGAAACCAAGGTAAGCAGTTTTATATATTTATACATATTTTATTTACATATGCACACTCACAAAACACATAAGTCACTTGTAGAAGTCCATGCAGATTAATGTCAGAGTACAAATTTTGCTTTTATCTATCATTGTGGATGTGCATCCGCTCTCTCCTCTGGGAAGATAATGATTGTTCTGTGAGGTGATTGGACTCTGCAAATCTCTCTTCTGTTCTGTGCTGGAAATGAAGCTTCTCTCAGCAGCCTCTCACAGCTTTGTCTACAGCCTAGTCGTTTTAAATTTGCAGTTGGAGCACAAAAGAGCCCTCATGTATTCCAAGCACAAAGGGGAATTTAGCGTTTCCTTGTATCCTCATGCCGTATCAGTGCTGGGAATTGACCGTTTTGCATGTTAAACCAGTGAAGGGCACCTTGCAGATGTTTCAGATGCACATCTTATAAATTCTGAAGGAAGATAACTGGGTTTACTAAACTGCTTAGGTCCTGTTTTTGTTTTTTGATGTATTTGAATAATTTTCTTTTTCTGACGGAAGCTTTTAGCAGTATCTTTTTTTTTTTTTTTTTTAAGGGTACATAATACCATATTTTTTGTCTTCCATTGCTAATAGAAAGTGGGCATACACTAGGATGATTATCGGTCCCAGCGGGGTGGCCCGATAAATGGGATGATTTCCCGCAAGGGTAATGTCCCGTTATCGGTACCATACACCTCCTCTGCTGGGACCGATAATTCTAGCAGAAGAGGGTGGGGGACAGGGCTCTCAGTGTTGCTGCATATCTATGTACAAATGTATCTATGAAGTATACCTTCAAAGCTGTCAGAACAGCATAGTACATAGATAAGCAGCAGCATCTATTCAGGGAGTGTGAGGCGCGGCTTCAGCTGATCCCTGTCTGTACTACTCTCTGCAATAGACGCTGTTTTAGATCTATGTACTATGCTGCTCTGACAGCTTTGAAGGCATACTATTACACAGAGCAGTTTACTAAGCCTTGGTACAAATGAATAACATGCAATGAAAGATAACCTTACCACCCTTACCTATGGTTTCATATGTGAAATTGGGAGAAGATGCATGTATTTTTCTGAGTTCACAAGGGAGAGAATCCTGACCTCAGACACCTTACTTCTTGTTGACTTACAGCAGAACATGAGCATATTGGTTTCCACTTGAGCTACATAGTTTTCCACTTGAATGAAGATCGTTCCCACTGTGGAATTCTTAGCAAAGAATGATCAAGGTTTTTCTAAAGAAATGTTGAGAAGGCAGTTATGATTCAAGGCTCCATCTTCTATAACTACTAGCATAACTAGAACACGGATGAAAACATTCTAGCACTGTTAGCTGCATTGTTGCTAGCCCTTAATTATTATTTGTTATTGTGTTTCAGTATTCACATTTGGTTGTATTGCTGTTGCAATTATGTCCTTTCTAAGGATTTAAGTTGTTTTTGTTTTTTGCTAATGTTATTTCTTCATATTATATTGTACTTAAAATGTGTATATATTCAAATAAATATATGCATTTATTTATTAAAGCATGTCTAAACTACATGTTAAGTTAGGTGCACCCTAGCACGTTATCAACGTTCTTTTAGGCAGGGAAAATGAAGTTGCATGTACACACAGCCCATTCCTCTGGCAAACCAACCCACACAGTTATTGAAAGTTTTCAGACAAATCTGTCCAGAATACACACAACACAATTATTGATAATTTTGTGAAAAGTTATGAACCAACAACTGAATTATTGGGGGACGAGAAGGAAATGTTAACCAAAGAAGGGCTTATAGTGAAAATAATTATAATCTTTTCCAGGTTACAAAAATGGTAAAAACCGTTACCACAAGAACTGTACGTCAAGTGCCACTTGGTCCAGATGGAATGCCTGTGATTGATGCCTCCTCTCCTATCAGTGGCTACACAGATTCTATTGACAGACGATACATGAAAAATGGGGAGCGTTTTATTAATCCACAAGCTTCCTCAACTTTGACCAGATCTTATAACAACAGCTACACTGACTCCTATGGTGATCCTCATGAAACCCCTTACCGACCCTTTATGGCACATGAAGGCTATGGAGAAATACCAGACAACTATGGAAGCCTGTCCCGTGGAATTAATTATCGCCCTCGATATGCATACACTCCAGGGAATACTTATCGCCCTGAAGATGGCAGTTTCACCCTCCCATCTCGTAGGGAAAACTATGTCCCAATTGCTCAGCCCCAAGTGCCAATTGGCAGTAATGTGGACCTTAACAGGTCCCAGCCTGAGCGTTTTCAGCCAGAGCCATATGGTCTAGAAGATGATAACCGTAGTCTTGGGGCAGATGATGAAGGTTACGAATTAGATCCAGATTATTCTACAATGAATAGGAGAGTCCTACCTGGCATGCCCTTAACAGGTAGACCCCACAAGGCAAGGTAAGACAAATTGGATAAAAATAAAATCACTATTGTGGGTATAATATATATACATACATACATGTATTCTTTTCACACAATGTACAATGTAAAAACACATTATTATTTTGACGCTAATCATGCACAGTTGTTCTTTCCAGTACCTTTTTACATGAGGTTTTCTAGATAAGGATCTACTAAATGCAGTTGTGAACTTTTAAAACCTGCTTACAATTCCCATTTTCAAGAGTTGCCATTTCACTTACAGCCAGGATGTTACTTATCATAGACTGTATATTCATCTCAGGGGACCTACTAACCTGTCAGTGGTCCCATTTTTCACTTGTTACTTCATCTTTATAATATTGTTCAATCTTTAAATGAGGTGAATTGGGTTTTAGGTTTATTTACTTTTTTTCTCTTATTAAATGGATTATTAACAATAGCAAGGGTACGTTTTATTTATTATTGCTTTTTTCAAATTCTAAAATGTAAGTACATTAATCTGCCACACATATAGTGATATGGAATTAGTTCTGCAGACTGTTCCAAAATGCGGAATTACTTCTGTCTGAGTAATGTATTATGCAAATTCATGAGGAGAAAGCGTTCTTAGAGTTGCATTGAGGATGAAATTTTATGAGTAGGAGAATGCCAGAGGCTGTGTAGGTAAAGACTTAAGTAATTTGGACTTTTTTTTTATTAATGTGGCACACTGTGCCTGCCTAATATATTAAATGCTTATGATAATTTTTCTTCACTATTGTTATTTTTCAAAATAAGAGAAAGTTAAGTAGTCATTGTCTTTTATGTGGTATATCTGTTGTGTGTGTGTGTGTGTGTGTGTGTGTGTGTGTGTGTGTGTGTGTGTGTGTGTTTTATTTTTTGTTTTTAAACATAACAAAACTGGAACATGAATACAAAATTTTTTTTTATACTTTTGTCAAAATGTAGCATAGTGTTTTTCATGGATTTTTGGGGCAAGATGACAATATTTCTGCTCACTGACGGCCATCAATGAGGCTTTTGTTAGACTTAGGGTTTGGGTTAGGGAGCGGATTGGGGGAAACTCACTGAGGCATAAGCAATAGATATCCTTTCAAAATAGGGCCGTTCACTACAGGGATCCACACTCATTTATAACCACTCTTGTGGCCAATTTATTGATTTTATATATCACTTTTGAGGTTTTTTGTTTTTTTTTAAATCTTTTTTATTAAAGTACTGAAGAACCTTTCTTCTGGGATTGTTACAATACAATAATTTTTATTTTAAATAATTACCATATATAAATGCTGAAGGTGATTGCATTGAGGCTATAAGAATGTTTGTTTATCTACCCATATATAAACTTGCTTATACTAATGTATCCCCCTCCCAAAAAAACAAACAAACCCCCGAATCCCTCCATTTAGTTTATTTAAATAGATCACCTGTGCTTGATTCTGAACTGCTGAAAGTGTTAATCATTGCATCGATTTTTTTTTTTTTGTAATTATTAACTGCCTTAGGAGACCATTTGAATTTGTTGTCTGGTAAATGTGCAAACCCAAAATGTTCTCTTTTAGCATTGAGGGTGGAATACCATAAATAGTAACATCTGTTTGCATTTGAGATTGTTACAGGGGTTGGTCTTTGCCGATCCCTTGTCCTATAAGAGGAATGTTCCCATTCACACAGTGGGCCTTGTTTTACATGATCAGAAAACCATTTTCTACATTCTATATACAGATTTAAAAAAAAGTTGACAGATGTGTAAATTATTAAATAATCCCTTAATTTTGTATAAAGATAAATGGCTTTGCCAAATCTTGGTCTATGTGGCCTGAACAAACATAGGGCCCGATTTAATTAGAATAGCGGCCCGCAATAGACATGAATATGTTCATGGTGCGCATTTTTCGATACCCAATTTTTATACGCACCTCTATGAGGCATGACTAAAAATAAAATAAAAAAATTCCCACAATTAGCTTTGCACTGCAAAATACGTGGCTGCGGAGCTAATTGAATCAGGCCCATAGATACCATTCGGTTAAGTTTTTCCTCTAAGGCAGTGGTTTTCAACCCTTTTTCAGGGAGTACCAGTTACGCACTATGGAATCAGATCAAGTATCACTTTGCAGATCATGAATATACATATATATTTATTACATATTTTGCAGTGGTTTTAAAGTACATTATATAATCCATGCAGCCCTCTAGATACTTTATTAAATATGATCCCTTGTATCGCACCTATAAGTACAAGCAAGGCTGCTACCTTCTGTCAAAGTTGCCCGTGCAACACTGCCATTAACCAGTGGCAGGCTATAGCGTCCGTTACACATATTTGCGCAAATATATGATAAGTCACCAGCCATTGTCAAGGCCTTTCTGTATATGGTGGTCCTAACTCTAACAATGAGAGAGTCCCAATGTTGGTGTGTGTGTATGTATATATATATATATATATGTATGTCATTATCTTAAAAAAGGACTGCTTTGAAAAAAATAGAGAAAAACACTCTGTCCCTCTGTCTTTTTGGCTCCTCTGTGGAGTTTACATTAGCATCACGCTGAAGAAACTTCTCGGTGTGTGTATATATATATATATATATATATATATATATATGTTGTGCGTGTGTTTTTAAATTGAGAGCCAACTTTCCACAGAGGCACTTCTTAAAGCCTACAAAATAGTTGCTTTGGAACAACACCCCCTCTCAGCTGCTGTTCCCAGACAAGAGAGGCTTTAAGGGGTGCCTCTGTGGTAAGTTGGCTCTCAATTTGAAAACATATATATTTAAGACCCAACATTGGAACTCTCATTGTTAGAGTTAGGACCACCATATGCAGAAAAGCCTTGATGATGGGTAGTGGCTTATCATATCTTTGCGCAAATATGTGTAGCAGAAATTTCTGCATTTTATTTTACAGATAGAATGGTATAGTCTGTTACTGGTTAATGACAGTGTTGCTGGGGCATTTCCTTTCCTGTGTTTCTGTTGCTAGCATATTACTCCGGCCTTTCATCCACCTGTTTGCTTTTACCTATAAATTGATTGAGCAACTTCCATTTTGTCTGTAAACTTACCCAGTTGCCTTGAGTACCACCATACAGTGGTCCAAATACCACCAGTGGTACAAATATGACAGGTATTGGAATGACAGAGGTACTAGAACCACTGGTTGAGATCCCCTGCTTTAAGCAAAGCTCTCACCTTTATCTCCTATATTTCACAACCAATAACTAATAGAAAGCTCTTTTTAGAAAAGACATAAGTGAAGGTGGGGACAGTTGTCTTTTTTCGGGAGTGTAAGGTGAAAGCAGCTCCTGCCACTGTGGCAGTAATAAAATAGCAATATTCCAGTGCATTTCACATGATTAATTCCAATTCTAGTACTTTCCCTGGCACATAAAATGGTGATTTGAGGTAATGATATGAATCCCTTGTACTTATATTGTATATAGAGAGAGGCTGATTTTTACATGAGTAAACAGACATGCTTCCATACTGCATCAGGGCAAAAGGGATCTTTTTGTACAAATGTATTTTTGTACCTTTTGTACTAGCTGGAACGACAAATAGTGTCTGTGCACCTTAGCAGAAAATAAATGGTTATGGATTAGTCCCCAGCCCTTTGAAAAGGTGCTTGGTTGGAAGGATTTTTCCAATTAAACCTTTGTGGTGAATGGTGTTTTCGTTCTACAATTCAGATGTTTTTCATTCCCCTGACTCAAGCACTGCTAACTTGTAGTTGAAAAGGTTGCAGTTTGTGACCAAAGTTCTGGCACTGTCAGGTTGCGTTTTTCCGATAAGCTGGACTCTGGGATTTACAGGCTCCCTCTGTATTCAGCTGATAACAGAAGTTCCTTTTCTTTGTGCTCGATGACGCGAGAGAGACGCTTTGCACGCTTCATCTGAATCACACCCCAGCTGGAGCAACGTACCTAAACATGGCCACATTGCTGCTTCAGGAATGTGCCATAGAAAAATAAGCATACAAGAGCACTCGTGGTGAGACCATGAAGTACAGTGAGAATGAGTCAATATATCTTCCACTTGGGAATTTCGTTTTTACTTATGTGCGTATTACCTCTTAAACACCTTGTCTGCTGTCAGCAAAATGTCTTCTGTCTGTGGGAGGTGAAAATGCTAGACTGACATTTTAAAATTGATGAGAAACATTTTCTGGGGTCACAAGTGATTTTTCTTTACTGTCTACCAGAAGGAACACCTGAAATTGAAGTAACGATTCATTACTTATCCCTTTGCTATGATAAGGGCAAATATAATTGATCTAATGTAAGAGACCAGTTCATTTTAAGTATTATGTTTATTGCAGAACTGACCTTATTTTTTGATTGAACTATGTATAATTTAAGCAGATGAAATGATCCTGTCGCTAGGGTCAGATTACGATCTTTCCTAGGTATGTGACTAGTAGTTAGTTGGTGTGTCTGTGATTCGGTTATTCTCCACAAGTCTCGCTTGTCATAGAAGTCACCTATGCCATTGGAAACAAGAGGTTAGGAATTGATGAAGGAATATAAGAATGAAAAATTCAGTGGTGATTGACGTAATGTAGACTATAGATTATTTACCCTGTTTAATGTTTGATGTAACTATGTGTTCTTGCACTCTATGGCTACCTTTATAAATGAGAGCTGGACAAAACCTGGGACCAGGTAAAACGTCGATGCTTAACATACATGTGAGGTTTTTTTCTGGGATGAATGACTGTTTTTAAAAGTGGTTTTGATTAATGGCTCGTAAATGTTGTGTTATTTAAATATTAAATAGTAGCTACTAATGTACATTTTAATCTTCTATTGTAACCATACTTTTTTTTCTTGTTGCATTTTTAATTCCAATAAAATATGTTTTAATGTAGCCTAGTATAAATGTTATTGTTGCTTGGATTAAAGCTGGTAATGGTATTTATTTTTAATAAGTTTATTCATTTCGTTTATTCATGCTATGTATGCTTGTTGTATTCTCTCAGATCCTATGATGACCCCCTAGAGTCAGAACTGATTGAAGAGAGAATTCCTTATCTCCACAGTGGCTATGCAGCACCGCTAGCTCAGCCAGAGAGAGGAAGCCTGGCCAGCATAGACCGCCTGGGGAAGCGCTCACCTTCTATTGACAGCATTCGCAAAGACCCACGCTGGAGAGATCCTGACCTGCCAGAGGTCATTGCAATGCTTAATCATCCAATCGATCCGGTTAAATCCAATGCAGCTGCTTACTTGCAGCACTTGTGTTATGAAAATGATAAAATAAAGAAGGAGGTTAGGCATCTCAAAGGCATTCCCATCCTTGTTGGTTTACTGGACCATCCAAAGCCTGAAGTTCATCGCAAAGCCTGTGGAGCTCTCCGGAACATCTCCTATGGAAAAGATAATGAAAACAAAGTGTCAATCAAAAATTGTGACGGCATTCCAGCTTTAATCCGGCTGCTGAGGAAGACGAATGACATGGAAGTAAGAGAGCTTATTACAGGTGAGTGTGTTTGATGTTAGTTTTACCATGGTCTGTTCCATAGCCTTGAATGCAGTGCCTATCATCTGTGAAAACAACATTGGACTCCATGTAGTGCAGCTGGAGCCATATCATTTCTTTGTTTGCAGCTATCCAACCTATCTATGATGACACAGCTGAGCGTCATGTGTTATGAGAGCAGGTTGTCTGCTGTAAATCACACTGAAGATACATTCCTAAGATGTACTAAAATTCTCATGACCCCCAAAAAACAGGTCACTAATTCAAAACAATAAGTCTACTGTCATACTTGCATTGCAAATGGAATTTAGTAGCTCTTGATAGGCGTTATCCATTTCCACTTTCTACGGTGTTGCTTCTTGTGCTTGAAATGTCTGACTTCTATCACTTCTTGGCATGGTTTTAGTAGGCTGCAATCTTTGAATGGCAGTCCCATAGCACATTGAGAAATCTGGCAAGTGTTTGACAGCCTTGGCCTTTCTTCATGTTGATGTGGATACGCCAGTCTATCATTTCTTAGGGAGGACCCAGGAGTGGGTGAAAATGGCACACATCCCTCCCAGACACTTAAGAAAACAAACACTGCTCTGCCTTTTCCTCTCTAGCAATACTATCAGATAAATGCAAAACTCCTGAATATGCTGTTTATAGTAGAGAAATCCCAGGCTCACTTAGCAGGAGATTTAATGCTGGGAGTTGATAGAAAGTTGACTGAAAGGCTAAACACGCTTTGTATTTTATCCGACCCCTTGGAGAAATACAATTTTATTTACATTTTGTAACTCGTCTCGTTTGATTTTTTTTTGTATATTATGAATTGACATCATTTCTAAATATTTACATATGTTGTATGCTAAAACAAAGTCTTTGCATTAATAAAGTATACTAAGCTTAATCAAAGATGTTCAGAATATTCAAGTATTTATGTAAACAATCTTAGAATTTGAAACTGCTTATATTATGGGGAAAGGACATTCTGATATGAGTGATATAGTTACAATGGCTTCCACTATGAGCAACTACCGTTTATGGGAATCTGTGTCCTTTAGGTCTGTGATAGGACACATGTAGCTGATAGGGCTCTCCTTGTTGTGTGTGCATGTGTGGAGCACGGTGACTCGTGAGTAGCACTTGTGTGTCACAGCGCTGAGGTCATAATTTTGATTCCTTGACTAGGCCTTATCTGTGTGGAAACTGTATGTTGTCCCCGTGTATGTGTGGGTTTCCTCTGGGTGCTCCGGTTTCCTCCCTCACACCAAAAATATGGTAGGTTAAAAAAAATGAACACTAGTGTATGTGTGTGTGTGTTTGTATATGTGTTAGGGCTGTTGCCGTACTGGCAATCAATACTGTATTTCGAGTAATGATGGCTGTATCTTTGCGGACATGATTTGAAATTCGAAAAATGTTATACTGGCATGGGTGAGAGTGGTAAATTAGACATGCGCCCTCCAGATGTTACATGTATTTTACCCATGGATAGAAAATCCGCATTAAGGGGCTGTGCTTCTCCTCTGCCTGCAAATGTGGGCAGGGGGAATCATGTAAATAGTACAATGCAGTATGAGTTTCCCACATTTGTGCGGATCACTCCCCTCTCTCGTGCGTAATGCCAGACCCCCGCACGTACGGAAAGTGTTCAGGGGGTCTTGATCCGGCCCAGGGACAAGATTATTATAATACCAAGCAAAGTACGCATCGGAAATACTAAGGTAGGAGTCAGGTCATGCAAGGCCGTGAGGGCAATGGGAGCTCATAGTGCAGCAGGAACGGAAGTCTGGCTATGATCCATTGGCATGACGTAAGAAGTAACAAGCTAACTGCATTGTAATCATTACTGTACATTACACAAAGTGTTTGACCAGCACATGCGTATTCAGTACTGCTTACTACTTTATATACCTTCTTCATAAACGGTTTAAAGAAAAATAAGACAAATAATGATAAGAGCATGCACTGTGTACAATTCGATATGGATAATCAGTGTTGCACCTGTTTAATCTGTCAAATTTGAGTGTGTCATTTAAGAATGTCAAGTCTACCCATTAAGCAATTACCCAGAATTTAGCTTAGAAGGTTTTTTGGCAGAGTTACACTGTTGGTCAATATAAACATTATAGTGCATTAAGTATGCATGTACTTATCAAGTGTAGCATGTCCTCTCATTGCCTAGCGCAGGAGAGAATACTTTCATCATCTGATCTGAAAATACGTTTTGGATCACACTGTACTGTCAGCTTTCTGACATGGAACAGATCAGGAAAGATATAGCCCTTTACACTAAACAGGTTTTGACAGTTTTATTATATAATACTTCATGATATTTTTATTTAGGTTTATTAAAAATCCATTATATCTATGAAAATGTAAACAGGTGAACAAAAGGCCATGGTAATAGATACCTGAATGCCTAGTTAAGGAATAAAAAATTATTAGTATGTGTCAGAGGATTTATTTGCAAAGAAAAGTTTTATTGCATTTGCATATGATTGAATTTTATTTAGCACAGTAACTTCATGTTCTGGGTACTTTTTACACTTCCTTTCTATTTAATATCAAGTATCTCTCTTTTGGGGGTCGTCCTGAAGACTGAAGATCTCTGACAGTTTGACTGATTGAACCCATTTGTCTGCACACATTAGTATAATGTCAGGTGGTCATTCAGAGCCAGTCAGACAGTTGTACTGCAGTGTCCCGCTGAGTGTTCTCTTGCCAGCACATTCACAATCATGACTTCGCATAAATACCCATGAGCATAAGATGTCTGCTATAATTTTCCATTATGCAGTAAATGTAGAAAAAAACCCCCTATACAGTGGCATTAAGATGTGTGATTTATAAACCTAGATATAACATTCTCTTTCCACAGAAAATGTACATATGGTTTCTCATTTTCTTTCTGTCAAATACTGTTTAGTATAAAAAGCTTGATCTTCCCTGATCTACTCTATATCAGAAAGCTGACCGTACAGTATGGATCCAAAATCTTCAGATCAGATGATAAAAATGTATTTTCTACTACGCTAGGCCATGAGAGGACATGCTACACTTGATAAGCACATGCATACTTGATGTACTATAATGTTTATATTGACTAACAGTGAAACACTGCCAAAAAAACGCTGTCAACTAAGGTTCTGGGTAATTGCTTAATGTGTAGACTTGACATTCTTACATGACACACTCAAATTTGACACATGAAACAGGTGCAACACTGATTATCCATTTCAAATTGTACACAGCGTATGCTCTTTTTTCATTGTTTGTCTTATTTTTCTTTAAACCATTTATTAAGAATGTATAGAAAGTAGTAAGCAGTACTGAACACTCGTGTGTTGCTCAAACATTTTGTGTGCTGCAAAGCATCAGCATTACTGAATAGGAAGGACCCACCCCTTCTAAGGCCTTGTGGGCTGCGTAGTTTGTGTACACGAGGGGAAGGGATTGAAATCTACATGAGAATGGTGTGTAAATGTTAATGTAGACATTACTTATTAGCTTCTCCATCTACATATATTATGTTTTTCAGACCACTGTTGCATAACAGATGCAATTTAGAAAAAGTTGTGTATGTAATGTGATAACCACAGCACATGGCTAAAATTGTTTTGTTCTTCTCTCCCCAAAGGCACTCTGTGGAATTTGTCCTCCTATGAACCATTAAAAATGGTCATCATTAACCATGGTCTCCAAACCCTCACTAATGAGGTGATCATCCCTCACTCTGGATGGGAGAATGAACCCAACGAGGACTCCAAGCCTCGTGACGCAGAATGGACAACAGTGTTTAAGAACACGTCTGGTTGCTTGAGGTATTGTGAAATTTACAGACCTAATTATAGCAAACTCCATCATTTACCAGTCTTGCTCATGTTTCGTAAACATAGACAAAAACTATGCAGCTTCCATAGTTCCTTAAAAATAGGACGGATATCCAGTTCACAGATTTTGCTTCTTGTTAGATTCCACAACATACTCCAGTTGCTTCAAACTGAATTCAGGGTACTAATAACATGTCTTTTGGTAACCCGTCTGTAGTTAACTTTTCTTTTATTAATGTTCCGGATAAGTACAAGAATTAGATCTTCAGTCTCTAAGTGTTTGTAGGTCAATAGGATTTATTTATTTATTTATTTATTTATTTATTTATTTTATTTAAATCTGTGTGTGTTTTTGTGAATGTGGTACCATCTTTACCTTATTTCCATACTACTTCCCTTGTTTTTAAAAATTAAAAACCGTTTTCAGACTTCTGTTTTTTGTTTTTTTTTGTATTTCACACGTATTTTGCTGAAACGTAAAATTGGCACGCCCACACGTAAGCATTTACATGACCCATACGTGAATGGCCCATACGTTCACAATTACGCTACGTTAATGTGCGTATTTTCTATGGTGCGCATGCGCAGTGCGTACAAAACAGCGATTTTACGTCTCTGCCACACGTAAATTCGCTCCGAGGCGTAGTTCTGGATCAGGCATTGTGCATGTTACAGCCTCTTTGCTTTGCATATGGGATATGCTACTACTGATGGGGGAGGAAGGAGCCTCAGAGAGAGGGGTTGTACCCCCTTTAATACAACTAAGGGAGGACTGGAAGGAAAGTATGGGGAGAGGGCTTTTTCCGGAGCAGCACTGGCTGTGCTATTCCTAGTACAAGATGGTGCAGCCAGTTTTCATGGTTACTGTTGGACAGTTTGGGTTTTCATTGATTAATCCTTAATTCCTCTAAAGATACTCCATGAACTGCTGTGCCCTTTTACCAGAGTGATGACAGTCATTAACATGACACATAATGTCTCCAGTGGAGAGACATATTTCAGGATAACCTTCTGTCCTCGAGTATCTAATGAATTTGTGTTTGTTCACATCAATTCACTATGCATGTCATTTTCATCAGCTAATAAAGATGAGTTAAGAGCAGAAATGATGGCAATCAGGATGTAAGGAAAACTGCATGTAAAACAACATGACTGTATTAACATGTGCCTAGATATGGCACTTGTTCAATAGTTTCTATAGTGTATATTGATGTACTGTACTTGTGACTGCTCTCTTCAGCCTGCTCAGGATAAGGCCTAATGTGTGTAAATCCTCAGTCAATCCAATCGTCTTTATAATATGTTAGAACTCTTATAAAGGTAGTGTTTTCTGTATGATAGAGGTGCTAGAATGATATAATTGCCCCACTGTCCTTTCCATGCCTAACTGTACAATCATAAAGCGGGTTGTAAACCTTAAATAACCTGGCTATGCAGCGTAGAAGGGAGACACACAAATACACGCTCTGTAGAGATAATCTAAAGACACAAATGACTATATTTATTGCAGCTTTTTTTAAAGGAAAAATTAGTTATTGTCCATAGAAACCATTGAAGTTATCATTTTCTAGAGTTTAGAAGATTCTTTACATATACTACAAACTCTGGAACTGTGCCCCACACTTATCAAAAATACTTTATGCCTAACAAAAATATACAAGCCTATACATTGTTTAGCTTCTCTCCTTCAGTTTCAGAATATTAAGCTGTGCCTCCTTGCCAATAATAGCTATATAAAAAGGGAGGTTAGGAGAAGCTCTTCAGTGATTGCAGTTTTAGCTTGAAATAAAATTGATATGTTTATCTCTCCTAACAAAATTGCTATTCATGTATCCTGATGGTCTTTTTCATGTGTCTTTTGTTGTTTCTGGTGAGTAATGCACACACATACACAAGTCTAGAGATCACAGAGCATCCATCCTCTGATGCTAAACGTGGTTGGCATACTGCATTCATGTAAAACTACTGCAGCCTGCTGACAGACATTGATTTAATTGCAACAGTTTGCAAGATTGATCCTGTATGTTGTTCTCCTCCTGACTCCTTCTTATGTATCCTTCAGTGAGAGCTGCTGCTTTCCCATTACCTTTTATACATGCAGAGTCTTTATAACAGAAGGTAAACTCCGTGTGCTCATGCGTCAATGCTCTACCTCCTCTATCAGTCACTTTTGATGCTATATCTCTCTGAGAGAAAGTATTTGGGAAACAGAGCTTACACAGTGTGCTGCACTGAATGCTTATCTTTCCTGCTATCTGAAATACATGACATGCCATTTCTCAGAAATGTGGCCTTAGGGTAATAAATGAGTTGTATTAAGATTAAGTGTAAATACAGTTTGCTATTCAAAAAGTCAAAGGTTTATGTTTCATGCATTGTTATAGACAACTCGCAACCTGAAGATAAAGTGAGGGCAAAGGTAGGAAGGGTCTAAGGGCCGTATAATCATTGCCTTTCTGACGATAACTACCACTGCCTTGGATTTCTGTTGTGCATGTTGAAGTTCTTGCATGTTTAAATTATGCAGTGTTTCTAAGAGAGGAGATGTAACCTAGTTACACACAGCCTAATGCTTTACAAGCAGTATATATGGTGTAATTTAAAAAGCTTGCACAGTGCCTGAGTGTTCCATCCATCAGTGGGATGAGTCGCAAGGGATTCTGCATTAAAGGCATTCAAAGAGCAGCTATCTGGAGACACTTCTGCTTAAAAGGAAACCGCACTATGTAGTTTAGAATATGAAATATGTCTATTTTTCCTTGATACAGGTCTATAATCAAGTGTAACCTCTATCCATTAGTAAGATTTTCAGTGTTTGAAGATGAGCTTATAGGTTGATGTTTTATTTTCTATAGTATTAGTGTGTTATATAAAGGGCTTGGGTGGGAGGATTGCCCATTAAACTCATTATAAAAAGAATAGACAGCGTTTCCAAGTTAAACAAAAATGACAGATAATCCTTTATACTTATTGGTTTTATAAAATGTTATGTGTTATTATTTCTTGCTTTATATATGTATATTACACATACTGGGGTAAAATCAGAACTACGTACACAAGTGAATTTACACTAGCGTAAATTAGTACTTACTGCGCATGCGCGTGGCAGATGTTACACCGCGTAACTCGGAGTGTAAGGGCCAGTCACGTAACTTCAGTGTAACTACATATGAAGGGGCGTGCCAGCCATAACGACACCAGTAATTATGTTTCAGAGGTGGGGGAGGCATATAAATCATACATTATGGGCGTGTTTAGGCTTGTAAGCACGTGCTGCCTATACGTACGTCAGTACTTGCACTGTGTAAAGTTAAGGTAGGGTTTGGAAAGCGTAAACTACATACGGCCAAGGTGAGTGCATAGTAAATACGCTACGCTAGGAAACGTAATGGAAACGTAGCTCTGGATTTGGCTCACTGTATGTAATTGGTCAAATTCTGTTTGTGTTGGTCAGGAACGTCAGTTCAGATGGAGCTGAAGCGCGCAGACGGCTGCGTGAGTGTGATGGTCTGGTAGATGCCCTGCTGCACGCTCTACAGTCTGCAGTTAGTAAAAAGGACACAGACAACAAGGTGAGGATTCCCCAACTTTGTTTCTTTGTATTCCTAGAAGTGTATAAATAAAGTTTTCTGTACTTTATTCATTTATATTTCTATAAGATTCAGAAACTTGGGGACAAAAACCAGGCTCTATCATCTTTGCAAATTGCAGTTGATGAGTAATGATATCCGAATATATTATGACATTATATAGAGAATGTTAGGTTCAAAGGTTACAGTTTACAGAGAGCAACTGGTGCAAGAAGCTGGGTACACACCAGTGTAATCATATGAGATGTGATATCCCGGTCATACTGATGACCATGCCAATTCATGTGTATAATATACACACTATACCAATTTATCAGCCGTGGCTCTGTACACATTATACAGACACCTGCCTATGCTGCACAGAAGACTGCCAGCAGAGACGTCAGATGAAAGGTTTGACTTGCATGCACCCTGCTTACATTTGCTGACTGTGATTTTAGGAAGGTCATATAACCAAATAAACAGATGCGGCCTATATAAAACTACAAATCCTAAACGTGTACACACCCTTGCAATATCAGACCAAAGCATTGTAAATTGTATGATCGGATCGATAATTAGATTGTTGTGTACCCAGCTTAAGGCATCTACAAAAACAGGAGACTTGAAGTATTGTTTGATGGATGAGCTTTGCTAGGAAGGCTTTGGTTGAATAGAGATTCATCATGAGGAGCACAAGGATTCTGGTCTGCAATACAACCAGTGGTGTTCATTTTATTCCTCAATCTTTTCTTCTACTTCCAGTCTGTAGAGAATTGTGTGTGCATCATGCGGAACCTCTCCTACCATGTCCACAAGGAGGTGCCAGGAGCGGACAGGTTCCACGACCTAGATACCACCCTGCAAAGTGGCGTTGGGGGGCAGCAAAAGAAAAAGAAAGATGATGCTGGCTGCTTTGGAGGCAAGAAAGCTAAAGGTAATTATGGTGTGACACTGTTGGATAATAGACAATACAGGACTCTAACATCAATATAATCCATTAAACGTTTATACTGAATGTTGCACATCTAAACGTGTGTAACAGCAGCCTTCTGACAGATACGTGTTCATGATCAGCCATTATGTGTAGGCTTGTCTCTGGGGAACACAGCATCTGCCATGTCATTTGCCAGTGCACATATTGTTTTCTATTGCAGAATACTATTCATTTTCTTGTGGGCTGTTTAGACCTGCTCTTTTATTGCACAGTACATAAGAGAGTTTCAGCAGCAAAGGAGTTAGTCATATAAGTTTATAGAGTTGATAATGGTCTATTAACTTGCAAGGTAAACAGCTTTGCTTAGCTGCCTCTTTGTCTGCCACCACCCCATAACTCGTTATCACCAATGCCTGGGCAAAGTCTGGCTTGCTGAAACCTGCTTTGCCTGTGTTTATAGAGGCTGGATTCCAGCTACATTCCCTGCCATGCTCTGTCGCAAGTATGCTATGACTCCTTTGTCTGCCTGCTGATCCTACCTCAGGCACTCTGAATGAGAATACAACTCTATGGAGCACACTGGGGGAGAAAGTACCTAGATGTTTGCATTTACAATAAATGAGCATATGTCATAACTTTGCATGACTTTAGTTTCTAAGCAGGGCTGTCTAAAGGAAAACATTTACTTTCTGCAGCAGCAACTATCTAACTCCTCTCTCAGTATTTATTTATGATTTATTAACAAGTTTTTATATTGCACCATTAGATTATGTATCAATTTACAAAGAATATTTAACATTCATAGCAGTCCCTGCCCCCTTGGAGATACATTCTAAGTTCTCTATTACATACATACCCACACACAGACTAGGGTTAATGTATTCCGCAGCCAATTAACCTACCAGCATGCTTTTGGAGTTTGAAGCACCGAAGGAAAACCACACAGACATGGGTAGAACATACAAACTTCAAACAGATAAGGCCTAGTCTGGGAATCAAACTCCTGACCTCAGCACTGTGAGACACAAGTGCTACTCATGATGGTCATAATGCCTGTTCTGCGAATAAAGGAATGTTGTATCTTAAGGAATCCTCACTTCTGATGGTCTTTTCTAAAGGAAAAATGAACTGCACCGACACCGTAAAGATATTTGTATGCTTTCAGCTCAGAAGGCAGAGCCTCTGCAATGCTGGGCTACATATGTGGTGCTTATCATTTTACTCTGGACCTCTTAAACACAATCTCTGCTAACAGACTTTGCGTATGCTGATATTTTAAACAAATGAATATCCTTGGCATGCCTGCCATTATAGAGCATGTTTCTTATATGCCAGTACACCCAGATGGTCTCCTTAGGTGAAGTATTGTACAGAAAGTGAAGATTAATGTTGTCGCATTAAGTTACAGATTACTTTCATATAGTAAAGGAAGGGGAAACTTTGTCTGCCTTGGCCTAGTGCAGCACAGCTTTGGTGGCTTCCAGTTCTGCATTGTTGTTACTGCTCTTCTATCTCCCCCGTGTAATTCATCTCTCTCTCTTGCTTCCCTGCTTATTAGAGGAGTGGTTTAACCAAGGTGAGTGTGTAGCTTTTGTGCTTTACCCTTCATTTACCTCCCTGCCTCTTGGTAGACCCAAAATAGATTTGTCTTTTGCATTTAATTCCACCTCATCTTCATAAAACTGTTTTGAAGGACTCCATGTTCCATTATTCTGTGTATACTGTAATGACCTTACAGATACTTGAATTGAATACAACTCCACTTTATTTTTCACTCCTCAGGCTTTGGGTACCTGTAATATTTAATTGTTTTGTGGGTTGTTGTAGGCAGTTCAAATGGAAAAGCTCTTACTTAGACCAAGAACTGTAGAAAAATAGGTTTGGAGCTGTTGATCGGATGGTGGATCTCCGATGTAACCATGTCCATCGCTCACATAGACTTCTGACAGCAAGATCTGTCCATAGATACAACTTAGGTCAGGTTTTATGAGCTTTTCAGGGATGCATGTAATTACTATTGATTGTGAGACCCACATAGATGTTTTAGAGTATTTTGTTTGTAAACTGGGAAACTAATCTTATACAAATCTAAACAAACTAGAAATACAGGTATGGGAGTTGTTTTTCTGACTTTGTTCAGGGTACAACTACATCATTGCAGAGTGTCATCATTAAGTGTTAGAATACTGGCTGCAGGCTCTGTGATATCACCTCTTGGCAGGATAGTGCAGTATGTGGCCCAAAAACAACTCGGATTCCTGAGAATCCCTTCATTACGACATTTTATATCATTGTTGATTATATTGGTAAATTCTACTGTAAATTGACTGCAGATCATTTCTTTCAGCCTCTCTAACATGTCTGAGACTAGAGGCTAGTTTTTGAACTGTCCTTTCTAGACATGTGGGGCCGGTGAGATGGACCCTTTATCTGAACAGGATGTCTTATTATTTAAGCTGTTTTGTACTTCATTTTTTTTATGTAATATACCTCCTTATTGGTCATAATAATACCTTTGGAACACATGTAATGTGACTTCTGTGTAAGGTATATCCACACGCAATCAAACTACAATGTCATTTTCCTCAAACCTAGTAATAATATAAATGGTAATGGAGCCAATTAGCACTTGTTTCATAATAATAATTACAGATTACCTGTGTGTGAAATAATAAATGATAAAAATAAAACCCAACAAATAGTAATTGCTGTACAAAGAACTAGTCGGCTTTTATAGCCTTGTTAGATGTGTAATGAATTATTAGTTAAATGGCTGCCGGTAGTTTTAAACACACCGCATAAATAAAATCCATTATTATTAAACCAGCGATGCCCTGTTTTCTTGTTTTACTATGTCCGTGTTGTCTGATTTAATCTGAATCAATATAACAATAAGATGTCACTTGACATTATTTGGTCTCTCAATTTGCAGTACATTTATTGGGTCAGATGAAGGGTTAGGATCTACCTGCACCTTTGCAAAACCATGTTACAAACTGATCATTGTAGGGTTGGTATATATTAAATGTTATATACAGAAAAAAAATAAAAGATACAAGAAAAGGGCTATTAAAATATATTGAAAAATCACACGTTGTCCTTTGGTTGACGCCCTTGTGTACATAGCTATATTTAGTCAAGATAAAGAGGTGATACAGCTGTTTTGCAACACAAAGGAAAATAACTGCAGTGTATAGTGGGAAAGTGAACACAGTGTTTTGCAATATAGTACTTGAATTAAAAAGATAACTTATTACCGTTATTAATGAAATACTTAAGCACAAAAACAAATTTAAATGTATTTTGAGAATAATGTAACGTTGCAGCCAGCTTACAGCCCCATTTTCTAGCTCTAGTTTTGATGAATATGTTCTAATTAATTCTTGTGTTTCTGTCTGCACAGTAGTTTGTCTCTGCTGTGCTGGAAGGGATACAGTTCAGGAATGAGTGCACTCAAGTCATTCAGCAATAATTACAGAATGGAAGAGGTTATACTGATCAACAGTGGATTGAAATGTCATTTGTTCTTAGTGTGGATTTCATCTGCTGATCCCCAAAAATAACTATTAACAATTAACTTTCTACTACTTTTCAGGAAAAAAGAATGGGGATATGGACAAGAATTTTGACACCCTCGACCTGCCAAAACGATCAGAATCTGCAAAAGGTACATTATGCCTATTTATTGACCCCCATCCCCCCTCCCCCACTTAGGTCACAAGCTGTATTTGAGAATGAGATCAGTAGGCCTCTAGATGCATTTAGATTTATGCTTGTTCCATTTTGCTAAATGTCTATAAAGATGCATTGCATACAATAAACAGAATAACTCAGATGTGACTGAACTTTAATCTAAAGCTTTGATTATTCTTTTGCATTTACCATTAGCAGATTATTAACTTGTGGTGTTAAAACTCTGGAGGACATCACCACTGAATAGTTGAGTATGATCTTTTGCCCTGATTGCAGTGTTCATCAGAGAGAGCGCAGGGAGAGAGAGCGCATTTCCTCATTGCTCCTGTTTGTTTATGAAGATTAAAATGTGCTTGTTGTGTATGAATTGATGTTCAGGGTTCCCAACAGTGTGCACTTAACTCATTTTGTTGAGCTGTTTCTTACTGACACAACTTGTTCAGATGGTTGTTTGCTTTAATCACCATTACTCAGTGGAGTAGTAGTTTGGGAGGGAAATTTCACTCTTGTCATCATTACATTCTTATATTACCTGAGAAATAACAGGACTTCTGGGGAGTTTCCTGATGAGAGCTGAAATAATTGTGTGTGCAGACACATAGCGGTTAGAGAAAATGCACGTGTAGATTTAAAGTTCATTAAAATCTGACATAAAGTAGATACTCCAGTTAATGACTACCTGTTACCCTTTCATGCCATGTTGTCTGCACTCATTCATCATCTGATATTCAGTAGAATTGCTTAAGCGTAATCACAAAATCTCCACACAAGAGAGGGGAGTGACGGGGAGTTCACTCCCCTCTTCTGTACGGACTGACAGACTCCCGCGCTTACGGAAGCGTGTAAGGGTTTGGATCAGGTCCCTAGAGACCACTTGTAGCAAAGCATTGGTTTATATATTGGTAGAAACCCTGAGAAGACACATATATGTTCATAAATACATACATATATACCGTATATGTTACAGTCAGTGGCAGATTGGCCATAAGACTTACAGGGAATTTTCCCGGCAGGCCGGTGGCCTCTGGAGGCAACTCAGCAGCTCCTTTTTCCTTTTTTATTTGAAGAAACCTAGGATGTTGACTGTCATGGTTGGTGTTTGTTTAAATGATGTCTGGATGGAATGAAGATCATTAGGATGTTGTATATATTATGTGGTGGTCACTAGGATTCTGTATGTATTGGGAGGTAGTCACTAGGATGCTGTATGAATTGGGTGGGAGTCACTAGAATGCTCTATGTTTCGGGTGGGGGTCACTGGGGTGGCAGTGACTACCTGCATTTCATAGAGGTCACTATAAATCTCTTACTAGGAATGTGAAATACTAGTCAGTAGGTTATTTATTCTTTACTAATCCAGTTTACATATTTTTTGGACCATGCCAAGAGTTGTTTCCGCTCGCACGTGGCCTATTGCAGATTGTTTTTCCCAGGGCCACTTTAAGTTCCCAATCTCCCCCTGGTTACAGGGGTCCTGTACTGAGGGTGCTTTAAGTTTATATGGACAGATTAGTTATAAACTTCTAAGGAAAAAGCACTGTCTCATCCAGTACAGAACTGTTTGTTCTTCACACACATTTGTATGTTTGTAAGAGTTCAAGCATTTGCTTATTCAGTCTTTTTACCTTTACCTAAAAAAAATAGAGCTTGTTTTCAGTAATATAAATATTTACCATTACCATTAGTATTATTGCTGGAAATTTTCCCCGGTGACGAGCTGAATAATTTATCAGAAAAATATGCATACATACCGAGTAGTGCAGATATGAGTTTGTGGATTATTATTATAATAAATAGGCTTGTATTTTGAGAAGTGTCCTTTTGATTGAAATTTAATCTCTTTTAATTTCAATTGATCCTTAATATCAAAAGCAACTCATTATTAACTGCTTCAGAAGTGTTTAAAAATTAAAAAATATTACATTGTGCCTACTTCACTAAAGTAGTGTCCATCTTGATTCCCCTGGTAGATTATACACTAAGGTGAGGCATAGGGTGGGTATAACAGTACATGAAAAGCACTAGGGAGCATGTTCCTGCCTAATAAGTCTTTGCAGTATCTCTACCACATCACTGGAATAGTGACAGCCGATTCTCACTGCTCCTACTGCCTGCCATCCTGATGAGATCTGAAAGCTCTCTTCTCTCACACCTCGTTTACAGCATTAAAATACAGAAGGGATTTTAATGAACAAAGACATTCTATTGGTTCTAGCTTTATCACAGTCAATTTCAAGCAGCAAGCCATTAAATTTGTCTTTCAAAGATGTTTTGCGATGTTAGCATAGACCATTGCCTTAGAGATATAGCTGCATTTTAATGGGAGATTTAAAATAACAAAAAACAAAGAAAAAAAACAACTGTTTGGGAGGGTGAGTGGCATTACCTTGACTTTAAAGGTGATGTTTCCTACTTTTTTAAATTAACAATATAATACTATAAAAACACACAAAACCCCCACTGCATTTAATAAAAAAAAACCCTTTAAACTGTAATGTCAGACCAAATCACGAATCCAACAGAGTATAAATACTGATTGGCAAGTCTGCCAGTCTCTAATTTTAGGGAAATAGTTCTGAATTATTGTTCCACTGGCGCACTCTGTGTAATTTTTGTGATATGCATATAAGCTTGAAATGTAATTTTCTTTTATAATCCGTAAAATAAAACTTTCCTGACCATAAAACAATGTTGTGATTTGTGTACAGTGCTTCCTGTTCCAAATCTATTTAGATGACTGGAGAAAGCAGGGATTAAGAAGTCTGAGAGGTTTGGAAAGATCGCCTAGTGTTATTGCTCATTCCTTACTGAATGGTTTTAACCACAAGAATTTCCTTCTAAAAATACTCTTTTTAAATCACAGAGAGGCAACTGTGGGGACAAAATATGGTCAAGAATCATCGACTGTTGCTACTCATTCTCTATACTAGTAATCTGCAGGATACCTTTGAAGCTAATGTATGCCTCGTTATGTTTTGGACCTAGCACCCTTTATTTTGCATCCCAGAGCTCATTAATGTTTTGTAACTTTTCCAGTTTCATTATTCAGAACATCCCTCTTACAGATGTTTACTTTTATCATTTTATTGTTTAAGGTTTTTTTTTATTAAAATATAGTTAAAAAATGTCCTGTCTTGAAGAGAACTTGATATTTGTTCATGTCCATTACTATTATTTGTTCCTTTATAAAATGTAGTTTATTATATTATCTGGTGTGTATATGTTCTTGGTGTGGGTGGTCCGTGCACAAGAGAAACATGCTTTGTAAATGATTAAGTGTACATCTGACAGCTATTCTAGCTTTTTAAGGTTAAATATTTCAAGGTAGTCTGGTATTATTTAGACTTTACAACTAGTCTCACGTGATGCTGTAATATACATTTTGTGAGTTCATGCACCCATAGATAGTACTTCCTTCTCTTTCTCATGTGTTCCTTGGTCAATAATATTTATAGGAGGTGAAAATTAAATAGTTCAAGGATTAATGTTTTCATAAGTTTCACAACACATTTGACATATTTTATAAATTACACGCAAAAGTTAAATATCACAAGGTAATTTGCATGTTAAATTGCCTAAATGCGACTTTACCATACAAAGTCAGGGCCACTGTTTAGTGACTAAATAGTATTGATTTTATTGAAATCGTACAAAGTTAATTTTGTCCCATCAAAATTTAACTGTACAGTAATGTTTAAAGTTTACTCTGTTCTGGAAAAAGAAATCTGGTAAAAGATAAAACTAATACAACCCTTTTGTGTGTATTGCTATAAAAACCAAGCAAACTATATGGTATACCAAAGTATAACTTTAATTTAAGACACCAAAGGAATATTGTATTTCTATTCTATGTCTCATGGGACATGAAGCTGCAAACAAAATGGTACCCTAAAACATAAGGGGCTAGATTTACTAAGCTGTGGGAAAGGAAAAGTGGAGATGTTGCCCATAGCAACCAATCAGATTCTAGTTCTCAGTTTCCTATTACATACTAGAAAATGTCAGTTAGACTCTGGTTGCTCTGGGCAACATTTCCACTTTTCCTTTCCCACAGCTTAGTAAATCTGGCCCCTGATGTCTCAAAGACGCCTTAGGTTTTTCATGCTTGTCAGCTAACAGTAGATGGTACTTCTGTGTATTAAATATCCCAATAAGGGTATTAAGGGTATTCAGTGCCTTGATCATATGTCATATGTGACAGCTTATATTGGAAATTACCTTCTTGTTGCAGATTTTTTTTATTTTTATTAACTCTGGATAGCCATACAGTGACATGTATGGCAGAAACCGAGATTATTGGAGTTCATTCATTTCAGTGCATAGGGGATCCGGTTATTATGTCTACATGTCTAAATGTTGACAATTGAGTATTTATGTTAGTATTACATATATATTATATTTCTGAATTTTTTTTATAAGCCATCTGCATAACATTAGGTTTACAGAAGTTACAAACAAATATAAACATAGTAATTACTTGTCGATATTTTGACTGTCAACATTTCATACCAGACCAGTGTATTGACACAATCTGTGCTGATTCCAGTGCATGCAACTTAATGTGTTTGTATTAAACATTATAAGTTTTATGCTACATTGTCTTTGTGATATTGCTGCAAAATACAATTGACTATCACCCAATGACAGCAGTATGGAAGAGAATATATGCATTGTACACAATGAATGTTCTTGAACATGTATATGTACTGTATGTATGTACTGTGCAGTCGCTGCTGAACTTAGAAATGCCTCTAGTATAATCCAGATTTCAGTTCACTATAGCCTTTACTAAACTCTGATTGATTGGCCATCACTGGTTTATAATGGGCTTTTACATTTTCAACATAAATCTTTAATCCTAGAACAGTAATTGACAGGTGTCACATAATCTAATTATGTATGCTTTATACTGTAAACACTTGTTCTATAGTTTAATTTGTGTCTTTTCTTTCTGGAAGGGCCATGAATGGGAGTAGTTACTGGGACATTATTATTATTATTAGTAACGCTTATTTATATAGTGCCACAAATTGTATGCCATGTCCCTACACACAGACACACACACACACACAAATACTAGGGTTAATTTTATTCACTAAGCAACAAATTAACCTACCTTGGAATATGGGAGGAAACCAGAGGTCCTGGATCAAACCTATGCAGACATGGGGAGAACATACAAACTCCACACAGATAAGGCCTAGTCCAGGAATTTAATTCATGATCCCAGCACTGTGACACTCAAGTGCTACTCACTGAGCTGTGGATACTTTGTAATCTGATTTATTGCAAGTCATGGCTACAGTACAGACAGACTGATCCTCCCTGTGTACTTATATATTATACAAGTAATAAATACCTGAGCCTCCCCATGCACTCTTCAGTATGATACATATTTATTTCCCTCACGAGAAATTGTCTTATGTATCACAGTGTAAAAAAAGGTGATGGTTAACACAACTGCGTATTTACTTCAATTTTTACATACTAACACATTAACATAGGCATAATAAACATGCACATAAAGGGCCTGATCCAGACCTACGTTTGGGTGCGTTTTAACGATAGTCGTAAGCGTAAAAACGGACATTTGTACTTACTGCACATGCTCGGGGCAGATGTTACGTTCATGTTGCACTACGAAAATCTGAACGTATGGGCCTTGAGCGTGCCAGCTTTGCTACAACGCTCGAGGGGGCGTGCCTGCCATACAAAAGCCGTAAATACGCACTGAGGGCGGGGTGTGCCATTTAAATTGTACAGTATGGGCGTGCTAAGCGTCTTAACAGCACAAGGAGCTTTATGATGGCCGCAGTTAAGCTCTGAAAAGTTAGGGTAGGATTTGCTCAGCCTAGAACTTCAAAAGTAATTACGAACAGGGGGAGTGCCTAGGAGAGTGCATCGGAGGTACAATGGCGTAAATACGCTACGCACACGAGCGTTTCATGATCGTGGGTCTGGATCAGGCCCAAAGTGTGAAATGAAATGCATCTTTTTACAGAGTGTAAGAAAGTTACATTTTAACAGGGCTCCCCCAACACCCAGTAGATGATTGTAGAACTGCGTGATATTTTAATGACAATTACTACTACTCTGGTACTGTAGTATTGTCAGGCTTATGAATGGAAGTATTCCCATATTTTCAAGTTTCAGAGGAGCCTGGGATACAGTAACTGAATTGTCGCTGGGCTGGGCAATACCACGGAAGAGCTTTACTAGTAAGTATGGAGGCACCAGGGCATTGAGTCATCGTGCAATGAGGCTTCTACACCGTTTAAATAGAGTTCCTATCTGGTTTGGATCAAATTCCTTCTCTTTGCAGAGAGGGGGCGAATATCGGTGTCTAAATGGCACAGGAGAATTTGGTATTGACTGTATTGGCAGCATAACGCCAGGCACATTACTGATATAGAGTTTTATCCTGAACTGAACAATTTGCATGCATAGCCAAGAAGATATGAAAGAGGGAAACATCCATTCTCTTATACTTTGTGCACACCCTCCCTCTCCTTCATGACAAAATGGGATCTGTGCTACTTTAGTGCTATTTAGTATATGCAGGCGTTTCCTGTAGATAAGTTGTGTGGAACCGTTTTAAGGTAGCGTTTGGTGGTGGATGAATTCTTTCAGACATTCAAGGTCTATGTCTTTCTGCTAACTGTGCCAGGATGAGTTCCATAATGTGTCCTTATCACAATGTATGTAGGTATCCTTAGGGTTTGTTAATGGCCTGTGTTATTGTTAGTATATAGTGGCATGGCCTTTAGAATCTCAAAAAACCGTTTCACATGGAGTGCTTGTCCCTAAGCTCATAGTGTGTGTACAGAGGATTGCCGAGAGCAAAGTTATCCTTTCATTACAGAGATACCTTTTTTAGTTTCAACATAGCTGATTTTAACACTGGGTTTCCCCAGAGTGTAAGATATTTGGTTATTTCGTATGAACAGCTTAGCTTCCTAAAGATATTTTAGCCACGCGTAGTATGTGATAACAAAAAAGGGGTTTGCACAGAGCAAAGGGACGCAGTTGTGTTCTTGGTCAATGAAGTTGTCTTCAGGGGAGTAGGGGCAGAGCGATACTGTGCCTAGTTTCTCAGTAATAAATTGATTTTGTTTTATATAACCAGCCTGTTGCATATTTGGAACAAGCTGCTGTGTCTGAATATTTGATATCTCCATGATCTTTGATAGTCATTTTTGAATTTGGTTGGTATAAAGGTTGCATACTGTTTGGATATTTGATTTGGGAAGGGCATTTGGGAGCATGAACAATGGGGTATGTTAATTTAGGGTAAAGTATTGATTTAATAACTGCATTTCTACCTTACATAGGGAAAGGAATGTCCTTCCTATTATTCTGTTGTGCAGAGATTGTCTTAATAATCAAGGAGTACTTAACTTTATATAAAGAGTGTACAAGAGTGCTTCGTTCTCTGCTGTGCGAAGGAGAATTGTGTTAGAGTAAGTTATCGATGTAGTTCTCCCACTCACCTTGTTAAGGGCAGTACTTCTTATGTATATAAAATTATATTCCTACTACCTATCTGCGCTTCTGTATCTATACCCGTTAAAATAAATGATAAAAATGGTCAATATCTTAAAATGAGATACCTATATCAGATAGTGTCTTAATAATCAAGGAGTTCTTAACTTTATATAAAGAGTGTACAAAAGGTGAGCTATAAATACCTAAGTGCTTCGTTCTCTGCTGTGCGAAGGAGAATTGTGTTAGAGTAAGTTATCGAGGTAGTTCTCCCGCTCACCCTGTTAAGGGCAGTACTTCTTATGCGCTAACGCTGATTTTATATCCTGGAAAGGTGCTGTATATTCCAGCAATGTCTGCTATCGTGGGTATTGACCTTTCAGCATTAGATGTCATTAGAGGCTTCTTGTCGACATATCGAGCGATTTTGCATTCAGTATTCTGGATCTTGATCCCGTGGAAAGTGGCATGTGATAGGACTTGGTGAGGGGTTTAACTGCTATAGCGAATAGAAGAGGAAATAAGGGACAGCTGTGAATTGTATGTTTTTGTATAAGGAAGGGGAAGAAATGTGTTTATTGGCAGATATCTGGGAGCAAAGACCTGTGTAAAGCATGTGCAGGAAAGGTGTCATTGTTCTGGAAACCTTAATTGTGCCATTGGCTCAAATAGATGATCCATAGATGATCAGGCCGCACACCCTTGTGTTTTATCTCCTAGCACACATTGCCTGCCCATAACCTGTGTGCATGGCTGCCTGCTCTCCATCTCTGTGTACTCTCTGGGTTGTACTACTGATCAAACCCAGTACTCCACCTTTTTCATCCAGTCACTAATGAGATATAAAGTACATGATGAGAAATGCAGCAACCAATTCACCCTAATATTGACTGGATACACATTTGTGAAGAATGGTAAATTGGGGCTGGTACATTAAGGTTTATTTTATGGAAACTAAGCATGCTGAATCTTTCATTTACTACTGCTACAAGATGTGATGAGTTTCTTGTAGTACAACTCTTTTATAATGCATTACTACTGAACATCATCAAAATTCTAAATGTGTTATTTGCAGTAGTACAATTGGCTGTTCATATTCCTATTTAATTTGATCACATAAACTAACCATTCAAATGTCTTCAGTTACACTAGTAATATATATACCTTACAATGTTCATGATCATATAGTTATTGCATACTACAATGCATGTTTTATCATTTATAAGATATCAGATGGGTTTACATTTTATTCTGTGTTATAAATAAATAATGATAAAGGTTCCATGAAGACTCAATCATTTCTTTTTACCCCATTGGGCATAAGAGGTTTTTTTTTCTTGTATTTTTTTAAATGTCACTATGGATTTAAGCGGCCTGACATTACATTATCATGGCCAATTTCCTTAAAAGCCATTAAGCACTGCTTGTCCAACGTATAAACATCATCTTGCCGAAGGTAATCTATAATTCACAGTAACATGGCATACTCTGCTCTCTAATGTTTGAATGTTAGATGAGTGGTTATCTAAATTGAGATTTCCCATTTGGGCCTTCCACCTCCAAACGCTTTTACATTTCAGCTTTTTCTATCTCCTCTGGTTGGTTGGTAAGGGATTACTCGGTATTGCTTTCTGTATCTGCTACGTGTAAATTAATGATTATTATGATGTACCAACATAAACATATTCTGCTGAGTATCATGGAAGAGATGACCACCACAAACCTGAATAGTCTGGATTCTTTCCAACTTTGGAATAATTGGATTCGGTCTATTGACTGGCTGCATATAAAGGCCTTTTGCACCAAAAAGGTTCAAAAAAGGAATTCTCATATTGATGCTCAATTACCCCTATCAGTAGTCTTAGCAACAGGCATGTATGAAAATCCTTTAGTCTTTTTTGGACTTAGATTGGATTAACACCATGGACCCCCACAGCAGGGAAACTTAATTATTGCCTTGGGCAGACAAGGACAATTTAGAAGCTGGCATTTACTTTGACTGTGTGTGTGACAAAAGTGCTTATATACTTCACTGGCAGGCGTTTTGAGTATTTTGGACACACACCTGGCAGAGTTTCTGATCAGACATGTGTTAGACCTGTAGACATATACACAGACATGCACAGTACCTAGATAGCTTTTTATTTAAAACAAATTATTTGTTTACTAGCTTTTAGTTTATACTTTGCAACTCCTGGAACGTTTGTGAGTCTCCCAGATTATTGATTAGGAGTCTGTCATACTCCCAGCAGAGTGGACAAAGCTACTGGAGGGTAGACACTGTACGGCAAGTGGGTATTGGGCTGTA
>WWET01000572.1:496211-521710 GCA_011038615.1 Limnodynastes dumerilii | reverse complement strand
TGGATGAGTTTAGTTTTCCGGTGCATACAGTATAACAGCAGCCCTGGCACACTAGAGCAGAGCAAGTGCATTAAGAGCCCATTGTCCTTTCCACCAGCTGCTGCAGAGCAGAAAGTAGAAGTAGTAATCCCATTGTATAGATCATTTTGTAAGGTCTAACATAGAACACTGCAGTATACCACATATAAATGCTTGTTTAGTGCTTATATTTATCCTCCTCATTCCTCTATCATGGATCATGTGAAATAAAAGAAAAAAGTAATCAAGATCAGTATGTTAAATGCATAGATAGATTTATTAATAAAAAAAATCCATGAAATAACATGAAAGACTGCAATATAATAAAAAAAACTGCTGCCTCACCTAAAAGGTCTCCCATTCCCTGTACCAGCTCTCAAATGGTAGATGTAGTAGTCTCTGATTTTGGGGCCAGTGGCCCGGTAGCACCATCTGCTCAGAAGTGTTATATTATTTGTCATCAGCGCTATAACTCCATAACTCCATTTATTTCTAGCTTTGCTTTTTGGGGCTGTAGAACCCTTAATTGACAGTGTCACCTACAGCATTTCTGAGGGGTGTGTGGGTCACCATCGAAAACGGCCCTATTTTTGATGGGGCCATTCTCTCCCTGTCAGTTTCGAACTGGCTGGGAAATCTTTTGCTTCTGTCTGGTAGAGGCAAAGCAATCGACCTACGGTGCTCCAAAAGATAAGTGAAGATGCTAACCCCAACCCTCTCCCTAATACTTACCCTTCTATTACCCTTCCTTCCATGCAGCGTAACCATAACCATCCCTTCCATGCAGCCTGACCCTAACGTTAACCCTCCCTCCCCCTAACCATAAAAGTCCCCGGATCTTGGGGTCGTCAGAGTGGGGGGCGGGGGGGAGGTGTTGTCCGGCAGGAGGCACTTCGGAAACTGAATTCATAAAATAAAAAAGTTTAAAAATGGCTGCCAATTCAAAATAGAGACAGCTGAAAAAGAAGTTTCACTGTTTTTACTTCTCATAAACAGCCATCACGTGGGACTCCGACTGTTTCTGAGTTCTTGGTTCCTGGTTTGTATTTTATTTCTATATACACTGCTCAAAAAAATAAAGGGAACACATCCTCTGAGTGAATGAAATATTCTTATTAAATACAAAATCACACAAAAATTATCAATGGATAATTCAGATCTAGGATGTGTTATTTTAGTGTTCCCTTTATTTATTTTTTGAGCAGTGTATTTCCTATAAAAGGCTTTTATGTTCTCCCCAGGGGGGAGAAATAAGAAATAATAGAAGTAAATGGAGATTTAGAGCTTTTCAGTTAATTCACTTTGAGCCCTGATCTCTGGGTGGAGCAGTATACGCCTGCTGGGAGGAACTTGACACACCCTCAAGGGTCTGAACTAGATACGCCCCACCCTTGTGGAGTAATGCAAGGAGTTTCTATTGTCAATCTTTCTGCAATGCAAGTGTGGAAGGTTGCTTCAGTTTTCATAAAATAAAAAAGTTTTAAAATGGCTGCCAATTCAAAATAGAGACAGCTGAAAAAGAAGTTTCACTGTTTTTACTTCTCATAAACAGCCCTCATGTGGGACTCCGACTGTTTCTGAGTTCTTGGTTCCTGGTTTGTATTTTATTTCTATATACACTGCTCAAAAAAATAAAGGGAACACATCCTCTGAATGAATGAAATATTCTTATTAAATACTTTGTTCTTTACATAGTTGAATGTGCTGACAACAAAATCACACCAAAATTATCAATGGATAATTTAGATCTATGATGTGTTATTTTAGTGTTATTTTAGGCGGGGGGAGGTAGTTTAATGAGCGAGGATAGGAGGGCTTAGCAGTAGTAGTACGCTCGTGTGCGAGCGTATTACCCATTGCTTACGCCGGCTGAAGTTAGGGTAGCCTTCAACCGGCGTAAGCAATGGGAAATACGCCCGCACAGGGGGAGTGTCGGGGAGAGTGGACGCCGATATACTGTGCTTTAGTAAGCACAGCGCATAGGCGTAGGTCTGGATCAGGCCCAAGGTACTTAATCCTGCTGATATAGCCAACACATTGCAGATTAACACTCCCAGCTTTATACTATCCACATGGATATCCACACTGTGCAACCGACGTACGTGTCTATTTCCAGGATATATCTCTACCCTCAGCAGCCAGGAAGGACCTTTCTTCTTTAAATTTCCTATGGACCCAAGCTGAAGTAGAGCATGTAATTAAGAAATTAGCAAAGGACAAGCTTATGTATTTGTTTCACTCTATCCCCCTTTATTTTTCCCAAACCCTCTGATTAAGTTATGGCAGATGATGCTTTCTTAAGTATGGAGGCTGACATTTAGAGTCCAAATGGAATGGAAGGTTGGGGTTCCCGGACTTGTCAGTGTATTAGGAGGCAGTTGTTCTGGCACAGTTAGGGTTTGGTATCTCCTCCCAGGGAGAAAGCCTTGGTGGATCTACAAATGTTAGGCAATTTTCCTATGTCTTTACTTATATGGATCACTGAGGATCATAGAAAAGTTCTATCTATTAACTTACTGACCACGAAAATCATGAAGCAGAAGTTTAGTCTCCCTGAATGCTTCAGCTGAGCATTTCTCCAGCTTGAAGTGCACTCAGTTTATATTTCCTACTTGTGCCTATGTAGGTATAGCCCTTTGCCTGTTTTCCACTTATTCTCGGGATACCAATATGTATTTTTTTTTTTCAGCATCCCCTTATGTTAAAATATTCAATAAAAATGTATTGATGATATAAAAAAAGAAAGAAATGGTATCTGCAACATTATGTGGGATGAAAGCAACCTTCTATCATCCTGACTGGTTCCCTGACTTGCTCAGATTACACACAGAAGTTTCTAATTTTACAAACCTTTCCAGAGCTACATAAAAAAAAATCTGTGTTTGTGAATTCTGTTAGCTGGGTAAATAGTTCTGTATTTCCCTTTAATGGTAGGGATGGGGTAACCATAGCAACTGTATGCTTCAGGGCTCCTGCTGACTGATGCTACAAGCACTCTAGACCCTGTAAGACTGTCCCCATAGAGATTTGATTAGATTTTTTTAAAGAAATGTATTAATGATAGTCCTGTGCTTGTATCCACATTACACAGTTATTTAGCGATTGTAAATTATGCAATCTCCATTTAAGTGATATACTGCAAGGCCTTTTTGTTTCAGATTTACAGTGATTGAGGGAGTGCTGTTTCAATCCTTAAGTTATAACTAACCTATAAGTATCTAATAAGGATCGTATTCAGTGATCACAGATGCAGCTTGTCCCTTATTAACATTCATTTGAGCTCTCTGAGTGGTTCATATTTATTACATATAAGTAGAAATGGGCAGAAGGGATAGATCTCCTTCTATAGTCGGGAAGGAAGTCTCTGCTGTTACTGTCTCATCTCTTTAATTTCAAACCCACTTTGCTTTTCCTAAACCAAATAATCTAATGCTGATAAAATCTGGATGATTGTAATGATGCCATGTCTATAAATAGCATCACTAAGCTAGCCTAGATACAACAAGGGAAGAGAATCATAGCTCTAGTTTGCCTTAGTCAGGGTTTTCAAGAGGAATTTGGAACCCCTGTATTTCTGCTTGGGAACAATTCAGAGCATGTCGGTTCCCCCAGGCAGACACAAGGAAACAGTACTTTGTAATAAGCCTCAGCAGCCCTGCATAAACTGCAGATGTTGATTAGATAGGCAGCAATTACAAGCAGCATGCTAGTCATTTGTCAGGCGCATTTTTATGGTCTAATAAGCATCTTTTCAGATGGTGAGATTATAGTGTCTATATACTGAATAACAGCCATAGTCTTGTGAATATGTTTTTATAGAGTGCAGTAAGTGTTTGTTTCCTGTGCTAGGAACACTGGTTACCTTTTTAACTTTCCATTTTGTTTGCATTAATGCAGCCAATACTATCATGTACCCAGATTCAGAGTGACTGAAGTTGTAAGGGATAAAACGTATAAAATAAAAAAGTGCGCGTTACTGTGATAGATTAGCATGGAGGATAACATGTTAGCCACTATCCTTTACATCCTAGAACTTTTCACTTATACAAAGTAGTAGTGAGTTACCTCCCAGCTGTAACACGTTGGACAACCATGACACAGTGGCTTAATATAGGTATAGTCTTACCTATATAGGGAGGTATAATATTATAGAATAAAAACAGAATGGAAGTTGCTCAATCAATTTATAAGTATATGTTAAACAGGTGCGTGAAAGGCAGGGGGTTAATCTGCTTGCCACAGAAACAAAAGGAAAGAAAAGCCCCAGCACACTGCCATAAACCAGTAACAAACTCTACTGTTCTATCTGTAAAATAAAACACAGAAATGTTCGTTACACATATTTGATCAAATATGGGATAAGCCACCAGCCACCGTCAAGGTCTTTCTGTATATGGTGGTCCTAACTCTAAAACTGAGAGTCCCAATGTTGGGTCCCATATATATGTTTATAAATTGAGAGCCAACTTACCTAGGAGACACGCCTTAAAGTCTCCAAAATGGCTGTTGTGAAACAGCTCTCCCTCTCAGCAACTGCTCCCAGACAGGTATAATATTATATATCCATTAAAACTCTTTTTATATTGTTTTTTTGACTGTTCAAATAGGACTGACCCAGGTGAAAAGACTGAGAATTTTTTCCTGTGAAAATTGCTAACATTAAGTGTTTCACCATTATACAATGATATTCATTGTGTGGACAAAATTGTGAGATTTTTTTTATTTACATTTTTTTTATTGTCACAAAACATTGTATACTTTAATGTAATAGGAACATAGCATACATGTGTGTCTAAATCAAAAGGAATATACAAGAGCCTGTGCAGATGTTTATAGAATACATTATCAGACCTCTGTAATGACACAATAAGTGGACTAGCAATAGAAAATATTTCTAAAACAGTATGTACTAATTACTTCACGAGGACCACATTAATAGTATGCAAGTATATCAACAAAAGAGGACAAATGCCATATCAAAAGAAGACAAATATATCTATTTGTGCAAATACCTATTGACAGGTAGCTTTATATAAATAATTATCCTAAACAACAATCCCACAAAATGAGGATTGCAGAGAGGAAGTAATTATTCTCAATAATTGCCATGTAGTATTAGAGAAATAATTTTGGATTTGTATATTAAGATTGGATGACAAAGTGTTAATATAGCTTTCCCAAGTCGTGAAAAACTCATGAGCGACTCGTTTCTTTTGTGTGAGTGTTGCTTTGAGCCAGCCCATTCAGAACACATTAAAATCATTTTTCCCTAAATAGATAGAATGGGGGAATGGGCGGTTGGTTCCATACTTGCAATATAGTTTTTGCGGCAGCACTTATTGCAAGTTATAGGAATTTCCACCTTTCCACACCAGCTGCTGAGGGAGGAAAATCCCTAGGACCGCCCGCTCCGCAGTAACTGGAAAATAATTAACCAAATTATTCATTGCGTATCTCCAAATCCATAGCCAAAAGCATCTCACCAAAGGGCAACCCCATAACCCCATAAACAATGATAGATATCCGCATTTTCCCGAGCCACATCAGCGACAACAATAAGTGGGGGATAAACCAGCATGGAAACTCTGCATAGGTAACGTGAGATTTTTTTTTATGGCATTTAAAAGAAGATCCAGAAATAATAGGAGAATATCTCATGGATCCTGCCCCAATCCCCTGCTATAGCCCTAATGCCTATCCCTTTGTGCGAATCTCCAAATAGTTCCAGTGGTTCTAGTATTTTAGTGTCAAGCTGTAAAATAATTCTTTGTCATACTTGTTTGTTTGTTGCTATATCCAGAAAACTACATTTTCCTTTTTTTCAATAAAAAATTAATTGAGGGGAAAATAACAAATAATACAGGAATAAGAACTTTACAAATACAATGTGTTTTAAAAAGAAAAAAAAAATCAAACTTGGTGATGACAAATTAATTTTAATACAGCATATAAGGGCAATGGTCCTAGGTTAGGAAATTGGAGTGATTGTGAAGTATATGGAGTGTACTCCATTTTTCAGATGTGCTAGACCGTATTAGCTTTGAAGTGTTAGTAGGCATTAACATGGAATGGGATGTTTTGTGTTGAAGTTGAAGTTCGATTTGTTTTTGGATAAAGTGTCCTTAGAAGCAGAGAGAAAGAGAGAGTGCAGTATAAGCACCCTCAGACTATCTCTGAAGGGACTGCTTTTCAAAAAATGTGTTGTAATACCTCTTGGGGGTATAATATCTACCATAATAGATAGGATTTGGTGCATTGCACAATGT
Organism: Limnodynastes dumerilii; assembly: GCA_011038615.1. Taxonomy (NCBI): domain Eukaryota; kingdom Metazoa; phylum Chordata; class Amphibia; order Anura; family Limnodynastidae; genus Limnodynastes; species Limnodynastes dumerilii. The sequence continues at coordinate 515,426 of WWET01000572.1, read as the reverse complement.
CTACCATAATAGAAGGGAATTGTTGCATTGCACAGTAAGTAGACTAGTAGTGTATCCTGATTTTCATTTATTTTGTTTTGAAATGGCATTTTGGTATGATATATAGATGAGTATGTTGGTACAGTTTCCCTCAATGAGAAAGGGGGTAGTGTTTTGAATTTCATATGACTACCCCTATATAGATATCATATAGGTATAGCTAAACATGTGTTTCACTTGAACTGAAGCTGCTGTTTTCTATAGCACATGTATGTAAATTTTTACTAACCAATCAGAATAAATTTCAAAGAGAGGCGTAACTAGAGAGAGACTGATGGGGCACATGCCCTGGTGCCGATGCAGTGGTGTCTTCCAGACTCACCGTGGCTGTAATTAGGATGAGACTGATGAGGTTCATGCCCTGGGCATCTCCCACATCTCTGACCATCTCCAGACCTAGGCCACGACTTGTCTGGCCATCACAATAACTGCTAGAAGTCAGGACATGAGAGAGAGCCAGCTGGCACACCTCAGAGGAAAACGGAAATCTTTGAAGGTAAGTGCATGTGGAGAAGAAGGGTACATCTCTATTAATAGGGAATCATTTTCAAGATAGATCTATAACAATTGTGGTGATATATTTTTACTGTTGTAGTAATACACATAGGGGCTGATTCAGAGATGCGATTGCGAAAAGATCGCAAATATACGCATCTAATGTTAAGATCCTAGCAGGTTACAGCCCACTGCATAAACAGTCACTCCCCTTGCAAACAGCGGTGGATCTTAAACTCACCATTGACTTGACTAGCCCTAACTCTACGCTGTCATTTGGGATCTTAAGTGACGTGGTAGCGTTCATTTAAGATCCTAAGTGTCAGCCCGCGCCCACTTTCCCTCATTTCCCTGCCTCCCCCCGCCCATTTCCATGCAAATCCTTAAGATCTTAAAGATTCGCAGCACTTAAGATCTTAAGTGCTTGCGTGCGATTCAAACTTACGCTCTTAGCGAATTTACGCTCCTAACCGCTGCGTAGACGGCGTTGCACTATTACTACGCATGCGCAGTAATGCGAATTTTCTAAGATCTTAAATATACGCTCCTAAGTGCCGTGGAAATCGTATCTCTGAATCAGGCCCATAGTTATTTTGGGAGTGCATTAATAAATAATTTAAGGGCACATTAAAAACTAATGCATGGGCACATTTTATATGTTTGGGGCTTATCAATATAGTGGGAATATTTGTGAAGGAAAATAGATAACAATAATGGGGTCACAAGTGTTGAACATTATAATAGGGGCATAAGTAAATTGAGTTCACAAGTGGGCATTACATCTTAGCCAATGAGACCTATATGCCTTCCATCTTTTACCAGTCCAGACTTCTTTACTTCCATGTAGGTCCTGTTTAATTGCACTTAGCCCATGAAAGTGGTTAACTTTCTGGATAATGTGACCTTTGTGAAGCATTTCCTTTTCCCCTTGGCGTTCCCAAACTGCCTCTGAATTCCCAGGTCTCCTGTAGACTGTACACACAAACATGCATACATGACAAGTGCAAGTACTTGTAATGAACATCAGAGCGTAATAACCTAATTTGTTAAACAGATGGTGTGTTCTATTAACCCTTCTGTTTTGCTTTCAGTTTTTAAGTGAATAAAAGAATTGTGTATTCGTGGCTTTAAGCCCAAAATGTGGGATCTGTATCTAAATACATAAACAATAGCAGCCGACTGACCTCATCCAAACTCAAAACACTAGTCCTAAAAATACGCCTTTCAGGATGTGTACGTGCACAGAATGTTTGTGTTTTTTATCATCTGCTATGGCCTAATGTTATACTTTAGTCATAGTTTTCTATCTGAGTAAGGAGAATGCATCTGGGGAGAATGTAGTAAGAACTCTATAGTAAGGATATTAAAAATAAAAATTGTACCTTATTGTTACATAGAGCAAAAATTCCACATACATTTTCCCTTACACAGATATTTTATTACAGCAACTATTAGTACATTATATGGGTTCTGTAAATGATATATGGTTTTTGAAAAGACAAAATAATAATTAACTGTAATTAACTATAATTCCACCCGTGTCTTCAGCTAAGGTTGGTGTCACCCAGTGCATTAGCTCATTGTGTCACCCCCATGAACCTCCTCCTATGCCATGCTATACAAAATCCTTAGTAAATCTCATATATAAGTCTATGTGATGGCAATAGTAGTGACATAAACTAGAAATGAAAATGTCCGTATCCTATGCACAGCCTAATTGTATTTATATTTACATAGTTTTATGTGGTTTAAGTTAAAATTCTTTCTTTCATGTGTTACGCTATAGCCATTTCTTCTCTCTTTTGTGTGTCTCCAACCATTGCTTCTCCATCATTTGTATGTCTCCAGCTATAACTTCTCCCTTTGTGTATCCAAGCAACTAGCCATCCTGTCCCTCTAGTCCCTGGCTATTCTCCAACCCATTGCTTTTACCACCCTAGGATTTAATTAACTTATATTTGCTGTTGTCCCTGAATCCCCCTTCTGCTTCTTTACACTTCTCTGTGACATGGCGTCTGCTCAGTCACTCTGAGAGCTGCAACAAGGCTGTGCAATGTAACACAGACACTGTGCCTGGACCACTGCTGTTAATAACGTGGTGGCCCAGGCACTGTGTCTTTACCGTGGCTGCCCTACTGGCCAGCCTCTCTTAGTTACCTTAAAACAGTGCAGCTGCCCAGTGCACCCTCTAACTCCTGGAATGCTGTGTGGCTGCAAAGCTCAAACAGTGTTGACTTCTGGCATCTCACTCTTTAGCATGATGGTGATGTGAAAGGAGGTTCTGCAGGGCCAGTCTGACACTGGCCACTGTCACCCCTCCCCTGGTGCGATTTTCAATCTTCTGCATTTTTCTAGTGATGCTGCTGGTCCCCACAGCTGTTTCAAATGACATTTCTCTGCTTTTACTTAGCACAAACAGAGTGTCTGCATTTGCCAATGTTGATGTATTTTCCTGAACGATTTAGGTTTTTGCTGCTGGCCGAGAATGGTTAACAAGACTTGACAGGCTGAGCACATGTAATGGATGTTAAGCATAGAGCAATGCTACATGCTCAGTTGATAATAACATACATTAATACCTTCCATAAATCTTACATTTAAAAATGTGATGATCGTTTCATTTCATTCAGTCTGTAACCCTTTCCTCAATGCAGTGTCTTGAACAGCTAGAACAGTTTACTAGGTTTACACCAGTGAACTTGACTTTCATCTTAGATAAATGACTCCTATTAGTACTAGGTTACTGTTGCTTTTAACTCCAGCAAACCTTTGTACTCTCAATGAAATGGTTTGTTTTGTGCGTATTCTAAGGTTTTTTTTTCTGTTAACCTGTTCAGGTAAAGGTTTTGCTGAGAAACGTTCCACTTTTATACATTAAATAATAGCCATAATGCATTGATGTTGGCTTTACGCGATGACCGTGGAAATACTGGGAATCTGTTTGAAATAGCTTGGTGCATGAGTTTCCTTGACTGACCTTGAGCAGATTTCTAAGCGTGTTCATACTGCCCTCATGTGTCTGCAGAGCTGTGTGTCATGCAGGCATATGTTGCTACAATTACAAATGATACAAAAGCAGTGGGTACTGTCTGAAATAGAAGACTCTACTGAAATCTCCCATTTGGATAATGGGTCAAGTTGAATGTTAGGGTAAACTTTAATTTGTACAATTTTTGTTTACAAATCGGCTTCCTTGACAATGCATAATACATCCAGTTTTCTGAAGCGTTGGAAAAGAACAAAAGTTGTCAAGATTCTTTTTGTCAAATTTGAGGACTGTGCATGGTTTTTAGCTTTGTGGAGCAGTTCGACTGTTAGGTATAGGTTTGCAAAGATAATTGAAACTATGCAAAGTACAGGTTATAGTGTATTTTACCTTAATTTGGGTAAGTTTAAATACCTGTTTTAGCTCCAGTAACAAAACCATTTAGCATCAGCTCTGAACAGGTTAAAATAGGGTACAATATTAATGGAAACCTCAGCAACAAAAACTTCCATTGTGACACTTGACCATGCCTAAAATTTCCACCCACCTCTTTAATAATGATTTGTGCCGACCTTATTGCTCACCCTGCTTGTGTCCCCATTACGTCCCTTTTACTTCTTTCTTCTGTATCTTCTATTTTCCTCTTTCTTGAGAATTCAGTCTCTTCTCTGCGTGCTCCTCTCTGAAAATGTCGGTTCTGCTGGCCCTGAACATGATCACTGTTTGATCGCATTACATGTATTGGGCTCAGCTCCCGAGCCAATCAACTAGCCCCCCGTCTTCCAGGATTATCAGTCCTGGTAGGAGATGTGAGTGGCACAGATATCGGGACCTTTCTCTAGTGGGAAATTGTCTCATTTATCGGACCACCTCCTGCTGGTATTGATAATTACTTCATCCATCAATATGCTGCATTATACCTTGATGGTTTTTCTATGATTCTTTTCCCCATATTGGCACCTTTAGAACTAAAAGGTATTGTATGGGAACTTCTGTTTAGAACTAGGGAGGTTTATTTGCAATTTTTTATTGATAATGTTTTGCTTATTTAACCATTTATCACCTACACTCCTTTTAATCCGTGCTATTGTGTCCTGTCACAACATCAACTTAATCATTAATCTAATACCTCACAATGGGGTGCATATTTTGTGTGCTGTAGATTGTGTCATTTGTAAATATTTTCTTTTGGCTACTTTCAGGCCTTTTTAGATGCTGTTTATTAAACATTCTATTTTAGATCCTTATATTTTATTCCTCTGTGATTCTCCTTACGACACATGGGTATTTGTGGATAAATATGTTTGAGTCTGAGTTGTTGCTTAGTTAGTTGTGTCAGTGCACCCTGAAAACGGAGCCACTTTCTCTCCACTTTTTGCATACTTGGTTATTAGGTCAGTAAAAAGGCTGTATCCTCCCTTCCTAGTTTCTCTCCTCTTATTTTGACTGTTAATTAAGTGGTTGCTCCTAGATTTTGATTACAGGGGGTTACAACTGCCTTCCTTTCATACTCGTACGGTCTATGGTGCGACATCTCAATGTTTACTCAAGGGACCCGACATGTTTTTTTTGTTTTATAAAACATGTCAGATATTTTGGGTTCATTAAAAAAAACTAAAAAAAATGAGTGAGAATATTTCATGTGTGAGGACTGCAAATTGAACAGGTTTAGAGAATCTGAGCTTATTGCGGATCGATTTGCTGTGGATGGGTGCAGTAAATAAATTAGAGCTATTATATTGTATAATATTTTAATTGAATTCCTTTTGCCTTTTTCCCCCAGGTTTTGAGCTTTTGTACCAGCCAGAGGTTGTACGGTTGTATCTCTCTATCCTGACAGAAAGTCAGAACTACAACACGTTGGAGGCAGCAGCAGGAGCATTGCAGAATCTGAGTGCTGGCAGTTGGACTGTAAGTGGGTGTTGCCTGGCTTCATACTAAAGGCTTTCATTCAGGCCCAAGCAGCCTTTTAGTGGTGACCTTCCAAGCTTTGCCACTATCAGCAGTTTTGCACGCTTTATGCCTTGCTGACTTTTCCATCACAGTGCTGATTCTTCCATATTGTTAACTCTCTGAACAATCTTATTTTCAAATATAGATGTGACTAGTCCCAAAAAATATGATATAGTTATTACTCATTGAAAATGTGCAATTGTATTGGTTTAATTTTGTACTGTTTAAATATTATTCATTGTACTAACAGTTTTTATGAAATAACGCTCTGTTTTAAAATGTTCAGTATCCATGTCAATATGGTCATGAGAATGCAAGAATACTTTGTCAGCAGTTACAGGTCACTGGCCACATCCTAAGTAAGGATTTATGTTTAAAGCCAGTCTGTCCGTTATACGTGAAAGTAAGCAATTCCAGTATGAGCAAGTCTGTCATCTATCAAGACACAATGAACAAGTGACAGCTATTCATATTTAAATATACATCAAGTTGCTTGCAAATTGGAAGTCTCAGGTTCTTGTGAACACAAGTGCCAATCCACTCTATTCCTGTATTGTTCTTTCTATTACTCAGGAGTATACTGTTGGTTATATAGTAGCTAATTTTGATGTGCCATTTATTGAAAGTTTGTTTTATCTTATGCTGGGTACACACTGAAGTTTTTGCTGCTATACAACATCCTATAGATAGATATTTCCCATATCCTTTTTCTGCACAATCGTTACCACCTCTACGCTGAACCTACCCAGCATTACTTTCATATTTGCTCCCAAAAAGGCAAAGTACAGGAAGGGAGAATTGTTGATAACAGGTTGTGGCATAGTAAATGCAGAAGACTTCAGGACATTGTTGATTTTTGTAAAATTAGGAGCTCCCAAAAATCAAATCCCATGATACAATACAATTTCAGGTGATTCTCCAGCATTGTGGGACCTTTAACTTTTTAAAATTTTTTATTTCTGAGCATGCATAGAAAAAATAAACAATAAAGGTCCTGACAGCTGCAGAGCGTGGGCGGTCAGAGGTGCGAATTACAAAGCGCGATTTGCTGCTACGTCGCGGTGTCGATGATCACATCCCTGCCATGTTCAGCAATTTAATAGGGTTTTTTCGGCCCGCCGTTATTTTTTCAGGGTTAATTGTTTGGGTGCAATGTTGGAGTTTTGGGGGCCAAATCATTGTGTCCAAAAATGCAACATCGTGCTCAATTGAATCAGGGCCATAGAGCATTTCCATGGTTGTATGTATTGCTGATCTAACTAGTCCTCTTCTCTTTTTGGACAATCCTATTTGCAGGATACCAGTAGTTAAAAGTATTAATGAGTTACTTTATGGAAACATGATTACTAAGGTTTTCTAGGTAGTTTCCTGCTAAGATAAATTTGGCAGCATGCAATGGGCCTCGATGTATCTTAAGCAAATATATGTGAGATCTGCAATGGCAAATAATTGTAAATTATTCCTTAATAACTCTTTCATGTTTGTCTTAATCAGTCCAATATGCTTCTCTGCCTTTTAGTGGTCAACCTATATCCGTGCTACAGTCCGTAAAGAGAGAGGCTTGCCGGTGCTGGTGGAGCTGCTTCAGTCTGATTCGGACAAAGTGGTTAGAGCTGTGGCCATAGCTTTAAGGAACCTTTCTATGGACAGAAGAAACAAAGACTTAATCGGTATGTATCTTTCCATCTGTATTTTATCTAGGCTGCTTATCCACTAAGATTTTCATTGATCAGTGATTGTAATCTATTCCCTCACATGGAAAAGGTTGTTCAAAGATCAATTAGAGTGAAAAACTTGGAGAATGATTGTTCTCTTTAAGCTCTGCTGTAGTCCTGCTGTTCATACAGAACATTAAATAAAAGTAAATAATAAAGCTCACTGTTAGGTGCCAAGATGATAGAAAGTCCTCTTTTATATCTCTTTTAAAGCAACATTCTAGAATCCAGGACTGGAAACGATAAATATGATGCTTTGCAGTGTAGCTAGTTGTTCTGATTAGAAATTATGTCATTTTAATTGTTCATGTTTATTTTTCCATCAGGCAATTATGCCATGGGACAGCTGGTTCGGAATTTGCCTGGAGGGCAGCAGCGTCCTGCTAAGAACTTGGAGGAAGACACAGTTGTGGCAGTGCTGAACACCATCCACGAAATAGTCACAGACAGCTCTGAAAATGCACGCTCCCTTATCCAGACACAAGGATTCGAGAAACTCATCACCATAAACAAATCCAGGTGGTTACATATACAGCATATATAGTAATATTCATGAGGGGTGGGGCTACCTCTTTGGGTGCAAACCTCTTTGGTTTATGAACTTTTACACATCTTCAGTACAAGTATACAGTCTACTAAGGACTGATAAACCTTTGCAGTATCTCATTAGACGTCCATGGCACAAGACCGTTCCACTCTCTCTTCTTCATTACTTTAGTAGCATTTCAAAGCTCATACTCCTTTTTTGCACCCTATTCAAATCTCTTTGCTCTAATGGCTCCTTAATGATGATTTTCATAGTAGGGCTTTTATTCCCAGTGCATTTCAGAAGTCAGTAGAACCCACATGCCTTTAAATGGATAGTTACATGTATCCTGCATGGTACAGTTGTTTTAGTCAACAAAAAGTAGAACTATTGACCTTTTAATGGACCTCTGAATTGCTCTGTTGTGTGAGGTTTTTCTAATAGTAATGGTGCTTCAGACGAAACATTACATTTTAGAGACTACATATGCTTTCTGCAGTAGATTTTTTTGATTTAACTTTCTTTTATTGAGGTAGCAGACAAACAATACATGGGCATTGGTGCGAGATATAGAGTCTTCTAGAACATTTTTATATTACAGTTGGTTATCAGTAAAACAAACATGTAACAAAAGAGGGGAGAAGAGGGGGAAGGTTACCAGCATTAGAGGTGTAGTAAAGTCTAGAGATATACAGGAACAGGATGAATCCTGTCAGGGAGTTATTGCTAGCTGACCTGTGGAACTAAATCCTACAGAAGTGGGAGGGGGGGATTGCAGGTTGAACCAGAGTCCATAACTTGTGAAATGCCACTTAAGTATGCGGTCACTCTCTCCATGCCTGCAACAAATTAAATCAGGAAGCATAAGGAGGTGGTTTCCAAGCCTTAGCATTAAGGCATTTGGCCACCCCAGGGCGTGGGAAGCCAGTTTTGCGAGAAGAGGTAAATCCAGGTATTTTGGGGGGTAAGTAGGGTAGGAGGGCAGAGTAGATTTGTATTTAAATAAAACCCTAATCGCATTATCCTGCCCGCACTGCTCCTGAATCTTTGCTATTTAACTGCAGCCCAAAGATCAGAAATGATTTGACTGATTATTATTTACTACAATGTAAGAACACACTACAGTATATGCTCTATTATAATGGGCTATCACAGTGCAAATAAGTATTGAGAAATAAAGCAGGTCAGCAGGAAATGTTTCTGTTACACTACAGTAGTCATACTCTTTGTTATACTTATCTCTGTTAATCTCTATTCATGTCATGTATTCCATATGTGTACTTTCTTTCTGAGGGTAATGGTGGCTTTACACTTTTCCAGTCAGTCTCCAAGAGAAGTGAAAGCTGCTTCCCATGTGCTGCAGATGATTTGGAGTTACAAGGAGCTCCGGAGCGCTCTTCAGAAAGAAGGGTGGAACAAGGCAAACTTCCAGGTACTCGCTGCTGTCCTGTTAGTACATTGCAAAGTGATTACAAACATGTGAAAGTAATACTAGAACAGGCCACTGTTCATGTTACTGCATAGGATTATAGAGTTGGATGCTCAATTATAATAGCACACATTACGGATAGTGTGGCTGTCTGCCGCCGCCTCTCCTCCTGCCCGCACTGAAGTTTTTGCCATATTCAAGATGGCGACCGGTGTCATTTCTTAGGACCCCCGCCTCCATCTTGAATGTGGCAGGAACTTCCTGAATGAGGAAGTAAGTTCCAGTATGTGGAGCTGCCGGCAGCGGATGAGGGACCCTCTGCCGCCATCTCCACATTCTGCAACTTCCGCATTCAGGAAGTTCCTGCCACATTCAAGATGGCGGCGGGGGTTCTAAAGAAGGACCCCAGCCGCCATCTTGGATCTGGCAGGAACTTTTAGAATGAAGAGGTAAGGTGGAGATGGTGGCAGGGGGTGTCTCCTTTGCTACCTAGCAACAGGGCTCTTGCTAGGTAGCAGAGGAGGGACTCGCCACCACCATCTGAGAATGCCAGAGGGCTGGAACACATGGTGGGGGATACTGGGGGGGCCTGTAGACATGATGGGGATACAGGGGGAGCTGGAGACATGATAGGGATATGGGGGGGAGCTGGAGACATGATGGGGATACGGGATGGGGACTGGAGACATGATAGGGATACGGGATGGGGACTAGAGACATGATAGGGATACAGGGGGGAGAGCTGGAGACATGATGGGGGTACTGAGGGCAGCTGAAGACATGATGGGGATACTGGGTTAGGGCTACAGAATATGGTGGGGGATACAGGTGGTGGGATGGGGACATGATGGGATACTGAGGGGGGGCTGCAGCATATGGTGGTAGATAGTGGAGGTGGGATTGGGAATACTGGGGAGAGCTGGAGACATGATTGGGAATGCTGGGGGGGGGCTGGAGACATGATGGGGGTACTGGGGGGGGCGGGAGGATAGATAGATGTGTGATAGATAGATAGATAGATGTGTGATAGATAGATAGATAGATGTGTGATAGATAGATAGATAGATGTGTGATAGATAGATAGATAGATGTGTGATAGATAGATAGATAGATGTGTGATAGATAGATAGATAGATGTGTGATAGATAGATAGATAGATGTGTGATAGATAGATAGATAGATGTGTGATAGATAGATAGATAGATGTGTGATAGATAGATAGATAGATGTGTGATAGATAGATAGATAGATGTGTGATAGATAGATAGATAGATGTGTGATAGATAGATAGATAGATGTGTGATAGATAGATAGATAGATGTGTGATAGATAGATAGATAGATGTGTGATAGATAGATAGATAGATGTGTGATAGATAGATAGATAGATGTGTGATAGATAGATAGATAGATGTGTGATAGATAGATAGATAGATGTGTGATAGATAGATAGATAGATGTGTGATAGATAGATAGATAGATGTGTGATAGATAGATAGATAGATGTGTGATAGATAGATAGATAGATGTGTGATAGATAGATAGATAGATGTGTGATAGATAGATAGATAGATGTGTGATAGATAGATAGATAGATGTGTGATAGATAGATAGATAGATGTGTGATAGATAGATAGATAGATGTGTGATAGATAGATAGATAGATGTGTGATAGATAGATAGATAGATGTGTGATAGATAGATAGATAGATGTGTGATAGATAGATAGATAGATGTGTGATAGATAGATAGATAGATGTGTGATAGATAGATAGATAGATGTGTGATAGATAGATAGATAGATGTGTGATAGATAGATAGATAGATGTGTGATAGATAGATAGATAGATGTGTGATAGATAGATAGATAGATGTGTGATAGATAGATAGATAGATGTGTGATAGATAGATAGATAGATGTGTGATAGATAGATAGATAGATGTGTGATAGATAGATAGATAGATGTGTGATAGATAGATAGATAGATGTGTGATAGATAGATAGATAGATGTGTGATAGATAGATAGATAGATGTGTGATAGATAGATAGATAGATGTGTGATAGATAGATAGATAGATGTGTGATAGATAGATAGATAGATGTGTGATAGATAGATAGATAGATGTGTGATAGATAGATAGATAGATGTGTGATAGATAGATAGATAGATGTGTGATAGATAGATAGATAGATGTGTGATAGATAGATAGATAGATGTGTGATAGATAGATAGATAGATGTGTGATAGATAGATAGATAGATGTGTGATAGATAGATAGATAGATGTGTGATAGATAGATAGATAGATGTGTGATAGATAGATAGATAGATGTGTGATAGATAGATAGATAGATGTGTGATAGATAGATAGATAGATGTGTGATAGATAGATAGATAGATGTGTGATAGATAGATAGATAGATGTGTGATAGATAGATAGATAGATGTGTGATAGATAGATAGATAGATGTGTGATAGATAGATAGATAGATGTGTGATAGATAGATAGATAGATGTGTGATAGATAGATAGATAGATGTGTGATAGATAGATAGATAGATGTGTGATAGATAGATAGATAGATGTGTGATAGATAGATAGATAGATGTGTGATAGATAGATAGATAGATGTGTGATAGATAGATAGATAGATGTGTGATAGATAGATAGATAGATGTGTGATAGATAGATAGATAGATGTGTGATAGATAGATAGATAGATGTGTGATAGATAGATAGATAGATGTGTGATAGATAGATAGATAGATGTGTGATAGATAGATAGATAGATGTGTGATAGATAGATAGATAGATGTGTGATAGATAGATAGATAGATGTGTGATAGATAGATAGATAGATGTGTGATAGATAGATAGATAGATGTGTGATAGATAGATAGATAGATGTGTGATAGATAGATAGATAGATGTGTGATAGATAGATAGATAGATGTGTGATAGATAGATAGATAGATGTGTGATAGATAGATAGATAGATGTGTGATAGATAGATAGATAGATGTGTGATAGATAGATAGATAGATGTGTGATAGATAGATAGATAGATGTGTGATAGATAGATAGATAGATGTGTGATAGATAGATAGATAGATGTGTGATAGATAGATAGATAGATGTGTGATAGATAGATAGATAGATGTGTGATAGATAGATAGATAGATGTGTGATAGATAGATAGATAGATGTGTGATAGATAGATAGATAGATGTGTGATAGATAGATAGATAGATGTGTGATAGATAGATAGATAGATGTGTGATAGATAGATAGATAGATGTGTGATAGATAGATAGATAGATGTGTGATAGATAGATAGATAGATGTGTGATAGATAGATAGATAGATGTGTGATAGATAGATAGATAGATGTGTGATAGATAGATAGATAGATGTGTGATAGATAGATAGATAGATGTGTGATAGATAGATAGATAGATGTGTGATAGATAGATAGATAGATGTGTGATAGATAGATAGATAGATGTGTGATAGATAGATAGATAGATGTGTGATAGATAGATAGATAGATGTGTGATAGATAGATAGATAGATGTGTGATAGATAGATAGATAGATGTGTGATAGATAGATAGATAGATGTGTGATAGATAGATAGATAGATGTGTGATAGATAGATAGATAGATGTGTGATAGATAGATAGATAGATGTGTGATAGATAGATAGATAGATGTGTGATAGATAGATAGATAGATGTGTGATAGATAGATAGATAGATGTGTGATAGATAGATAGATAGATGTGTGATAGATAGATAGATAGATGTGTGATAGATAGATAGATAGATGTGTGATAGATAGATAGATAGATGTGTGATAGATAGATAGATAGATGTGTGATAGATAGATAGATAGATGTGTGATAGATAGATAGATAGATGTGTGATAGATAGATAGATAGATGTGTGATAGATAGATAGATAGATGTGTGATAGATAGATAGATAGATGTGTGATAGATAGATAGATAGATGTGTGATAGATAGATAGATAGATGTGTGATAGATAGATAGATAGATGTGTGATAGATAGATAGATAGATGTGTGATAGATAGATAGAAGAGAAATGAGATAGATAGATAGATAGTGTATATACAGTGTATGTATATATAGAAAGCTGTGACATTTGTTGTGGTTTTTCTTCTAAAAGCGCTGATGATTATGTTGGAAAAATACTTGTCCTGAAGCACGGGGTTGTAATTTGGCTTTATATAATTCTTAAGGAATTTCTTAATTATGTTAATCAACTGTTTTTATTGGATCATTTTTCAGTCGACCACATCAACACTGCCAAAAGGATCTAAAGGTAATGGGAAATCTGGATTTGATGACAGCACACTCCCACTGGTGGATAAAAGTCAAGGTGATATTCTATGTATTATACATATTTTGTACTTAAATTGTCGATTTTCAGTCTTTTTAATGGGATACAAAGATCAATAAACAACTAATTGTAACAAAGCGTTGGAGATTTGCTATATTCATTATGTGACATTAACTGTTACTTTTTTAAAAGGAGGAAACCTGTAATTTTTGCTTTGTAGTAATAGTTGATAAATGCAACCTCTCCTTTGTTACAGTAAACAAGAAGTCTGGAAGCCGGGATATGATCCCCATGGGGGAGCTTGGCCCTGGTAAGCAGACAATGAGATATTTCATTTCCAGAAAAAGTGTGTGTGTAAATTCCTGCCCTCATTTGTACAGAACACTTTTCTTTGCTTCATTGGTGGCACTGGGTGCAGTGCATCCTTGTGTACTCATAGGGGCATTGTGCCATGTATATCTCTGGAGTGGGATTTCTTAAATTCAGGTTGTTACTTAGTCAGTCTTCACCACTGGTTTTGATTCTTATATTTCAGCAATGTATATGTAGTAATAATATACATAGCTTTGAACCCAAAAAAGAGGAGTTTTTAGCACGAATGAGGATGGTCCAAATGGTGACTGGCATTTCTTGCAGTATTTCCCCCATGGCTGCCACTGCCAGGTACCGGGTGGAAAAATGCCAGAGCGGCCTCATTCTGTCTGCAGCCTACAGGGAAAGTTCCTGGTGAGGCCTATGGTCAATATGCCCCTGCCTATAGAATGCCGAAATGTATGTACTGTTGGTTCAAAACATGTATGTGGTGCACCAAACAATCCCCCTAGGACACATTATATAACATTTTACTGGAGAGCGCTGCAGAGTGCATGGGTGGACATATTATTCATATTGTAACAACATTTATGTCTGCCAACTCTCCTAATTCATCCAAAACATATACTTGCTCATAATTCATTGTTTAAATGTGCGTAAAACCTCAGGGATATATTTGTTTTTTTCTTAGATGGATATTCCACTATTGACCATAGGGACAAGGAACGTAAATATAGATCAAATGAAAACATGGGAGATCTGTCAGAAAAGGAGCCCTTGAAGGTACAATTAGTGTGTGTCAGCCAACCATGATATCATTAACTTGTTAGGGTTTATGTTTATGTTCTAGACACTGGCAGCGGTGTATATGAATGTTTTACTGGAGGATTTCTCTACCCAAACACTGACTGCTTGTGTAACGTTAAACAGAGCTGACTACAATGCTCATTCTCCATTGACTGTGTATCATTCCAAATGCTTAAACTTAACTTCTTTTAAAACAACCCACAGTGCAAACTTCTTTGAAACATGACTTCTGAGTAAACATAGAACATACTTGTATGCAATTTTATGTGTACTCCTTTGTTTTACACTTATTGTGGGTTGTATACATTTCTAGAAAACTGCAAGTGTGCATTAACCAACAGCAACCAGTAAGACTTTTACTTTTATTGCCTCAACTTTATTATATGGTATCAATCCTGGCTGCTTATTGGTTGGTTCGAGTGTCTGTACAGCCACTAGTTATAAGGTTGAATTTAGGAAAAAGCTGTACTTGATTCCCACTAGGTGGCGCTTTATTAGAGTACATGTAAAATACACCATTCAGATGTGAGTAAGGTGCTGATGTCACATGGTTATACCAGTCTCGTTCTTCATTGTTATTAAAGCTTTACATATCTGCTGCACATATGAAAATATGTCTCGTATAACAATATATATCCACTTCAGACTTGTATGTTGTTTTTGCCCTTATTTCCCTGACTCCTTTATTATCCTTTAGAAGACTTCTGGAAATAGCTAAGTGACAGGTATTATATTCTTTTTCCCCAATAGATAGAATGAAGTGTGGGAACAGAAGCGATTCCCACTAATAATTTGTATTACTATAATACATTAATACATTGCAATATAACAAGGCCTATGCATTAAGGAGATGCTCCATTATAGTGTGAAGGACAAGTTATCCAGATGTGACATGCAGGCAGTGAAATGACTAGTATGACAATGCCCTTAATGCTAGCAGGACAATACTGGTCGCTGAGTTGTGTCCAAGCTGTACAGCCTGAACTAAAATTTATTCTTATATTTTCTGCACTGTCTGTTTCCTATATGTAATGAAATGTTTCGCCAGATGGCTATTTTGCAGCTCCTTTTCTATTGTTTGCACTCCTATAACCCAGTATTAACTACTTCCTTCCTTTATAAGCCCTGCCTGGTGTTGCACCTCTTCTCACATTAATCTGTGTTTTGCTCTCTCCTCTCCTTTACTGCTGCTGCAGAATGACTCAAATAAGAAACACATTACCCGGAGTAACAGGCCTACTGTCAATCTGGTGGATGCACGCGACACTAAACCACAGCCTGTTGACTCCTGGGTGTAATTTTTGCATGCATGGTAGGTCTCTCTAATGTCTCTAATGTCTCTCTGGGTTCTTGGTGTTGTCACTGTTTGCTGCTTCGGGTATATGGTAATATGTATGTGAATCTTTAGTGGGTTTGTTTCTCATGGGTGCATGGTCCAAAATTTCTTTCAGATTCTAAAACCTTTGAAATGTGCTTTTTAATATACTTCTGGGGTTTGCTTGTTTTCTTGATTATCTCCACCCTTTTTAACCTGCTTAAATTTGGATTCTGTTTCCCAAAAGCATGCAGTATTCTAATGGAGACAAGGCATGTGTATATTGCTTTTCTATGAAAGATCTACTAATGACATTTTTACATTTACATTACATACAATGGGCCTGATGTAGGCTTAAGGTTGTTTTATGTACACAAGCGTGCCCAAGTTATGCACAACTAAGTGTAATGCACCCCCCTGGCACTCCCCTCGCATGCACTGTAACTTAGCTGACTAAACTTTACCTTGCACATCTCTGGTGGTACATAATGCCATGTCGTACGCAAGTGCCTAACCCAGCCCATATTATACAATTTCAATACCTCCCCCAACCCACAATGCGTATTTTCGGGTTGCGTAGGGATGTCACGCCCTATCGTACAGAGTTACGGACGATCAGAGTTTCGATGCGTAATGTCAGCCATGCACATGCGCAGTGCGTTCCCACAGCCAGATTTACACATGCCATGTGCATAAATTGGCAGTTGTTATTAAGTCTGGATCAGCAATTTACCCCTTTTATATTCTGTTGCCATTTGCTAGAAGCTCAGTGCAAGTTACAACCCTGTAATAAGCCAGCGATTATACAGTCACATGACCCCACAACTTAGGTTAATTACAGCTGCATAGATAACCGATGACTTGCACCTCCTGCTGACTGAGATGTACATTTCCTCAAAGTGACATCAATACAATACATATATCAATGCTGACTCTGTGCTATTTAGTTATTGTTGCCATTTTTATTATTATTATTATTACACCACAAAGAGTCCTCAGCACTGTACAGGTAACACAGATGTGACAAAAATGATGAACCCGGTGAGACAGGGTAACACTAGGATGATGATAATAAGCACAATAAAATTCTGATGGCCGAGGTAGAGACAGAAATTGACACGGGGAGGGGAAGGACATGAGGATGGAGAGCCCTGCTCATAAGAGTATACAAACGAGAGGATAATGGCACACAAATATGACACAGAGTGGGGCGATAAGGAAGAAGGGGAGAGAGTGATGATGAAGGATAGGGCAAAAGAGTGTGAAGGGGGGTTAAGTAGAGGAGAGGTTTGCTTTTTAGAAGTGAATTTTGAGTGACCCCTTAAAGATTTCATGCTAGTGGATAGCTAAACCTTGTGGGAGAGCATTCCAATGAAGAGGGTCAAAATGTGAGAAATCTTGAATGCGAGGGTGTGATGCAGCGATGAGCTGGGAGGAGAGACGTCATAGGGTGAGAGGGAGTGTGAGTGGAGATGATTGGACAGTGGAGCTGGAGAATGGGTTTGAATAGGATTCTGTAGCAGAGGGGGAGCCAGTGTAATGCTTGACAGAGAGGGGATGTGAAGGTGGGTTGGCAAGAGAGGATGATTGCAGCGGCATTGCGTATAGACTACAAGGGGGAGAGATGGAGTGGAGGACAGCCAGTAATCAAGGCAGGAAATTATTAGCGACTGTGGACCGTATTCTTAAAGACTGCATATACGCAATCTACGTAAGGAAAGATACATAGATTGCATCAAAATATTACTATGCATGCGCAGTAGTAAAAATCGCTACGGTCCTGTATGTGAGTTTTGGTAGCCTCAGTGGTGTGGAAGTGTCTCATACAAGTTATCATAAGGGGATAGCAGCTAGCTAGGAAAAGTGATGTGTGATTTATTGTTCACTATTTCCATGGTGGCTTTTCATATTGTGTTCCATTTCTGTGTATGGCCTTCTAGAAAGACATAGTCAGCTGTGTGTAATGACAAGCCCTTCCCCACCACACCTGTATATTATAATCTGTATTCATCTCTAATAGTGAGTGGTCCAATAGCTTTTATTACAATCTAAAAAGTGTATTTGGCCAGTGTATAATAATATAATAAAAGGATACAATGACCCTCTCCCTGCAGGTAGCAGAATGGTGGTAATGAAATTCCTCTTGCCTTATACAGCAAGAAATATTGGTACTGAGTCACCTAATGTATCTGTAGGCATTGATATATCTTAGTTTTTTATAAATGAATTTGCTGAACATAACACTTCTAAATGTGTTTATTATCTACATTGTAGGCAGAATTTTCTAGTAGTTTTGGACGGTGACTGTCTGTTGCTGTGCTATTGATACTGAGACTATAGTAATAAAATTAGACACGCATTGCATGCACAAACCATACAAATAAATACATATATTGAAGCCTACACTTTTGCTTGACACAGGGTGTATAGGAATCATTTAGTTGCCCTGGGTCTTTTATTGGAAGATGAAGATAAATATAGTATGCTGTGCTTCAGGGCTTCTGTATAAAGAATCACCAGTAGTTGATTACATAGTGGTTACTGACGTTGTTAAGTGCATGAACTTAGTTACTCAAGGGCTAAACCATGTTAATTGGAGGGGAGTCATATTTTATCTGTTACAAACAGTATTAGTGTTGAGAGGTGATATTTCCTATCCCAAGTTTAAATAACAGTGTGATAGTGAAGCTGGTCACAATCTGTGTGCAGTATGCAATTTAAAGATATATCCCTGCATGCAAAGAATACAATTACCTTGGCTTCCCCTGAAATCAACATGGTTTAGCCCTTGAGTAACTAAGTTCATGCACTTAACAAGGTCTGGATCCAGCCCAATGAAAGCCCTTTCACATCACCACGAAATACCCGGGATTTTCGCCAAAAACCCGGGTCTCGGCAAAATCACAGGTATTTCGTGGAGATGTGAAAGGGGTACTTCCGGTGGACCCGTGTCAGAAGACCTGGGAATTCAACCTGGGTGCAAAGAAGGGTTATTCCCGGGTTTGACATGGGTAGGGGTGCAGTGTGAAAGATGCTACCCGGGTTTTTCAACCCGGGTAGCATCTAACGCAATTGATTGGTGCAATTTTTTTTACTGTTGCCCCGGCAACAAGTGTTGCCAGAGCAACGGTAAACAAATTACTCTGTCTGATGACGACAGGGCAGACCCGGGTCCCTGAATTTCCCGGGTCTGCCCTGCAGTGTGAACAGGGTCTGTGACCCTGGGATCCTCTGCTGACACGGCAATATCCCGGGTTCACAGACCCCGGGCAGCAA
>WWET01000572.1:461252-494811 GCA_011038615.1 Limnodynastes dumerilii | reverse complement strand
GATCACCTTTGCTGATCCTTGTAATTCAATGACTACAGCACATTGCAGACATGCCGAATTTAGGATTTTTCAGCACTAAAACACGTCTGTTATACAGACATGTGTTTTAATGCTCGCCATCGGCACAAAAACATAAAATCGCTTCTCTAGCGATGCGATTTTATGTCTTGTGAATTCAATGCGATTTCACCGCGAATCGGTGAAATCGCATTTAGTGAATTAGAAACATCCTATGTTTCTAATTGAAAAAGTCGGGACCGCGATTTGCGGACCCGTGAATAAAAAATTACTAAATTCACGTGATTTTTTGCTTAGTGAATCGCCTTTGGCGAATTTTAAGCTAAAAATCACGTGAATTTTAGCAATTCCAGCTTAGTGAATGAGGCCCTAAATGTGCAGTATTTTTATAGTCGTTTTGCTCTTTTTTTTTTTTTTTAATTATCTTAATGCACAGGGCTTATTTTTTAAAGAGAAACCTTTGCGAAATAGTCAAGTATTGTACAATCATATACTCTCTCTGGTTAAGGCTTTGGTTAAAAAATCATAGTTTAATATTTTCAAATATGGATTTTTGAAATGTGTTATCTGGTAAGTCCTATTAGAAAGAATGCTTCAGTTTCAGTGTAAATTGATCATGTTAATGTACATAAGCAAACATTTGATTACATTATATTCAGGTTACAAGCACTCAGATTTGATATCATTGATTATAATGAGGCTTTTTTTTTTTTTGGGGGAAACTACTATTTGTTAGACGTATGTTTTGCCTCCCAAACAAGGAAGGTTTTATAAATAAAATTCTGGGACTACAAAGCTCAACATTATGGGGGAAAACAACTGGAAAAAGGGACATTAGATGATTATACCAAAAAAAAAAATACCACCATTGGTGTGGCTACTGGAGTAATGAAAATAATTTAAGCGCAAGAATATGAATAAGGCTATTAAAATGCAATTACAATAAAATAATTAACAATGCAACTAACTATAGATGTTTAAACTGACAAATTCTGTCATCCCAATTCAATGGTGTCCAGCTAAGCTATTGCCCATATGCTGGTCCTTTGAAAGTTAGGCTGAGGAACTGAATAAAAGACTGAATTGAGACTGTTACCAAAAAGCGTGCATTCCATCCCTAGTGATTAGAAAATGTGTGCTTTTTGGTAACAGCGCGCACATGCCCAGGCAGAATGGAAACACTTCCACTTTGTTGAGGGGGATGTATGTAGATAGTACAGGTAGGGCATGCCCAGCATGCTGCATAATATCCACATTTCCACGCCCTCCCAAATTTAGTGAGGTTGACACAGAAGTTTTAAAGCAAGGTCTTCCCTGGCTGCACCCAATGAGGATCTGAGTGCAGCAGTATTGTAAGTCTATGGGGCAGGTTCTATAGAGCAGTGCTCCTCAACCAGTGTGCCACAGGATGTTGCTAAGTGTGCCGCGGTGCAATGCCCCTAACAGGAGAAAAAGCACTAGAAGATCTTGCCTTAAGGGGAAATGCAGACACATGAATGGGGGCTACTGGATAACATAGTTAAATTTAGTTATAACAAAAAAAAGTTATTTACTGCAATGTTAAATGTAACAAATAAAAAAATAACAATTAAATGTAATTTCTGTGTATGCACTTAGTAATTCCTGCTTTTTTGGTATATTTTGCTGCTGGTGTGCCGCGGAATTCTGGAAAGGGCTTTGGTGTGCCGAGGGTGAGAAAAGGTTGAGGAGCACGGCAACGTCTATTACGATAACTGGCAGCTGAACATCCCTTTGAAACAACTCTTGGGGGTGCTGTTTTGGAGACCTCTGTTGGGGGTTAACTCAATTTAAAAATACATGATATATGACCCAAAGTTGACAGTATTAGAGTTAGGACAAAAACAGAGAAGCCTTGTAAGTGGCTGGTGGCTTATCATATATCTGCAGATTACTTTTATTTTAAAGATAGAATGTTATGGTTTATTGCTGGTTAATGCAAGAGTGCTGGGGTGTCTTTTTGTATTTTTGTACCTGTGTGAAGTCCCCCATACCTTGCTAACACCTACTCTATAGTAACTTATAAATTGATTTGAGCAACCTCCATATTGTTTGTGTGTGTGTATGTATATATGTGTGTGTGTGTATATATATATATATATAGTTTATTATACTATAAACAGATGCATGAAAGGCAGGGGTAATATTTACATAAACAGAGGGGAGAAAAATCAGTCAACACTGCCATAAAATGAATCAGTAAATAACATGTCATTCTATCTATAAAATAAAATGCTGAAATATTAGTTACATGCATTTTTACTGAGGTGGTCTTAACTCTAAGCAGAGTCTCTATATTGGGTCACGTATCTTTACATTTTTGTTTAGTTTTTAAATTGAAAACCAACACACCCAGAGGCCCTGATGATATCCCAGGTAATCCGATGGGGAGCTTTGGCGATGCAGTGATGACAGCTGTGGGCCCTTGTATCAGCATGGGCCCCGATGCTATTGCAACAACGGTAGTTCCGCCCCTGAACATACCTAAGGCCCACCTTAAAGCCTCTAAAAGCGTCTGTGGCCCAACACTAATCCCAGCTGCTGCTGATCCCAGACATGCCTCCCAATAAAGTCCCACAAAATGGTAGTTATTGAAATGAATTTATTGGTTAAAATGGTTAAAATAGACAGGTACATGAAAGGCATCTGCTTGCATTTAGAGCATACATCTTATGCAAGCTATGTGCATGTTGTATACTGATAATCTTCACCCCATGTTGCAACAATTCTTCCAGACAGGAGTGTTATTAATTATCTAGCGCTACATAACATGAGGTTGACCAATGATGTGAGATGAGCCTAACTGTGCTATTACCATGTGTTGTGGCCTTTTCAGCCACCTCTCTCATGTGAGGTCATGTAATAGCCATGGTGGATACAAGTCCGCTTACCACATTTGTCTGTTAAGTGACATTTTATTAGAGGTTCCATTTTCTGTCTCCTTTCTCTGCATTGTAGCATGGTTTTTACAGTACAA
Source organism: Limnodynastes dumerilii (assembly GCA_011038615.1). NCBI lineage: Eukaryota > Metazoa > Chordata > Amphibia > Anura > Limnodynastidae > Limnodynastes > Limnodynastes dumerilii. Next base: position 491,798 of record WWET01000572.1, on the reverse strand, counting down.
AACCATTTAATGTGCAAATATTTCTACATTTTGTCTCATTTTAATTGGTTTCTGTCTGCTCTCTACTCACTCCATGCCTGTTTTTAATTTTTTTTACAGGGATAAACTTGCAGTGATTCTTTTTGGGAAGACATTTTTTATGTTAATTTTTTTATTTTTAAACCAAGAATCACAAATTTGAATACACATAGGAGGTATCATTGCCCACCACTGCCATGAAGTTTTCACAGGAGGACCATTTTGGTAAGAGACTGGATGAAAACTGCAATCTGCTGTGACTGACAACCAAACTATGTGATCATCGCCAAAAACCGCTGTCGCTTAATTTTACTTCAAAACTGAATACTTTTATAGTACATATGTATAGTATATATTCATAAAGTAACATTCCCTTTGAAACATCTGCACCTTGCGCCATCTGAAGAAAATCATCTTTCTTATTGAAAGTGGAAGATGGTAAAGATTTTAGGACTAGAAGATGGAAAGAAGGGAAATGTTTTTATTGGACAACTTTCCTGCACGAAAGTACAAAAAAAGCCACAAAACTCTGTCATTGGATTATAAAAAAAGAAAAAAAAAAGAGCACTTTTCCTTTCTTCAATTTTCTGTTTGCTGCCTCAGCTTGAACTGTGAAAAAATAGTAACGAATTTGTGTGGCCTGAGGTGCATATATTTTTATTTTCTTGCCACAAAGTAATGGAAATATCATTAGGTTTGTGGTTTTCAACAAGGTGGAATAAAATGTAAGTTGTTTCAAGGAATAAGGAAGTGGAGATAAAATAGTTAGAAATCGTCTTTGCTGTAGATCCCACTGGTTTCGTCTTCTCAGAAAGAGTTGGAATGTGATTTGTGATGCTTTTTATGCCAGAAGTAGAGCTGTCTCCCCAAGTCATCTCTTTGTTCTGACTATGGAATATGTTTAAAGACCTTATTCTGCCAGTTACTCATGACCTTAGCAGGATTCTATTACTCTAAATGTGCATGTCATTAACTGGAATGAAGTTTGAGCTCATACATATACATCCTTTTACAAACTGTGTATGTGAGGGTGTATGTGTGTGTGTTAATATGTATCTAAATACACACACATACACTTACATATAATAATAATACAGTCAGCATACATAGAACTGGTCTATCCAGAGCTTGCAGATACGATATGTCTCCTATCTGGTTGCAGTATGTGTGCAAACTATTCTGCTGTATAATAATTTTGCCTTTTAACTTGTGCTCTCCACAAACATTGTCCCAAGGAATGACTCCTATCTCCTGGACTGTACTGGAGTCTTGCTGAAACCTCTCATCTTGCAACACTTCAACCATTTTAAGACATTCTACCATGAAAGCATTGCTGCAATTCTAATCATTTGATTAAAATAACAAATCACAGTTATTGTTGAATTTTAATGTATTTTTAGTAGGTGCTCAAACAAATCTGTTAAAAAGGATAAAGTGTGTATTTTATTCTGTGGGGAATGCAGGATTGGGACAGGTTGGTTTTTTTTGCCTAAATTTTATCTTTCATGCTGTACTAAACTTAATGTTGCCTAGATGTTTTATTGGATGTAACAACATTTAAGATGATCTGAACTGGTTGCTGACAGGTCCATCGATTTAATGTGAAATGGCCAAGCTGCTCCTTTGTAACACCTGGTTCTAAATAACCATAGAACATCTGACATTGTGCTGAGTGCAACCCATGTATCTGGTTTTGAAGGAGGAAAGTTTTTGTACTAATGATATAAAACATTATCATACCGTGGACAGCTTAACCCCTTCCACACTAAGCCTGCAAGTAACATACAAGATAACTTTTACATTTTATTGACCATATAACTACTAATTTATCCAAATGCATAATTTCCTATAAAAAAAAGTAGGTGTAACCATTTTATATATTCAGTGATATTGTTTATTGCACATTTACATTTTTGTAACCCCGGTTATGCTCTTATTATGACTTCTGTTTATGGCCTTGCCTTTCTAAAAGAGCTTTTGGAGTTTCAAATTATGGATTGTAATTTTATCTGTCTTTTAACTTAATTATAGTGAATTTTCTGAGTGAGTTAATATCTTGGTTAACAGTGCTTCTATGAACAGTGAAATATGCGCTGTCAGTACCTAGCAGCCATTGGCTGAATAAGAGGCAGTTGTTAGGATTTCTGCTGACATGGAGCTATCAATTTAACAAAGAATATATTGTGACACTTGAAAAATCTCAGTGTGTTTATCCAAATGATACTATATTATCTATCAGTTTACCAGTATTTGCTTTATCCAGTGTGATTTATACCTAGTCTCTAGTCACATCTTTACAGGGCTTACTTACATTGCTTAAGTTGTGTAATAGTTAACCAAATTACCCCTGTAACATACATACTTCATACATACTTGGTAAACAGAGAACTCCTCAATCTGCGGTAAATTTGGTTGAAATGAATTACAGTGCACAAGTGTAAAAAGGGAGGGTATAATGAGCTATTTATTATTCATTCCCCCCCCTCCCCCTAAGAAATTGTCCACTTTTTGATTCATAATGGATCTTATTCCTATAGTGTCATATGACAATATATTGCTTGAGCTAAAATATCCATTTAGTCAACTAGGACTGAAAATCTTTTTAGCAAGTGCCAAGCTTCAAATACTTTAAACAATGTGGTACACATAGAGCTCTTGTTACACAGAAAGAAAATGTAAACAATATAATATATAGAACCACTTGTTAATGAATATATCTGCTCAAATGTGATTTTTACAATACAGTTATGTCATTTCTGGTGCTGAAACTATTGTATGAATCAATGAAATGATAACATTACACCGTATCTATATTAAACACTATACTTGTTATTAAGCATTGCAAAGCAAATACAGAAGAATTTGTCACAAATTAACCTAACAACTATTCTCACTGTTTTTCAGTTTTACCAGAGAGCATTACAAACATGACAGAACATCTGAAACACAAAACTCACTTGATTTTGGCTTGAAAACTGTTATTTGATAAGTCACATATCGTTATCACAAGCATCTACATTTAAACCTCTTATTATTTATCATTTAAAGCAATGATTTGTGCTAGTATTTATAAATGACTTGCTTCTCACACAGTTTGTTTGTTTGTTGTGGAAATTGGAATTTTCATGGCATAGGATTCCTTACCTTTTTGCTAGTGGTTTATTAGCATATTTAAACTGCATATAAATAAAGTCTAGATAGTGTGCACAGCCTTTTTCTTCAATGGTAAAAACATTGCTGCCCAAGAAAATGAGTCCACTCCGCCTACACAGGGCGAGCATAGCTGTTCTGTGGACCATACGAAGATCTATGGGATGTATCGAGTCACAAGAAATTGTCATTGTATACTATTTACTTTATATAGGGTGACTATTGATTGAGCTACAAATTGGCCTGCATGTTGATCGTGGTAGACTATAAACATTACATACAAGTAAATGCAGTTTCATAAAGTTTTAAACTGAAATGTTCTTATTGGTTTAGTTAACACATTTCAGATGGTCAGTTATGGTACTTCTAAATATTGTGATTTTTTTTTTTTTTTTTAAGTGAATCACACTTATAAACTAGTTATGGAAAATACAATGACTAGAAGTTTATTACAAAAAGGTTGTGTGTTTAGTCAGTGCTTGGAAAGTTGTAAACCATATAGATGACCTATTCTGAATTACTTTTGCATAATAGAAGAGGCAGGTACATGTCTGTTGTTTTTTGTTTTGGTTTTTTTTACATTTTTTGCATTTTTATCAAATGTTGATATCTTCAGATGTTTTATACATTTTCCATTTTTATACATTGTTGTACAGAATGTTTAAATGTGCTGTGACATTTTAATCAGATTGTATAATTTAGGTGTTTGTCACTACCCATGTCTCTGCAGTTTCCAAAATTTCATTTTGAGTCATGAAGTGAGCATCTGCCACGTGGCTTGTGATTCCTAAATGCAGGTATTGTCCCACACAAACTGGTAGAAATGGTCACTAGGCTGCATTGAGTGTTGAGTGGGCAGAAAGAGTTAGCAGCATGCAGTTTTACAGCTGCTCTATTTACCTTGAGGGCCAAAGATTTCCTTTTGGGGCCAGGCCTCATTATCTCAAGTTATAATTCTATTATTTCATTATGGTCACGTAAGTCAGTGTAAAGTCCTTGCTGAAACACAGCCTGGAATTTGTATCATTAGGCTTTGGCAGCTAAGGAGTATACAATAAATTATTGTGAGATATTGTTATTACAGACTTAAAGAAAATGTTTGTAGCTATCATGTGCCTTAAACTAAATTTCATGATGGGTATAAGCAAAACAGAAAAGTTGAAATAAAGTTCCCACCATTACAAGTTCTGTTACATTTTCTTAGTATGTGAAGCTAATGGAATGTTTAAATTAAGACTGAATCCTATGATCTGATCTTTTCATTTTGTGTTATTGTCAATTGCCACTCTCCTTCCACCCCAATTCATTCATTTACTCCGAATCAAACAATATGTTACAGATACCATTGTATATTCCATGCTGATGTAAAACTAAGATGGATAGGTTAAATGCCTGTTAAGTGCCGGGTGTGAAAAGATGGCCAGCTTGACCTGTTTTCAATAAATCATGACTGGACGAAATTTTACATTGTCATATCTTGGAAAACTGCACATTAGCAAGCTTTCAAATGTCCTTATATTTTCAAGAGCAAGCATGGAAAAACTGAATCTTAGCCAGTCTACCAGCCAAACCACATTGTTAGGTAGAAAACTGAATACAATCTTGTCTGCCCCATGTCCATTGGTTTGGTTTTACATATCCAATTATTTCAGTATGTCTGTAAAGGCACAAATGAAAACATTGGTGTTAATGACACTACTATACTTCCCCTTGTTTGTGTAAGGAGATCACAGGAGATATTGCTAAAGCTTTTTTCATGAATTACACCTAAAAAAACCTCCAGGCAATAGGTTCACTGAGACAAAAACATTGACAGCTGTATATAGGGGAACAGTAGATAGTTTAGCTTCAATCAGTTAAATAGGTTTGACAATCAAAGTGAGGGTTTCCCATAAATCGTTTGTTATCAACTAAACTCACCAATGTGTTAAGATGGGATGTATTTATTTATATGCCCATTACAAAGCTTTAAACGATTATTGAGACTTTCCTTTGTCTCCTCTTTTCTGTGAGATTTGTTGGATTACAATTTGCTGCTTTTGCTTTCTGCACAGACATTATCATGACACTTCCAATAGGAGGGGAAGTGGTGGGACTAAAGGTAGGGACACACTACAGGTTTTCAATCAATTAGATATTTTCTAACTATTCAGACATGATCAGACATGATATGATCTAACATATCAGACATGATCAGCTGTGACACACTACACACTATATTAGATTGAGCTTTCATTATGTAATCGTTTGATCGGTATAATTAATTAAACAGTTTAAACAGTGCAATTAAACGATTTTGTGTACTTTGCAACAATCAGACATGATTGTTGAAGTGTACACATTTCCATAGTATTGTTTATTGTGTAGTGTGTACCCAGCTTAAGAGTTGCATTATAGGTGATCCATCCCCATTTTACATTCATGCAAGTCTTAAAGTTTAAGGCAGGGACTGTCCGTATAAGGGAAGTAGTTACTGATCGTTTTGGTGCATGGTTACTGCATGTCTGAGCAATGTCTGAATGCTAAACAAATAAGATATTTGTATCCAGGCCAAAGGCTAGTGAAACTTTGGGCTTAATGAACTGTATCCAGACCCCTACTACCAACCACAGCAGAGGTTTGACGTCACTGCTGCAGCCTCCCCTCACACATATGATAGTTACACTACCACAAACCTTAACATGCCCACACCATCCCCACAAAAATTGGGGACGATGCAGAAACTACAGATTAGTACCTGTTAATGGTTTTTCCTTTACTCCTCCATGGCAGCACACAATGGGTTAATCTTCCCTACTTGTATTCCAACTAGAAAAAACACTCGCCCTTCCTTTCTAGTCTTGTACTTCTTAAGCTCAAAAATAATCAGTTAATCACAAAAAAAACCATAACAACATCACTGTGGTGGGAAGTGTGTGCTGCCATGGAGGAGTAAAGGAAACCACATTAACAGGTACTAATCTGTAGTTTCTGCATCGTCCCCATTTTTTGTGGGGATGGTGCGGGCATGTTAAGGTTTGTGGTACTGTAACTACCACATTAACAGGTACTAATCTGTAGTTTCTAAGCCACCTCAATTGGGTATTTACCCAAGCAGTTAATATCACTGGGTGGGAATGAAGTATCATATATAAATATATGTTTCAACTATCACCCTATCACTTTGTACTGATGACCAGCCAGCCGCCCTGCAAATTTCATCCGCCCAGGAAGAAGACATTGCCCTAGTAGAATGAGCTCTAACTTTCATAGGAGGCTCTAATTTCCTGCATTCATAAGCTTGGAAAATGCAAATCTTGAACCATCTTGCTATTGACTGTTTAGAAGCTGCCAGTCCTTTACTTGGTCCTTCTAAAAGAATGAATAATTGTTTTGATTTTCTAAAGGCTGTAGTCCTATCCAGAAAAGTTTTAAGATTTCTCTTGCTTCCTTAGAGTTTTTGTGGTCAGGACACAGGGCAGAATGATTTCCTACTTTATATGGAAACTTGTAACTACCTTAGGCAAGAACTGGGAATTTGTACGTAGTACAACTATCAGGAGAGAAGTTAAAATATGGTTGTTCAGATCACAATGTTTCTAACTCATACACTCAGCGGGCTAAGGTGATCGCTACTATCCATGCAACCTCTTCCAAGGTTTCAAAGGGAGGTCCAGTGAGCACATCTAGCCCCAGATTCAGGTCCCATGGTGCCACAGGATTTCTAAACAACGGTTTTCACATGTTAGCCACCTAAACAAATTTTATGACATTTTTATTTTTATTAAATATTTATTTTTAAGTTCGCACAATATGATTCAACATAACACAAAGTGTATCGTCAGAAGCAATTAACAAGCAAAGTTATGTACTGACAAAATATTATGCATTGTAGTAAACATTTTGTCATTGTGGTAACAAAGAACATTTGTTAAACCATTTCAAAACCTATTTAATAACATATCAGGGAATCAGATGCTGCTTTTCATAGCAAATACCAAGTAGTAAAGTGAAATGTGCTGTATAATTGCTGCTTAGTGGAAAGCTCCAGCTTGTCTAAAGCAAATGAGTAGTGGTGGACTTTAAGACAGAACCTTCTAATAATTGGACATTTCCATAAGCAATGGTATATATCCACTTCTGCCATGTAACATCTAATGCATGAATGAGAGGGAGATGTTCCCATCTGAAATCGCCTAAGAGGGGACAGGTAAGCATGATGAAAGATATTTAAAAAGAGTTCCATATAAATGCTGGCTAGTAGTAACTTGCATGAGGTATTAAAGGCTTTTGAAAGCTGTGGAATATATAAAAAGGGGATTATTCGTCCAGTGGCTAATCTCCGAGAGCGTGAAATCATAATTGGTTATTTCTCCTAATAGGTTATAATGTATAGATAGAGCCTTACGTCACAGCACTGGGAGTGTACATGTAACATCTAAGGGGTTATTCCAATCATTCTCTTTAAGGTCTCAGTACAGTGTTAATACACTGCTCAAAAAAATAAAGGGAACACTTAAACAACACAATGTAACTACAAGTCAATCACACTTCTGTGTAATCAAACTGTCCACTTAGGAAGCAACACTGATTGACAATTAATTTCACATGCTGTTGTGCAAATGGAATAGACAACAGTTGGAAATTATAGGCAATTAGCAAGACACCCCCAATAAAGGAATGGTTCTGCAGGTGTTGATCACAGTCCACTTCTCAGTTCCTATGCTTTCTGGCTGATGTTTTGGTCACTTTTGAATGCTGGCGGTGCTTTCACTCTAGTGGTAGCATGAGACGGAGTCTACAACCCACACAAGTGGCTCAGGTAGTGCAGCTCATCCAGGATGGCACATCAATGCGAGCTGTGGCAAGAAGGTTTGCTGTGTCTGTCAGCATAGTGTCTAGAGCATGGAGGCGCTACCAGGAGACAGGCCAGTACATCAGGAGACATGGAGGAGGCCGTAGGAGGGGGAATGACCATACTATAAAATATCAAACCCGAAAATAAATATTAATTTAAAATGAATATTAAAATAAATGAATTAAAAGGCTCTTGCCCCCTACAGGTCAGCCATCACCATCACAGTCCACCCAGAACCCACCAGGATAGACCCCATATGAAAGTAGAGTAGTCTACGATACCTGGTATTCCCTGTGGGTCTCACCACCAGGTACTAACCAGGCCTATCACTGCTTAGCTTCCAAGATAGGACGACATTGGGCATATATTGAGTCCAGTAATCGGATGTAGCGCTCACGAGACTAAGGCTGGGATGTGGGGTGAGGATGTTGTGGAGGCGAGCTGCTGCTTCCTTAATGTTGTGCCCAATGTCACAACTGTAAGAATTGGTAGCCAGGGGGGAAAAAGGAAGGATGGCGCTGCAGCCTCTGCGTGGTAAGAGTAGGAAGGGGTTATTGTAGTTTCAGGCTGGAGGGATGTGTATCGGTAGTGGGGGGTGGAGTAGTGTGATAGTGGTGAGGAGATTAGGGGTAGTGGTATGCCACCTTGTGGAGAGGTGGACAGTGTCATACAATGTGGTACAGGGGGTGAGACCTGTATGGAGGGAGGGTGGGCTCGGAAGAAGGGGAGGGGGATAGTCCAAAGTCAATCTGGTCGGCGGTCCTACGGTGGTACAGTGGGTGGGGTACTTGCTGGTCTTGCTGGTGGGGTTGCTTGGTGGGGTACTTGCTGGAACAGAAAATAAACACCATTCCCAGGGAACAAATCATTCATCCACAACCCAAAGACCCCACCAAACAAAAAGAAACCAACTGGTCCTTTTTATCTAGATATGGACCCAACCACAAAAAAAATTGAAAATATTATCAAGAAACATTGGAACATCATACAAAAAGATCCCCTACTTCAACCCCACCTACCAAATCATCCACAGTTAATTTACCGCAAAGCTGACAATCTCAAAAACCTACTTGTAAGAAGCAACCTTCCAGATCCACCCAAAAGGGGATCAATAAGAACTAAAGGATTCCACAGATGCGGTTTATGCATAGCCTGCCGCGAGATAAGTATGGAGAAATCAAAACATACTCAATTCACAGTACAGGGGAAAACTTACAAAATCAACAATTTCATTACCTGCAATGTGAAGAATGTAGTGTATCTACTAGAATGCCAACGTGGCCTCTTCTATGTAGGGCGAACTTCACGTCCCCTAAAAACAAGACTGGCAGAGCACATTCGGAATATAAAAAAGGGGATGGAGACTCACTCAGTCTCAATGCACTGCAAAGAGAAACACAATTGTTCCCCCCACGGTATCAAAAACTTCTGGGGTATACAATCAATAGAAGGGACTTGGAAGAACAGAAATACAGAAATGAAGCTTGCAACGTCAGAGATGGAGTGGATTTACAGACTAAAAACCCTCCAACCTATGGGTCTCAATGCCGAGTTTGAGCTTAAATGGTTCCTATGAGCCATCTAACTATGTCTTCCACATTCTTTTAACCCCTGCAATTATACCTCCCCACATAAGAACTGAAATTTCATTAACTGGTTCAATCCTTAGAACCCCAAGAATTCTGCACCATATCAGCCATGAGGAGGTCTTTATTCTCTTTTGCCAGCAGACTATTTACACCCAAAAAAGCAAATACCATCTTCTTAAATTTACACAATAGGTTCCAATAGACCAAGGAGCCTTAACCTAAGGTTCAACTATTGAAAAACTAAATAATGAAGCTTTTGCGTATTCTTCACACCAAAACAGGATGTTTGTTTACCATCATCACCATGGTTACCAATCTACACTTTTGATGCTGTTATAACCTGCTGCCACTTCAGTTCAAAAATCTAATAAATAGGCTGATTTCTGATAAATCTTCCTTGCTACCTTATACTTATTATGAAAATACTACCGCTTAAACAAAAAACAAATAGCGAATATTCTCCCGCCAAATTAGCGGAGTTTGAGTGACAGCATCCAGCCTATTTAAATGCCCCACTTTCAATCTCATTTATCCTTGACAAAGGCCGAGTTGCGGCTGAAACGCGTTGGATCTCCTCCCATTAACGCCATCCTGCTACTGTTACCGGACCTTTTTTGCATCCAGCCACCGCTGTTGTTTACCCGGGTACATGGCGGCTGCGAAACACCGCAACATAATGAAATACCGCTAACACACGGGACAGTGTGTTTACTCCCATTCCATAGCAACCATCACGGACACTGTCCGATCAAAGGGGTGAGTTTTTCTCTTTTTGAATGAATTGAGAATTCTACCATATACTATAAACCATCCTTGCACAACAAAAGGCACCCTTCATTCCTGTAAATACAACGGACTTTTTCTAAAAGAATTACCAAAAAGACATTTTTCCACACTTTTTATTGTTTCAAATAAAACATTTTTTTAACTGCAACATTGTCTCAGTCCTTTTCACTCCTAACAGAAGCGCCCATGCTATAGCTGAGTCCTGTATCTTTCTTATTGTATCTATCTATTCCTGCCGACTCTGGTGGAGCCGTCAACAGTACTCGCCCAGCACAGGCAGCTCCTACCTGTGCTCAGCCCTCCATGTGAGAGAAGGACACCAACTTTTTGCACATTATTTGACCACACCTACTTGGTATTTACTTACCGACATTAGGGCGCGGGGTATATACTTAAACACTGCTAACTATTCCCCAAAGACTAAAAATAAATAAAAGGTAATTGAAAGGTTTACCCTCATTTTTGTGGCATTTTCTTCCCCATTTTCAACAAGCAATAGGGAAGAATACTGTCAGCTTGACTTCTGCTAGAAGGGGTTTAAAATTCCCTCCAGACGCTTGTTGATGATGTTGTGCCCGTTTTCAAACTGATAAAAACGGTTTACAGAAAAATAGCCGCTACCATAGCCATGTGGCAATGCTGCAGACGTCCCTGCTAGCCTGCCCTTATTGCTAGGGGCGGGCCAACAGTACTGCGCTGTGAAACAGACACATCAAGACCGGCTGCAATCTCTCTTTCATGCCAAAAGTGCTGTCGTGGGGAACCATGTAAGCCTGCCAGAAAATAGATGCAACCTACCGCTAATTTAAATAAGGGACAATAGTGGAGCAAGGGAGAAATGTATGTATTTATTTATGTTATGATTGCAACAGTTTGGAGGTTGCTTTATATGGATTAACTTCAAATATAAAGATAGGGATCGCAGGAGATCCAAAATAGGTTGAACTTGATGGACTGTTGTCTTTTTTCAACCTCATCAACTATGTAACTATGTAACTATGTACCCTGCCTGAACTCCTACAGAAAAGAAAGAAAGACTCAGAAGGAAAGGGCGTGTTGTATATATACCCGGGTCTTTCTTCCTTACCTGTTGGACTCCAAGTAGGGAAGATTAACCAATCGTGCGCTGCCATAGGCTCAGGAAATTTTTATTGAACGTATGGGCTGAAGCCAGTCATTATAATACAAATACCACCCCCCCACACAATACACCTTTTTTCACCAATGCAGTTGAACTGAATGTGCAGCACAAAAGTATAAACATACAGACTAAATTGGTTACCCGCAGAAGGACTGGACAATTTATTGACTGCAAACATGGTCTCCTCCTCTTTTTGTCACCTCTTAGTGAAATTCTTGTTTCTGTTTGATTTGCATTATGTTGCTGCTTGCCACCACAAACACTTGGAACTAGTATTCTTTAAAGTTTAAGATACAGCACATATGTAGGGATTTTCTAATATTGGCGAAAGTATAGACGTTTACAAGCTGGTAATAAGAGTAGATAACGCTAGTGTAAATATTCCTGTACCAATTTCTATAAGACTCCTAGACCCAGATCCAGACTTATGAACTCTGAGTGCAGCATTTAGGGAGCCAAAACTGGTTCCCTGCTACATCCATCCATTTGTATAGACAAAGGAAGGTAACTTCTTTTGCTCTTATGGACACACAATGCAAGAATCGTACCTTAAAACTTCAGCCCTGTCTACACTTAAGAGAATGCAAATCTGCCCTGGAATGCAGCTTTGACAAAAAAAACGGGTGTTTTCTGATTGTAGCAGAAAACAGACCCTTTTTTCCTTAGTCTGAATCCATACCCTTGGTTGTAACACATTTGAGATTATACAATTGTAATTTGACTACAAATATTTAGTCTAGTTCCTGTTCATTTAATAAAACTGCTGTAGACTCAGAGTTTATATCCACTTTTTTATTTTATAAAATGCATTTAGTGTGTCTTTGTACACTTACTTGTAGAACATCCACTAACAAGAAGATAATTACTGTAACAAAACATTCAATGTTGCAGCTGTATATTCTGTTTGATACAAATAAGTGCTTAGAATCTAAACTATCCTTTAAAAACAGCTTTCTCCATTGCATCTGCCTTATCTGTATACTCCACATGAGATGGAAAGTTGGTGCAGTCATAGTGACCACTTTTTCGGACATATTTGAGGAAGTCTGGAGCTCCAGGATACACCACATTGTCTGCTAATAGGACAGATCCTTTCTTAAGTAAGCCACATTCCTAGAACAAAACCATAATAAAATATTTTAAAGCACAAAGTTCTCTCTTATTGGGTCATTATAAATATAGGAACAATAGTTTATAATGCAATCACATTCATTAATCTATAAAACTTTGAATGTACGCTTATTTTAAGTATTTCAGTATATGTGCCACCTAACTTTACACTTCAACCTTTAGTCATTCAATTATTTAGAAATTGCTGCTTTTTCTTACTTTTAATTACTTTAACCCCAATATATTTTATAATTTATTTATATTTAATATATGAAATACAAATTTGGAGCACTGGAAAGGGGTAGCTCATTCAAAGGCAACTAATACCCATGTTCTGTATTCTTAAGCAAACATTAAAGTCACATAACAACTGTTTCCACTAGGAGATGGATTCTCTTCAATATAATGGTATTTATTGTTTGCAAATAAAACTGAAGTGGTTTTAATTAATCATTCACAGCCAGTTTATTATCAGCAAAATATCAAAACACCAAATAAAAAAAATACCAAAAAACATTCCTAGTTGGCAATGATAAAATTCCCAGTATATACCATGATTGTGTTAAAATGCTGAATTATGATTAGCTAATACAAGTTATATTATGATGCTGGTGTGAAAGGTTATTCAATCGTATAAGCATGCAGTAATATTTTGAGATTATAACCTGCATTAGTAACAACCTTACTCACCTCAAGTAATTTTGTATCAGCTGTGTATCTGTTCCCAAAATGATCAATAAACACAAAGTCTAGGTACTCCACACCGTGTTCAGATTTAAGTGCGGGGATGACTTCCTCAGTAGAACCTTGCAGTATCTTAACCTAGGAAATTAAGGGGAAATGTTGATTTATTCATCCATTTTACTACAATGGTTCTGTCTAATTATTTCATTTTTTTGCAGGCCAGAGTGCTGACTGGTCTCTCTTCCAGTAGTAGTGGAATCCAGTCCAATGTATTATGTACTTTGGGTGAGGGGGTTGCAAGTTACACATCAACAAGCTAGACACCACTATTATGCTTTCTGTAGGAACATAATGTTCTGTATCAGATTTTTATTTTCAGCTACAAATGTTTGGTGCAAATAGTGTGATCAAACAAGATGAAGTAAGACATAAGCTTATGCGAAGGACATTTTACAAATGTTCCCATTTGTGAAATGCTACAGAGTATGATGACGCTATTAAAAGTAAATACCAATAACAGCCAAAGTAACTAGAAAGTCACATTATTGCTAGCTCCACTCCATATGTTACAGCAAATGATTTCCCTAGTGTAGCTTTAGGAGAGCATATGGTGTCTGCCATAGATAGTGTTCAACTCAATGTGAGTACTGTAGATAGAAATCAAGAGAAAATCATGTTCTGTAATGTTTCATGAAAAAGTAATTCTTTGTGACAAAAAAAGCCAGATTTGATAGAAAAACTAATAAATCTTAGGGTTGTAAAGCACAAGCACTATAAGTAGAGTTTAGAATCTGATTGTGGCATTTGACATATGGTAGATGTGTCAATATATAGACATTACTTTACTGTTTAAATGAGTGAGAATGAAGTTGCTCAATCTCTTTGGGAGCAAAAACATTTGAACTTTGCCCCCTCAATGATAAGGCTGCTCTCTGCAGCTTTCTGCTGAGTGCCATTATTAGCTTCAGACCTTTGGCTGAAAATTCAGGCTGCATGATATCATGGAGGGGGGTGGGAGTAGGATTACCAAAGACATATCAGGAATAGATGAATTATAGTACTCAAAGGGATGTAGAATACCAAAACTAATTATGGCAACAGTGGAGTTTAAAAATGTTATTTCAAGTACTTTGTTCAAGTGTGTATTGTGATAGAGTGTTTTGTAAAAGTAATATGAAAACATAGGGCCTGATGTAGAATTGTACTGGCAGAGTGTTTTCACGCATGCCCAGAACAGGAGTGTGCGAATGTACATGATTAGTTTAATGCATTTGGACATTTGACACCTTGTTCAAAGGATGGATTGAGATGCTCCGTCATGGGCACATAAAAATTGTGCTCGAATTTGAGTGTAAAAATAAGACGGTGCAATACTTCTAAGCATTTAGAGACATACACACGGATCTTTGACGATCTTGTACGCAAAGATAAACAAAACACACTAATTGTGAATCAAAGTTTTTAACAACGCAAATATGCACTTATACATCAGGGGCCTGATCCAGAACAACGATTCGGAGCGAATTTACGCGTGGCGGAGACGTAAAATCGCGTTTTTGTACGTACTGCGCATGCGCACCATAGAAAATACGCTCAGTAACGTAGCGTAATTGTGAATGTATGGGCCATTCACGTATGTGTCACGTAAATACTTACGTGTGCCAATTTTACATGCGTCCAAAATACGTGTGAAATACGTGAAGTAGGCGGGGGGTTGTATTTAAAGTGTACAGTATGGGCGTGCTTAGCTGCGTAAATTCGTCTAGCCTATACGTACGTGTGCATATGACTGCGGTTACGTTGGAAAAAGTTAAGGTAGGGTTTGGAAAGCGTATCTTGACAAAATACGTACGTTCAAGGGGTGTGCCGAGGGGAGTGTAACGAATTTACGCGCACGAAAATACGCTACGCGAATAAACCTACGGCAAACGTAGTTCTGGATCTACCCCCAGGTCCATAATTTCTTACTTTTACAAAGGTAAGATTCAGATGCAAGACAATACATGACATTTAAAAAAAAAAGTGTTATTAAAGAAAAAAGCACGTCTAGAGCGCTAGTAACTAGTTTTGGTCTTCTGCCTATAGACCAACCAAAACAATCCGACTCTACAAATACTAGTCAGCGCTAAGGCATATTACTGAGATAAAAATTAATAAATTGAAAATGTTACTTAAATAGAAGAATCAACAATTTATTAATAACAATTAAAATATTTAATTGCAAGATATAATACATATTATAATACATTTAAATATTTTTTATGATTTGATAACATGTAAATCTAGATGTTCAGTCTTATTAAAAAGCAACCAAAATAGATTGTATGGTGTTAATATGGTCACCTTAAGAGAAGCCACAGAATTACAGGAGCAGATTATAGTATTAAACACATGGTTCCAGATTGTTAAAAAACCTCCAATTCCGGTCCAGATAAATAGTTATCTAAAAAATATTGCACATTTGCCAGAACCTTATAAACCCAGCTTAGCAGTAATGGTAGGATAAAACAGAACAGCCGTTATTTGTTACCAGTTCCACTGGGTATAAGGCATCGTCCTCCATTTATGGTGTGGGCTGTAGGCTGTCCACGCCCTCCCTCCTATACACTTTCCAAGATGAAACAGCTGGGGTTTTATCAATGGGACTAATAACCATGTTTTGCCTTTTAGTTACACAAATCCGGTTCCAAGCAATATACAAATATTCCAGAAAATACAACTGCACCTTAGTGTCAATTTAATAGTGAGTCAATGGTCTTTCTTAGTAGTCAATAGAGCCACCGTTCAAAGCTTAGGCATGCCGTTTCCTCAAAAGGTTATTGGCTAAGAGTAAAGTGCCTTCCTTTAAATAGGACCTCACACCAATCATCTTTAGAGTTCAACAGGTGCATCATTATAGCTTATCACTCCCCTACCTACAGGGGGAAAAGCCTCAAAGCAAGTAACATGTTTAAAAATCATTAAGTTAGACAACTAAAACTTAAAAAAAGAAATAATTTGAATTTGAAGAATTTGTTCAATTGGACAGCAATGATAAAAAAAATATATATGCACGAGAGTATATGGATAGTTTTTAATATTTATATACATACTGACATAGCTCATCACGGAGCGTCCGATTTAAACATATATATGAAAACATTAGTATAGAATAGATACACCCTATCATAAAGAATTATAATTCTACATTCATATTTTTCTTTGAAAACAAGTAACATTGTACTTCACTTCGATAAATTTATTCAAAACATATGCTTTTATATTGCCCCCAAAGGGGGGAGTAGTTTTTTATTTATACAGATACAGGAATGTTTATTCAGAGATGTGTGCTATTATACTTTACACAAAAAAGGAAAGCAGTTCCATTATATGTAAATACAGAAGCCGCGGAAGAAATAGTGTTAGTACTACAGAGAGAGAAATACCAAAAATTAAAATATCAAGTTTGGTAAAAAATAATTTCATTCAATGGTTTCTTTCAAACCTTTAGGAGCTAATGTGTCTAGACATATAGATATATCAAAAAAGGCTTTTCTTCTTGCAAATAAAGTAAACCTAGTAAAGTAAACCTCCTCTGGATGTCTTGTCTATTGATTGAGTCCCTTTTATAGTGAGGACATCGATATTTCCATTGTGTTTACATGTCTCGAAAGAGCATTTGCTTGGTAACCTTTTAACACGTGTTTAAGTCAAATCAAATATATAACAATAAATATTAATATTAAATATTGTTGGGATAAGAACAAAGGATCTCTAAGAGTGGAAGAAAGCCTGCGCTTCCATGTGGGTGCGCAATAACGTTTATTAACAGGCTTTTATATCTTATGATTCTGCTCAATAATAAATAGGTTTTTGTTCATATTTCCATATGGGCGCAATAATTGTCAATTAATAAAATGTTTTTCAAATCGCAAAGATATGTTTTATCCACAGCTACAATCTTCCAATCATCGTCATAATGTTCTATTGTCATGTTTAGACTTGTAGTGCAGCTTATCATGTTATATTAGTCATGCTATGTTTTAATATAAGATCGCACATAGCATATGCAAGTTCTAGACATAGATAAAATATAATATTAAATGTGCATGTTTAGTTAGGATAATTGACCCTGCTAGCTAGGCTAGGACCACCTGTACATTATGCTGATTGACCTCCAGACATGAGACAATGGAACTACAAGGATCCAATAAAGACAAAACAATCCCAGAGGACCAGAGGAATACACCTATCAGGACGACAAAAGACCTTCCCTTGATCCTGATTGTTAAAAGGACCATGCTCAGACACTGAAGGCAGTGTGAAGTGAAGTTCATGTTAGTGCTAACTTGCACTGGCTGTTTGTGTGATTAGTGCTTTTGGATAACCTTTTCCCATTTGGAATAAATCTTATGTGGATTGGACCGCATTTGCAATTGGATTTGACAGCGATTATTTCAGATTTGCGCATTGCAGATGGATTTAAATAGTTTGGGGGCTCAAAGAGGAGTTTGTGGGTCTGATTCAGAGGCTGAAAATAAGAACTTAAAGTTACACCTGGGCTAAACCATGTTGAGTCATGTTGCCATAGTTACCAAGTAAATTTTATTTTGCTTTGTGTTGAGAGACTATAAAACTGCCATATTTAGAAAAATCCTCTAGTGAATGTGTTTTACGGCATTGCTTCTGAATGGTGTTAGAATTGTGTTTTAGACTTCCATAAATTAAGTTGAAGGAAGTCTGCAGCTTGAACCGTTGTAAGTCTAGTTACACTAGTCATGAACCGGTTTTGCTCCAGCTGACGAACAGTCATGTGGAAGGCTCGCATTAGGTGTTGGGTGATCGATGCAGTGAAGAAGTGACGTCAGACAGATGTGGTCTGGTGGCGGATACTGATGAGCAAATGTGTAGTTAAACTCATTGCTGCGCATGCTGTGTTGTGGGAATTTGTTGTATTGTAACGTTAGCGCTATGTGCACTATCTTGTTAATTGGAAATTTGGTGAATTAAACCATGGGCAGCAGACCTTCATGACAGGGAAGCTATCAAGGAAGGGTCTATCGATAGTATGGCAAGGGGATCATGCTCTGAGAGTGACCCAGGTATTCTGCAGTTTACTGCTATGTATATTATGATTAGAATGCTTGGTGGTGTTGTAACTAAGTATTGTAAAGAATGGACAAAAATGAACAGTCAACGTGAGAGGTACTTTCCAAATGCTGGTAGTTTGTTTTGATGAAGACATCAAAACAATGTTGCACTAACCACCCAAACCATGCATCAGGATGTGCACGCAACCTCTGTACTTCCCAATGCTACCATGTTGCTTCCGAATGCTCATGCAAACATACATGCGCATCCCATTCATGTTTTAAATACACAAATCCCTCCCATTATGCATTCATCCATGGCATTACCCTAACAGGCTTTCACTAACATAGACCCACAACCTGAGGAGCAATCTGGATTAGATAATCCTAGCAGAAGAGGGGGTACAGGGCAGCAGCTATTACTGGGAGTAGTAGAGATAAGGATCAGCTGAAGCCGTGCTGTGTGAAATACTGCTTCGGCTAATCCTTGTCTCTACTACTCCTTGCAATAGCCACTGCTGCAGATCTATGTACTATGCTGCTCTGACAGCTTTGAAGGTATACTTCAAGCTGTCCGAGCAACATAGTAGAGAGAGAGCCCTGGCCCTCCTCTTCTGCTAGGATTATCGTTCCCAGCAGAAGAGGTATATGGTGTCGATAACGGGACCTTTCCCTTGTGGGAAAACGTCCTGTTTATGGAGCCACCCCTGCTAGGATCAATAATTGTTCCAGTGTATGGCCAGCTTTAGTGACACTGACGATCAGACTATTAAAGAGAACACTTGTAAGCAATTAAGCATCATTTTCCCTGTACATGTGGAATGGCAAAAGATTTTGACTATCAAACAAAAACAGGGTGAGGGAGTATGTTATAATATTCAAAGGGCTCTAACAGATATGGCTAGGTATAATAGAATTTCAGATGTTAAGGACAATCCGCATCACAGGGAACTGGAGTCTCAGTTTTGATGACTGGGTTCTTAGAGTCAGTGAGAGAGAGACAGTCCAGATATCAGAACCAGACTGGCAGGATCTAGATGTGAATAAACTTTGATCAACTACAGTATCCCATCTAAAGGAATGTAGTGAAAAAGAAGGAAAGACAGACAGAGAAATTATTAACGCTCATTATACTGGTTGTGTAATTTATTGCACTCCTGACAGTATGTTCTTGGATATGCCAGGATGACATGCCCAGGAAGTGCAGGACATGTTAACGACTCCTCATAAGTTAATGGTTCTTTACACTAGTTCCACACAGTTTCAAACACAGGTAGAAGAAATGTTATCATAATTACCAGGTTCTGTGGACCAAGAATGGACAAGACACTGGTTTGATGGCAATTATAGCAAGTATTATGAAAAATCTTAAAAGTGGTAGGCAAGCACCCAAAATCTCTCAGTATTTTTTTAGGTAGAATTTGTGTTCTTCCTGTCATTGAACAGTTGTTATTGCAGGGAATAATAACTCGCATCTCTAGTACAGCCATTAGTGCAATCTTCCCAGTTAAGAAGAGTGGGGGGAAGGGGCTGTCAGCGAGGTGTCAACCAAGGCATCCCTTAATAACGGATTTAATTACTGAATGAATGGGGTTTTAGTTCTTAGTAGCTAAATATCTCACTAGACCTGCCCAAGGTACCATAAGTTATAATTATTTTTATGCAAAAGCAGAGTTAATAGATAACATCACAGACATGTATGATGACACATTTCATTATACAGGTTCAGAATCACAAGCATATAAAAATAAATTGATACAACATATGGGGCCAGATTTACTAAGCTGCGGGTTTGGAAAAAGTGGAGATGTTGCCCATAGCAACAAATAAGATTTTAGCTGACATTCTCTAGTATGTAGAAAGAAAATGAGAGCTAGAATATGAATGGTTGCTATATGCAACATCTCCAGTTTTCCAAACTCGCAGCTTAGTAAATATGGCCCATGGTGTTAAATTTTCTTACTGCTGTTACAGTAGGGTTTTGTGTCATATTAGCCACACAATTTGGAGCTAAATGTTGCACTTACATCACAAATAACACTGATGATCCACAGGAAGTTATAGACCCTAAAATGGATGAAATCCTTCAATTAAAATGGGAGTAGCAGTAGCAGGTTGCATGTCATTGTTGAACCTGGTTGTGCTAAATGTGGTCATGCAGTGCTAACATGTAGGAGGAATAAGAATGCGTTGGTTATGACAGTGGCTGAGTACACTGGAATAGACTTTGAGGTTCTGTTTTAAGATCCAATTGTTGAAAATTCACAAGTGATAGTTATGGGTACTATCGAAGGGTCTTCTGTCAAAGTGAAATCAAAGAACAAAGGAACTCTAAGGGCCGGATTTACTAAGTAGCAATTTAACTGGCCCACAAAAATCGCAACAAATTGTGTCACATTTGGTCCCCTACTTTTAACTTTTGGCAGTCATTTACCAAGGGATTGTAAAGAGAAAGGACCGCCTCGCAGGATTATGCAAGAAGAACATGGGTCCAGCATGAAGACGATGGTGAGGAGCATCCCAGGCATCCAAAGGACATCCAGTGAAGAAAGCAGTCAGCATAAATGTAAGTATTATGATAGAGACAACACATCTCCACATGAAAGTAATGTGGAGTGTAACAAAGACAGCATATCTCCACATGAGAGTAATGTGGAGTGTAACAAAGACAGCATATCTCCACATGATGCAGGACATGATGGGTGATG
This sequence comes from Limnodynastes dumerilii, assembly GCA_011038615.1. Taxonomy (NCBI): domain Eukaryota; kingdom Metazoa; phylum Chordata; class Amphibia; order Anura; family Limnodynastidae; genus Limnodynastes; species Limnodynastes dumerilii. Next base: position 470,706 of record WWET01000572.1, on the reverse strand, counting down.
CTGGGTGCTGGACTGATGGGTGATGCTGGGTGCAGGACATGATGGGTGATGCTGGGTGCTGGACTGATGGGTGATGCTGGGTGCAGGACATGATGGGTGATGCTGGGTGCTGGACTGATGGGTGATGCTGGGTGCAGGACATGATGGGTGATGCTGGGTGCTGGACTGATGGGTGATGCTGGGTGCAGGACATGATGGGTGATGCTGGGTGCTGGACTGATGGGTGATGCTGGGTGCAGGACATGATGGGTGATGCTGGGTGCTGGACTGATGGGTGATGCTGGGTGCAGGACATGATGGGTGATGCTGGGTGCTGGACTGATGGGTGATGCTGGGTGCAGGACATGATGGGTGATGCTGGGTGCTGGACTGATGGGTGATGCTGGGTGCAGGACATGATGGGTGATGCTGGGTGCTGGACTGATGGGTGATGCTGGGTGCAGGACATGATGGGTGATGCTGGGTGCTGGACTGATGGGTGATGCTGGGTGCAGGACATGATGGGTGATGCTGGGTGCTGGACTGATGGGTGATGCTGGGTGCAGGACATGATGGGTGATGCTGGGTGCTGGACTGATGGGTGATGCTGGGTGCAGGACATGATGGGTGATGCTGGGTGCTGGACTGATGGGTGATGCTGGGTGCAGGACATGATGGGTGATGCTGGGTGCTGGACTGATGGGTGATGCTGGGTGCAGGACATGATGGGTGATGCTGGGTGCTGGACTGATGGGTGATGCTGGGTGCAGGACATGATGGGTGATGCTGGGTGCTGGACTGATGGGTGATGCTGGGTGCAGGACATGATGGGTGATGCTGGGTGCTGGACTGATGGGTGATGCTGGGTGCAGGACATGATGGGTGATGCTGGGTGCTGGACTGATGGGTGATGCTGGGTGCAGGACATGATGGGTGATGCTGGGTGCTGGACTGATGGGTGATGCTGGGTGCAGGACATGATGGGTGATGCTGGGTGCTGGACTGATGGGTGATGCTGGGTGCAGGACATGATGGGTGATGCTGGGTGCTGGACTGATGGGTGATGCTGGGTGCAGGACATGATGGGTGATGCTGGGTGCTGGACTGATGGGTGATGCTGGGTGCAGGACATGATGGGTGATGCTGGGTGCTGGACTGATGGGTGATGCTGGGTGCAGGACATGATGGGTGATGCTGGGTGCTGGACTGATGGGTGATGCTGGGTGCAGGACATGATGGGTGATGCTGGGTGCTGGACTGATGGGTGATGCTGGGTGCAGGACATGATGGGTGATGCTGGGTGCTGGACTGATGGGTGATGCTGGGTGCAGGACATGATGGGTGATGCTGGGTGCTGGACTGATGGGTGATGCTGGGTGCAGGACATGATGGGTGATGCTGGGTGCTGGACTGATGGGTGATGCTGGGTGCAGGACATGATGGGTGATGCTGGGTGCTGGACTGATGGGTGATGCTGGGTGCAGGACATGATGGGTGATGCTGGGTGCTGGACTGATGGGTGATGCTGGGTGCAGGACATGATGGGTGATGCTGGGTGCTGGACACTATTTGGTTCAAAATATTTTTTTTCTGTATTCTTCCTCCTAAAAACTAGGTGCGTCTTATGGTCAGGTGCGTCTTATGGTCCGAAAAATACGGTAAGTGTTTCAGAGACAGAGGGTCAGGGCTCTTGATGGCGGAATAGCCATCAATAGACCGCATATACGCAATCTACGTATCGAAACTATACGCAGATTACGTACAATAGCTACTACGCATGCGCAGTAGCTACTGTTTATTCAACTACGTCCGTCTATAGAAGACGGACGTAGTTCTGGATCCAACAGAGTATGGTGGCTGTCAAACTATATTTTTATCAGTCAGTCCTAGGCTAGTAAAAACAGTCCTCAACCTGGGTCCAAGGGTGACCTGGTGATGACCGCACTGTAATGGGATCTAGATGTCCGCCCCAGACACATGCATGTTTAGCCCTCATTTTAAACCTTTCCTGTATGGGTTTGACATTGATCTAGTCACTACAGTGGTGCCATTCCATTCCAATGGAAGGCGAAAACCTCAATAAAGCAAAACCCTGCCAATTGAGTTAAAATATGTTTACAGTTCAGTCAACCTACTGATTAAACCATGGCTGTGATGTAACCAATATGGCAGCCCCTGACTTAGGTATGAAATTACACAGCACGATAGGACATATACATAAGTGCATGTAACTCATCCATAAACTGCTTTGCATGCTGGCTCATTATAACAGAGATTAAAAGTCTCTGGTTTCTTCACAAAGCCTCCAATGATTTTACATTCCATGAAACCTCATCACTCTCCTAAGTTTACAGCTAAAAAGACCATTTGAAGAGTTCACCAAAGTTTTACATATATCCATTTACATATATATTTTAGGACCGTTTTCTGAATCATGTTTTTGTAATTACTTAACATACTATGTACCTTATCCTGAACTCCAGCAAAATCTATCATCTGCTTGGCAACTTCAGCGTGAACAGGGTTCATCTCCACAGTGAGCAGCTGAGCTCCAGGCTTTAAGAGTCGAGCAATCCGGATAGCAGAATATCCACAGTATGTGCCTAGTTCCAAAGCTATGGCTGGGTCCGTCTCTTTGAGCACATTATCCAAGATCAGACCTGCAATACAAACTTCAGGTGAGTGATACAAACATGGACATCAAGCAACATGGAAATGAGGTTCAGTAAAATTATAGCAACTGATACTAACATAAAAAGAAGAGGCACTAATTTACAATGTAAAAACTAGAGTATGGAAGGAGATCATGGGTTAAGATATTTAAAACGAAAAAAAATTGGAGAGTGGTACTTTCATACAAAAAAATACTTATGTGTCTGACTAAGTGTAAGGATAACGGCAATAACTTCCGCTCTTGGCACAGCTCAGCCCCAGCATCTAGCCCAAGAGATGCTGCTTCCTTAAATCTTTATAGTGTTTTCTTGCTATACCTGTTGTAATGCATTATCACAAGAATGACCAAAACAAACCCAAAGAACAATCATTCAAGCCTAATCCAAATCGATTTGGAGTCAGCTGTTATTCCAATATATTTGTTTCTATATATTATTTTTACAATTCTTAACCTGGTATCAATGACAACAACTAAAAAATGATTAACCACACATTGGGGCTGATTCAGGTGCTCTTTTTAGGTGCAAGTGCAGACCTGAGCAATGCCATGCTGAACTGCAAGGGGAGGCACATTTACATAGTGAAACCAGGATTAGCATTAAGAGGTGACGTTTCTGAGCTCAACATTTTTTTTTATAGCTAAAGATAAACATAAAGCTATGCAGTGTTTGAATTCTATGTGCAAAAGTAAAGTATTCTTTCTGCATGCAAAAGATTTAAAATGAATTAGCACCCCTTTCTTTGCAAAATGATTTAGCCGAGCTGTACACTGCCCATTTTACCCTTACTCCCAAACTCTGAATAAGCCCCCTTGTCTTCCAGTCAAGCTTATATGACAACTATCTGTACCTACCAAATAGCAGACACCTATGCACAGATAAAATAACTAACATACGTGCGTACGTACGGGGTGTCTGTAGTTACTCTCCCGTAGCGGGGAGTGCTTGCCCCCCTGCATTCCCCACTGTCGGTAGGAAATCTGGACACTTACGTGTCCAGATTCCTACCTTAACTTTTACGACTAGGTCTACAGACCTAGTCGTAACGAAGCTTTCCCGCCCCCCAAACCCCTAATTTACATGGCTGTCCCCTGTATGGTGGGGAGCCGGCCATCGTAACTGAAGGGTCACCCCTTCAGCATAAGTACTGGCATACGTTTGTACGTTAGTACCTACGCTATCGGAACATCTGGGATGCGCACGCATAGATTTTCCAAAACGGGACTTACGCAAATGACTTTTGTAAGTCCCCTTTTAGACTTCGTTCTGGATCCGGCCCATAATTAGTAACTACCATAAATATAGCCAACTTAATATAAATAGGAAATAGACAAACATGTTTTTGCAGTTAATTCACGCTACAGAAAATAAAATGTATTAACTCTGATATTAATAATTCGTTTTCTCATAAATGCCATTTCAACAATGCAAACAAATTGGCAATAATACCTAAAGGCAGTAAGGAGTTACTACTAAATTAGAGGCTCTAAATACAATTTATAGCATTTATAAAATGTGCAACCAACCCAGACTGCTACTTCTACGGGAGGTATTTCAGCTGAATTGGACTATCATGGAAATACCAGTAGTTCAACATGGTACTCAGTGGAGGAGCAAAAGACCGGTGGATATAAACAAAACTGTCCTGGTCTTTTGCTCCTCCATTGAGTACCATGTTGAACTATTGGTATTTTCATGATGTTTGGTTTGTAACAGGTAGGATCAGATAGTGGCGCCTTATTGGGGTTAAGACTTACCACGAGGTGGTACTTTCTATTTATTTCTTTGATTAAAATTTTTGAGAATAGGTGATAGATGGAGCCATTGGACTGTATTCAAACTTAAGAGTGAGTTAGGTGCAGACAGAATTTAATAAAACAATTATATTGGAAATATAGAGCCAGTGTAGAGATTGGCGAAAGAAGAGCACTGGGAGAGGAAACAGAGAGGGGAGATCTCCCTCTCTCTCTCTTGAATGGAGGTTGCTCAAATCAATTTATAAGGTAATATGGAGCAGGTGCTGTAAGGTAAGGGGAATTTACACAAATACAAAAGACACCCAGCACTCTTGCAATTACCCAGCCACAAACCATCTAAAAAATCTTCAGATGTATGTAACAAATTCTCTGACTTATTTTAGAGAGAAAAAGTTATGGTTTGTCATAATTGCAGACAGGTGCCATTTAATGTTTGTACATTTACACCATACTACAGTTTATGTATTTATGTTGGATGGTGTTAAGTCATGGGTAATGTTGGGTATATTACTGTTTGTTTCAAGCAGCTATCACGTCATGACCAGAGTGGTGTGAAGCAAGGAATGCTTCCCAACCTTCCATAAAATAATAATAAAGTCCTGGAAATCAATAAAGTTACCCAAAATCTGGCCAACTATATGAGGATGACTGGTCACCAAAGAGTAAAAGGCCACCATGATAGTGACCTGAGTTCTCAAGCACCCCAGTCTAGGGCAATTCTGGGAAAATGGAAAACCCTGTGCCCCTTCACCTTCATATATATCATAATATACATTATATATATATATATATAAAATTTCACTAAAACACAACAATAAATACTTTTAAAAAAAACTTTCACAGTATTGAGTGGTAGTGGTATAGCGCAGCGCTCCTCAACCAGTGTGCCGTGAGATGTTGCTAATTGTGCCGCGGCGCAATGCCTCCAACAGGGGAAAAAAAGCTGGATGATGAGGGGATATTGGGGAGGCTGCAGACACATGATGGAGGTTACTGGGGAGGCTGGAGACACATGATGGAGGTTACTGTGGAGGCTGCAGACACATGAATGTGGGCTATTGGGGAGGCTGCAGACACATGATGGAGGTTACTGGGGAGGCTGGAGACACATGATGGAGGTTACTGTGGAGGCTGCAGACACATGAATGTGGGCTATTGGGGAGGCTGCAGACACATGATGGAGGTTACTGGGGAGGCTGGAGACACATGATGGAGGTTACTGTGGAGGCTGCAGACACATGAATGTGGGCTATTGGGGAGGCTGCAGACACATGATGGAGGTTACTGGGGAGGCTGGAGACACATGATGGAGGTTACTGTGGAGGCTGCAGACACATGAATGTGGGCTATTGGGGAGGCTGCAGACACATGATGGAGGTTACTGGGGAGGCTGGAGACACATGATGGAGGTTACTGTGGAGGCTGCAGACACATGAATGTGGGCTATTGGGGAGGCTGCAGACACATGATGGAGGTTACTGGGGAGGCTGGAGACACATGATGGAGGTTACTGTGGAGGCTGCAGACACATGAATGTGGGCTATTGGGGAGGCTGCAGACACATGATGGAGGTTACTGGGGAGGCTGGAGACACATGATGGAGGTTACTGTGGAGGCTGCAGACACATGAATGTGGGCTATTGGGGAGGCTGCAGACACATGATGGAGGTTACTGGGGAGGCTGGAGACACATGATGGAGGTTACTGTGGAGGCTGCAGACACATGAATGTGGGCTATTGGGGAGGCTGCAGACACATGATGGAGGTTACTGGGGAGGCTGGAGACACATGATGGAGGTTACTGTGGAGGCTGCAGACACATGAATGTGGGCTATTGGGGAGGCTGCAGACACATGATGGAGGTTACTGGGGAGGCTGGAGACACATGATGGAGGTTACTGTGGAGGCTGCAGACACATGAATGTGGGCTATTGGGGAGGCTGCAGACACATGATGGAGGTTACTGGGGAGGCTGGAGACACATGATGGAGGTTACTGTGGAGGCTGCAGACACATGAATGTGGGCTATTGGGGAGGCTGCAGACACATGATGGAGGTTACTGGGGAGGCTGGAGACACATGATGGAGGTTACTGTGGAGGCTGCAGACACATGAATGTGGGCTATTGGGGAGGCTGCAGACACATGATGGAGGTTACTGGGGAGGCTGGAGACACATGATGGAGGTTACTGTGGAGGCTGCAGACACATGAATGTGGGCTATTGGGGAGGCTGCAGACACATGATGGAGGTTACTGGGGAGGCTGGAGACACATGATGGAGGTTACTGTGGAGGCTGCAGACACATGAATGTGGGCTATTGGGGAGGCTGCAGACACATGATGGAGGTTACTGGGGAGGCTGGAGACACATGATGGAGGTTACTGTGGAGGCTGCAGACACATGAATGTGGGCTATTGGGGAGGCTGCAGACACATGATGGAGGTTACTGGGGAGGCTGGAGACACATGATGGAGGTTACTGTGGAGGCTGCAGACACATGAATGTGGGCTATTGGGGAGGCTGCAGACACATGATGGAGGTTACTGGGGAGGCTGGAGACACATGATGGAGGTTACTGTGGAGGCTGCAGACACATGAATGTGGGCTATTGGGGAGGCTGCAGACACATGATGGAGGTTACTGGGGAGGCTGGAGACACATGATGGAGGTTACTGTGGAGGCTGCAGACACATGAATGTGGGCTATTGGGGAGGCTGCAGACACATGATGGAGGTTACTGGGGAGGCTGGAGACACATGATGGAGGTTACTGTGGAGGCTGCAGACACATGAATGTGGGCTATTGGGGAGGCTGCAGACACATGATGGAGGTTACTGGGGAGGCTGGAGACACATGATGGAGGTTACTGTGGAGGCTGCAGACACATGAATGTGGGCTATTGGGGAGGCTGCAGACACATGATGTCGGGACCTTTCCCCAGGGGGAAATCGTCCCGTTTATCGGCAGCCACAAGCTGGGAGCGATAATGGCCAGCTTTAGAATGGTCCTTTTCCAAAAGGGTCATTTTATAGTAGCCAGTTGCAAACTGCCTGTGAAAACGACTGCTTCTGTCTCGCAAAGGAGAAGCAATCGATCCTCTCATGAACAAAGATGCAGTGGTGAATGGTGCGTATTATGTAACCCAATCCTTATCCTAATCCTTACCTTAAGCCTCCCCTTCCATTACCCTAACCTCTCCTTCGATCACTGTGACCCTAAGACTCTCTTCCTCGCAGCCTAACCCTAAGACCCCTCCCTGCAACATGATACCGCTTTCACATCACCACCCTGCAATAATCTGGGATTTTCAGCCTGGGTTATTGCAGAAAAAATAATAATCTTAAAATGCTGCAGACCCAGGAAATTCCTGGTTCCAGGTCTGCCCTGACAGTGTAAAGGGTGCCCGCTCCTCTGGGAGAAAGGCCTCCAACTAAATGTTTCAGGTGAAACCTGGGTTGAAAAACCCAGGTTCAGCACCTTTCACACCTCTACTTACTGGGGTCGGAGACAGGAAAATCCCTTCTTTATTCCTGTGTCTGAATCCCAGGTCATTAGGTCTGGGACCAGGACCCCGGTACCTTTCACATCACCACTAAACCCCGGTTGTTGGGAGCCTTGACCCAGGTCTAAGGCCAACAACCTGGGTTTTTAGTGGTGATGTGAAAGGGGCATCAGACTACCCTCCCCACAGCCTAACCCTAAAACTCCCCTCCCCACAGCCTAACATAAGACTCCCCTCCCCACAGCCTGATGTTTGACTTTTAGTTCTGTTCACAACTCTCTATTCAGTATATAAATGCAGTACATTGCAGTACCATTTAATTAAAAAAGAAATAAGCAGTTTTGGAAATTGACTGATTCCACTACAGAAAATTCAGTTTGTGCATAATTTCTCCAGTTTTTTGTCTGGGGACAAGTATTCTTCCTTTAGAAATTGTGCATTATTATTATTATTATTATTAATAATAATAATAATTAGATCACAGTCATAAACACCACTTAACATGTGCTACCTAATGAGCCAGCTGTAACAATATCTTAGGAGGTTCCAACCGTACCCCCTCTGAAGGGCAACACCTAGCAACTAGGGATCACCTGCAGTAATATATAGAACAAAAAAATAAGGATGAAACTACACTCCTTAATACGTGACAAATGTAAGTTACTAACCTCTCAATATAAAATGATTAAGATATCCAACTTCAAATTTAGTATTATTTCTTAATAAAAATGAAAATAAGTTAAATAATTAAATATACTAAAAAAAGAAAATTTAGTAATACACATGGAACAGTACATATTGAAGATTTTAAAGGTACCACAATATCGACTGGCAGAGACAGTTGGTGCAATACCCAAGTAATAGACAGTCAAACCATTTCCCCCATATTTTGTAGAATTTATCCAAGCATCCCCTATGTTGACACATATATCTTTCATGTCCCATGGAGGTATTCACTAGTCTAAGCCAATCACCGACCGACGGAGGGTTTGGGGCACACCAAGTGCATGCCAAGCACACCTTGGCCCACATGCACAGAAAAGTAATGAGTCCTGGTAGGGTGATCAACCTCAACCTCCAGGCCTATTCTGTATAAACACCATCTCGGACTAAGGAAGGACAACCCCTATAGTAGTTACACAAGTGAGAATATCCCTCTAAAACCCCAGAACCCTTGAACATGACCATATCAAGAGAAGAAGAGTTTTTTAAACAGAATCTTTTGTATGTATATTTTTTGGGAAATCTAAGTATGAAATAAATTGTAAAACAGTGGTATCCTGGTCTGCTACTTCCAGTGGAGGCATATTTATATGATAAAAAGCCCAAGGGGCTAAAATGTGAGTAGTGTACTTTTTTATGAGGAATAAATAGCTGAAGTTGCTGAAAATCTGAGTGATCTTCTGGGTTGGAAGCAGAGAATAAAAACACATCATAAACTGATATGCACACAGATCAAGAGGCATGAAATGAGTATATCTATATGATATTCTCATTGATTTATAACAAAACATTTTTACATAAGGAGAGCACCTTGTTTCC
>WWET01000572.1:450880-461219 GCA_011038615.1 Limnodynastes dumerilii | reverse complement strand
CCCCCCCCCCATCATTGTTGAATGAGTAATAAAACATTTGCAACAATGAAACAATGGAAAGGGAACTTTGAAATTTGCAGCAAAGTTACTTTTTACAGATTTACAGAAAGAAAAAAAAGAAGAACATATTGAAAGTATATTCTGAATTTATGGATTTTCTCATAGTCATAGTTTTTTCTAAACTTGTGGAATTTCTTATGGTCATTATTTTTTTGAGACTTTTTTTCACATTTAATATATCTTGGTATTGAATGATTACTTTTTGAAATTTAATGTAAGAAATAATACTCAATTTGAATTTGGATATCTTAATCATTTTGGGCCAGATTCACAATCCCGGACATATTGCACATACGTCCATAATTTACAGATAATAGCTACTATGCATGCCTAGTAACTATTTTACATAATCTATGTAACGTTTTGTTATGTAGATTGCGTATATGCGGTCTTAAACACTGCATATATGCAATCTACGTCACAAAACAAAACGTAGATTACATAGTAAACAAGCACTAATCCTTTCAATCAAAAATGGACAGACAATCTATTTTACCTAAAACAATTATTAATTCGTCAGACCAAAACCTGGTGGAATTTATCCATCAGCAAAAACTATATCAAAAGTAATATTACCCCCCGGGGATTAAGACCCAAAATCTTCCCGGCCTTTGAATTAGTTACCCCTGCCCTTAAAGAGGAATGGGACTCTATATTAATCAAATGTTCTCAAGATCTTCTCAAAACCTTAATTAAACATGACGAAATTACTTTGAATAACATCAATAAAGAAATTGAGCTAATCAGCCTTAAACTAAGACAATTTGAGGATCTTGACTTATTTCAAGAAACATATAAAAAATATAAAGCAGAAATAAGTTCCATTGAGCAGGAAATTGTAGAGAGTAAAAAGGAGAAATTCAGCAGGGACAAGGAGGATTTTTTATACAACAGAGCACTTACTTGGCGTCAATTTACATCTAAGAAAAATAAAAGGAGGAAACATAATCCGTCTGGACAAGAATCAGATTCTAGATCAGATTTTGAGGTTGAGTCTAATTGCTCTGATCAATCTACTTCACAGCAACCTCCGAGTCAAACTAACCCTGCAATGTCTTTTTTAGACCCAGGACCAATAAATACAAGCTCAGGAGGGGTAGGAAGAGGCACCAAAAAGACCAGGGGCCAAAATCGAGGCAGGAACAAAAAACACTAACCATTGCAACTGATGATACAGACCAGTTGCAAATAATTAATTTGTCCTCTCGCTCCCTAACTGACGATCATATCTCTGTTCTCAGCAAGGGTCTCTCTTTCTGCCCTACAGCCAATTTTAATAGATTCTCGTGGGAACGTGACTTGGACCTCTTTTTACGAAAATTAGCCTTGCATAAAATGTATTCTGTGCCCAGTGTGCCCTCTCTTTCAGATTTCCAGAAGTTCCAGTTCTCAAGAACAATCTACTACATTTAATGATGAGGATATGTCAGCCATTGCGATACTTGATGAACTCTCTGGGGTGAGTGAAGTGCATACTTTACCATCTTTGAAGATTAAATCCAAATTTTTCCCTGACATTGAAAAAATTCCATCTCTATCTGTTTTCTGCTCTATTGTGTCTAGAGAACTTGATGCTTTACTTATGGATCATCAATTAAATCACTCACACAATAATTTAACAAAAGATGAATGGATGGCTCTCAGGGAAATTCAGACCTGGGACGACGTTGTGATTAAATCATCTTACAAAGGTGGCAACGTCGTCCTATGGCCAAAAAATCAATATGTTATCGAGGCTATGCGCCAAGTAGACGACACGGCCTGTATAGAAAAATTATGTTCAACCCAACTGAGGCTTTTTTAGTCAAGCACACCAAACTAATTAATGATGCCAAAAACTTAGGTCTGATCACAAACAAAGAATTAAAATTCTTGAGTGTCCAAAAACCAAGAGTGGCGACACTCTATCTACTACCTAAAATACACAAGGACCCTGCTCAACCTAGTGGTCGACCTATTGTATCAGGCAACGGCTCATTAACTGAGCAGGCGAGTAGATTTATAGATCTTCATCTCCGCCCATATGTTACATCGCTCCCTTCTTATATTAGGGATACTATGGAGCTGTTGCGACATTTAAATGACTTAAAAGTTGAATCTGGTACCTATTTAGTCACCTTGGATGTGGAACAGCTTTACACCAGTATACAACATGATGTGGGTCTCAAAGCAGTTAAGTATTTCCTCAGAGCCAATCCAAATGTGGAATTCAATGAGTTTATTTTTCAATTACTTGAATTCGTACTCACACACAATTACTTTGTATTCCTTAACACATTCTTTTTACAGGTACGGGGCACCGCAATGGGGACAGCGTGTGCCCCTACCTATGCCAACCTGTACTTAGGCTGGTGGGAGCAGGATGTCATCCTCTCAGATCGACATGAGATGTATCTACCCCATATTATATTATGATTAGATACATTGACGACATCCTGCTCCTATGGCATGGGGATCTAATACTGCTTCAAGATTTTGTCAAGGAGCTTAACTCTAACTCCTTTAACTTGAAACTCACTATGAATGTAAGCCAGACTAGTATTGATTATCTCGACACTACTATTCTGATTACTAATAGTGGAGCTCTTCAGACTGACCTTTTTCGCAAGAAAACCACGACCAACAGCATACTCCATCATGATAGCGCTCATGCTCCCACTACAGTTAGGAGTATCCCCAAAGCAGAATATCTCCGCTTAAGACGGAATTGTTCGACCCTGGGATTTTTTAAGATCCGAGCCCAAGAATTAAGGGTCAGATTACGTAAAAGGGGCTACAGAGACAAATTATTGGCTAGAGCTTATAAGTCAGCCCTGGCTACTGATCGAGATTCTCTATTATACCCTCAGAAAAAAGAGCAGAATAATACTATTGTGAGATTTATTGGGTATTTTTGCAATGTGTCAGATCGAATTGTTAACATCATTAACCAGAGTTTACCTATTCTCAGGAGTGACAATGCCATCAAGGATGTAATCGGTGAAAAAATCCAAATGTGTTGGAGGAGACCACATAATTTAACAGATATGTTAGTGAGTAGTCACTTTAAAATGTCTAAGTCATCAAATGTAACTACTTATCCTGGGTCTTTCTCTTGTGGATCCTGTAAAGCCTGTGGTTTTATGCATAAAACCACAGAATTCCAGGATCAGTATGATCATGTGTACCATATCAAGCGACATCTTAATTGCAATAGCAACCATGTCACTTATTGCTTGACATGCAGATGTGGTCTAAATTATATTGGAAAGACCACCAGGAAGTTTAAGACCAGATTACTCGATAACATTGGATCTATAAGAAATAGTCATTCAGATTATGACAAATTTAAAATTCTAACTCCTGTGGCCAAACACTTCCTAACTGTCCATAACTCTAGATGTAGTGATCTAAAGGCTTTCATTATAGAGAATTGACACCGGATCTAAGAGGGGGCGATCTAGACCAACGCTTACTTCAACGAGAGCTGGATTGGATTTTTAAGTTCAATTCTGTTGCTCCTATGGGCCTAAATGAAAACATGGTCTTTACCCCTTTCCTATGACAATAGCTTTTTCATGATAATAGTCTTTTTATTTTGTAAATCATTTCTACATTATATGTTTTTTTCTGCATCCTTTTTCAATTACAGGCTGCCATTTGTGTTTATATTGTTGCAACTCTTAACCTCATTATATTACGGCTTTCTAAGTCCATGGTGCACAGTTATTAAAATTCCAGCTGAACTATTTGGGCAATTTTTCTTCTTGCCCTTTATTATCAGCTCCTGATCTACTGATATACTTATTCATTGTCTAACATACATGTATTCAGTATATATTCATTTTAAAATGCAATCATTAAGAGAGACATTAACCCTGCCCCGTGAGTATGATCTTTTCCTTTGGAACTTTGAAATCTCGGATATATATATAGCCTGATAATTTCTTTATTTAATATCAGGTGCGATTTCCCCTTTAAGGTCAAAAACTCATTTTTTGAATGCTACATTGTAATTATTACTAGCCATGGTCTTCAAGTCAATTTTATTCTGTAGGTCTTGCTAGGTGTAACAATGTTCTCACATGTTTTTTGTTTTGGTGTGTATATTATTTTATTTGCCATGTAATTAAACACCTTTAGTGATCTTTGTTCTATTCATTTATATTTCACATATAGCGTTCTCATGGCTGCAGCCTACATAACTTCTAATTGAGCAATCAGAGTTTCTTCACTGCCGCAGCTGCTCCAAAGCTTTCTGATTGGAGAAATCCCGTTTAAAAGAGCAAGCATGGACGGGAGACAGCACCGGCAATCCCCTTGACGAAGCCTCGGCGAAACGCGCGTTGGGGTGCGTGTGAGTCTCCAGTGCACCGTGTGACTCACCTTTCCTCCAGTGGCTACTTTTCTTTGACGTTCATTCTCAACCCAGCACAGGGAGGGACAGATACATGTCCGGAAGGATGAAGCACAGTCGTGAGACTGTTAGATCTCTCTCATAGGGTAAAATGTTTTGTGATTAGTGTAGGTGATGTCTCTGCAAGTTATTTCAACTTTATTATGGCTAAGTAGCCATCTGTATTTGTAATTTTTCAATATGATTCATATGTTTTTTCAATATTTCGCCTTTTTAAATGTTTAGAAAAAAACGTTTACCTTTTAAAAAAAACCTAATACTCTTGCCCTGATTTATTAATAGGCAGCAGCTATACGAACCTTTGAGAGTGTACACCAAGTCTTTTCTCTGTCTTGTATATTTTTGTGCAATTACCCTAAGACAGGTAGCACCTCTCTTTATATTTAATATTTGATCACTCTGTCTGTGCAGTCTTATATTGTATTATTCAGATAATAAATCAGACAGAGCTTTGCTTCTCAAGGGATCTCTAACCAACTACATTTTACTCAGGGATCTGTTTAGAAATTGTCAGAATAGAAAGATTATTATTACAAAGAACCAACTATAATTAATACTTAATGCTGGATCCGGTCCAGTGTCTTTAAGGTTCTCGGACCTTCTCCAACTAAAGGAAATTCTAGGGCCTAACCATGCGTATGTGATATGCATGGTGGGTGGGATCCGGAATGCTAATTGTGAATTCCGTATGTGGACCTTCTGGATAAGAACATTAAAGGTAGAGTCTTCTCCCACATCTGAACACAGCATAGCAAATTCTGTATGTAAATTATGGAACACCTGTGGTGTAGAATACACCACTAGCAAAAACAATCCAATACTATTTGAATCTTCCCCTAAATATTTAATTTGGCCTGCCTATCTCCTTACAATCTGTAGCTACTTAAAGCAGACTCACAACATACCATACAATAGTATCCAAGGAGTCCTATATTAAAGGAGCAATGCTGCATTTTACAGATTAATTGAGAAATATCCAACTTAATAATATGAGCAGTATCAGGCAGAAAATTATTACTAAACACCCTCACAGGCAGATCTCTTTATAAAACAAGAAATTAGCAGAATATCTGAACCTTAAAGCCAAATATGACAAGAAACTCACCCATGTACTGTCCGTTTAACTAATCAAAGGCATTGTCACAGGGCTTACCATTAGTTACAAGATCATATGGTTTTCTTGTATTAAAGCGTTTACAATGTTCATATTACAGCTTTCAAATTAGTACATTCTCCTTTATTCTTCAGATCAGAGCAGCATTTTTTTTTACAGCAGAAGACCTATGTCTATTTAAAAAAAAACTTAGTATAGCAAAGCAAGCATATACTTACTGTGCTCTTAATGCAGTAGATTCAGTGTGTACTTTGAACTATTCTGAAAGTCATATTTCTGATTTGCTTTCTGTGCTTTTTATTCCGGTCAGGAATGACTAGGCAAACTTGAATGTTAGGATTACACACATTCCAGGCAGAAATCACAAAAAGAAATGATCATGATAAAGTTTCAGAACTTGTAAGATTAAGTTCAACAAACAAGGTATATATTGAAAGTCATGTAATATCTATGAGTATGTGCCACAGCTCAAATACCTCATCTGAATTATACAAAACAAGGTCCATAAAACAAAAAAACTAGTTATTTGTGTATATAACTAGTTACCTTTAAATCAAGGCAGACTTACAATAATGTCAGCTTTGGGCAGGAACGTGTAATAAGAAGAAAAAAATCAGCACCTATCTACGGCTATTCACAGCTATGCTGTTGGTTGCCCGAGGAAACGACAACAGTCCTTATAAAAGGCTCTCAAAGCAGACATGTTAATTGTAAACATTCAACTGTTCAATTCCAGAGTAGGAAAATGCCAGCTTATAAATAGAGGTTGCAGCTGTTATATCAGTCATTTGCGAGGGCGGTCTTCATGCAAGACCTGTGCGACATTTCTAAAGGGGTTTTTATTCCAAAGCCTGGCTCAGATTAGTTTGCAAACTGACATATATCGCCAGTGGTTTTAAACTAAACAATTAAACCGCTAATAGTAAATGCCATAATTTGGCCTCCTAAACGGCCAAAAAAAGGTGGCAACGTGCAGTGGTTTAAAATCACTGCCAAATATGCATTTTTTTTTGTAAATTTAGCCCTTTGTCCGCCGAAAAACAAACTTCAGTATTTACAACAAATTATTTTATAATATAAATCAATATTACATCTACTGTACTGTATTAGAAGGATATTTGTCAAATTTTACTACAATTGGGTTGATCCAGAACTACGTCTGTCTTCCATAGACGGACGTAATTCAATAAACAATAGCTACTGCGCATGCGTAGTAGCTATTGTATGTAATCTGCGTATCGTTTCGATACGTAGATTGTGTATATATGCGGTCTTTAGAAAAAAAAAGTAAAAATTGTTAATATGCACATATGACCAACCAATGTTGTACCCGATAGACATATCTGTGAAATCTAATTTTGAACCTGAGCCTTGGTGCTCCCAATTAGCTATAAAATGTATGAATTCTGCGATAGATGGGGTCGCAGGGGTCTGTACGTACGAGAGAGAGAGAGGGGAGTGTCACTCCTCTCTCTCGTCCGTGCGTTATGGCAGCTTATGCTCCATAAGGCAACCTTAATGTAATCGTGCGCATCAGCCCCCTCCCACACTGTACATTTTGCATGCTTCCCACGCCCACTTTAGCGGGCAGAGGGGAAGCACCACCCATTTGTGAGTAAATCGGTCATATGGAACAACAGTTCCGTATGAGTTTTGCAGCACTAGGGTTAACCCTAGCGTAACATCTGGAGGGCGCATGCATAATACTGCTGTACTGATAATTCTTATTGCCAGTTAGAACAGAGCACACTTCTCATGCGATTGATAAATCACTTAATATAAGATATCTCACAATACTGTCAAGGATATGGCCAAACATTATCCCTAATAATGGAATGATCTGGTCAGGGGTCTTAGCAGGTAGATAATATGATAGACCAACGTGTGGTGGTAACAGCTGCAAATTGTAGACGACTTCCCAGAAAACGGATTAGCATCTAACCAAATGCTTCCAATGGTTACTAAGTCAAAGAACATGGAACACTTCTGAGGACCATATTAAACCTATAGCAGTTGTATAATGCAAAGGCTTGTAACATCTGACCAAACGTTTCCTTGGTCTTGGGAGAAATAAGTCAGATTGCAAGCCACCTTATGAGAACGAGATGCCGGTCAGAACAAGTTTAGCCACAGATCTTAAGAATAAGATGCCAGGCTGTGTACTTCACCATAGTCATGGGGTCATCGCAAATCTGATGGAACATATGCTGACTATATAATATTCCACATAACAAGTTTGAAAAAGATGAAGTTCACCAGTGCTTGCAGTATACCTTAATCAGATGGCAGTAAAGCAAAAATAATTTGCGCACCTCGGGTTGATCTCCTCACAGTCCTGATATTTACAGGCTGCAGCTAAAGGTATGCGGCATACCCTTAATTCAGGCAATTGTGGTGTCCGGTGTTTCAGATGTTAGAAACATCAGCATAGAGCTGTCACTCGGTCCAAACACAAATGGTGTCAGGTAATAGATTGATCCTTTGGTGTTCTCACAGACTTTTGCTTAGTCCACATGTTTGGAATAACATTAATGACCCAGTTGACTGATCTTGAGGCAACAGTCTTTTTCTTAGAGTCTTCTTAAAATCGCATTAAAGAACAGCAGCAGTAGAGTAATCAGCAAATCTCACTAACAGAGGTGAAACTTGACGCGTTTCACTGTCTACACCTGACAGTTTCATCAGAAGGAATCATTTGTGTATGGTGTCTGGGGAACTTATACTCCTACCACTAATCAATTAGCCTCCAGCTGAGGAGACCCAAAGTTTAAACTACCGACATTGTAAAAATATATATAGTACATTTCAATTAGAATAAAAGTGATAAGCATAGTTTTTAAACAGAAACAGAAAATATTTATTTAGAGGAATTACTAAAACAAATATAAAATAAAATCTTTCAATAAATGAACAGTACTTATTACATGCAGACCATTATCAAAAACTCTTAGTTTCATCTATGTAAACAATGTGGGGTAATAGCAGCAACTGATATTAGCACGTGCAAAATGTAAAAATAAAATAAAAATTTGTGTAGTTCCCGGCTATTGTAAACCAGCACTAGCTGTGGAGTATCTGCAGTTTGCTTTGGGTTATCAAGGAAAGGTGGGGTTAATTCAAACTTTTGCATGATGGCCCTATATTTCACTATGCTATTATCCACAGAAATGCCAAGTGAGAGCGGGAATGAAGCTTTATACAGTGATTCTCCAGCTTCTTTTCTCAAAGTTGGCAAATTTATTGCAAATACTGTAAAATGCAGCATAACAGGAAAGCATGAAAACTACTTTTCTACGGGTTTATCTTTCAACACCTCAAAAAAACACAGCTTGAAGCTGTCTTTTTTTAGAAAGCGCAGTGGAATTTCGCATTGCACATGCTCAAAACAGGCTGAAAATGGGAGCAAGCACAGAAAGTTGACTGTAGTGCTCCCCTTGCGCCTAGCTGCGCATCTGTGTGCTGTGCGCTCATGGAATGGGGAGTGCCAAGATATAAAAATTAAAAAGAGTGTTTAACACATTTAAATAAGTACAGTAGCTGTCGAAGTAGCTATCTGTACATGAGAAATTTTGATAAAGGGGACGGTCCTTCACTTCTGCATGCCCAATCCCCGCCATACAGATGGGGATAGATACGCCAATGAAAGACCTGGGGGGATAAACGAGACAGTAGTTCCGCAGATCTCTTTTCAGACGGATGTTAAGGTAGGGTTCTGAACATTTAGGTGTCCAGAACCCTGCACCAGAGAGAGGAGTGACAGGCGTACGTAAAGGGTGCGGGGGTCTAAAGCTGGTCTAAGACCGAGTTGATTTTAATCAATAAAAGCCCTTATTTTTAGTAAAAACACAAATTCATACATCTAACAATTAAAAATCTGCCTAATTAAAGAATAAAGGACCTGATTCAGAGTTTTAACGGATGCGCAAGTCGCAACCGCTAAAACGTTCTATTTAGAGGTGCATGTTTCTTTAGAAACACACACCTCTGAATTGGCCGTATTTAAAAAAAAAAAAAAAGCAGTCGGAGCTATAATTGCTCCGATTGCACAGCATGGTTTTAAATTGGTTTGCTGAATGCAAACCAATTAACCCCTTCTGCCGCCTACCCCACTGCGACCGAACTATATTAAATAAAGAACGGCCCGCCCGGGCATGCTGCCGCTAGTAGTGCTACTAGAGCAGGCATGCCCATGAATGACAAGGCATGCTTGCTCTAGTAGCACTACTATAGTCAGCATGCCTTGCCCCAAAATAATAAAAAAAAAACGCCACAAGTGTCCCCCTTTAATAATAAATGTTTAAGGAATGTAAGGGCCCCGTCCCTAGTCCCTATCATTAAAAAAATTACAGTGCCCACATAGTAAAATAAAAAAACACTACATGTGCCCCATAAAAAAATTAAAATGTAAAAAAAACCTTGTCCCCTTCTTTAAAAAAGAAATAAACTATGCCCACATAGTTTAAATGTAAAAAAAAATGTGCCATGTGCCTGTTGAAAATAAATAAAAAAAACACCCAAAAAATGGCCAGAGAAATTAAGAATAAACATACTTACCTGCGGTGATGGGGGTCCAGTGCTAATCCGGGGGTGGCCTTGGCAAAATAAAAAACCCCAATACAGAAGACCTGGCACGCCGGACATCCCAACTCTAATGACAGGTCTACTGTCATTGGGGGGTATTTATACCCTTTGGGCACTGTAAGAATTATCGAGAGAACGAGAATTCAGTGTCAGAGTTCTCGTTCTCTCGATAATTCTTACAGTGGGCA
>WWET01000572.1:395603-422524 GCA_011038615.1 Limnodynastes dumerilii | reverse complement strand
TCCCCCTGGCCCTCCCCTTTTGCGCTGCCATAAGCCTGCCTTAAATGGGACATGCGGATCAGCGGTCTGTACGGCCGCTGATCCGCTGCAGTGTGGGAGCCCCCTACCACACTGTACACTTTGTATGCTTGCCCTGCCCGCTTTAGTGGGCGGAGGGGAAGCACAGCCCATTTCCTCGGAAACTATAGTACTATAGTAACCTTAGCGTAACATCTGGAGGGTGCATGCTTTTAAATGAGATAGAAAAGTGTGAGCAGTGAGGAACCAAGGAAGTTTGTGGGCTTGGGAAGCAGGTTGAGGCGGGTATTAAAGATCATATAATATAATAGAATATAAATTTGCTTGTATAAAAGAATCTCTATTGTCACCTTATCCTCATTTACTAACAACACAGACTTCCGCAAACCACTTGTGGAAGTCGGCTGTTTTCCTGGCAATGCTCCTGCGTGTACCAGATGTTACGATATAGATCGCCTTTGCATACGGAACTTAACAACATGAAATGGGATAGGCATGCAGTTTAAGTGGAGTGGTCGGTGGTAGGCAGTTCCGCTTGGATCTGCGTTCAGACGGACCCTTAGGTAGGTTCTGTCCGCATGAGAGAGGGGAGTGACGGGAGTTCACTCACCTCTTCCATTGCAGATTTACAAACGGAAAACGCACGGAGTTCTTGATTGGGCCCATTGTCTGAGTGCAAGGGTTAAAGTTTTGCTAACTAGATAAAAAAATTTGCTGTGACTGGAGCTCTCTGATCACTGAAAGCACTCAACCTTTAAGGCCATCAGTTTCAGAATGGCTAGGTGATTTGGTGCAGCTTTAGGCACCTACAATCAGCTGATGATTGCCAAACGGACTGTTTAGTCACTCAATGCTTTTGTCATGAGACATTAAAATAAACTCTAGTACTGCAGTGTGTTAACATTGAAAACTAAATATAATCTTACAGTTTTTATTAACTGACATGTTAGCCTAACTCATCATCTCTTTATTAACGCTATTTACCATGATTAGAAGACGTAAATAAAAAATTCATTGCATTTCGTACACTAGGCATTTTACTACACACTGTTCCAGTGTTGGGTTTATGGTACGACCAAGTTGCTAATTTGGCCCTTTTATTTTATTAAGCTTACCTTTTTGATCTCCAACATTCATAGCCCATTCCTTTTGATTGCAGTATTTGTCAATATTATCAACTACGCTCTGTGGGTCTCCACGCACTGCATTATCCAATACATGCTGCAATATTCTCTGTTCCTTGGTACGATTCATGAAAAAATCTTTGATTCTGATGGTAGTCTCGTGAAAGACAATTTTGGCATAACCTCGCCGCTGTCCGTCTAGAATGACTATTAAAGTGACTATAAGTAGAATAACCACTGCCAAGAGCAAAATTGTATTCAAATCCACCATCTGCAGAAGAAACATAAAGGAGATTTATTGATTTATTTAATGTAATAAGTATTATTGTATTATATTTAATTTTTTTACATGGTCAGTTCATTCATTTTATCTGGGAGACTCACATGGTATACCATGAAGTGTCTGATAGCTCAGGTCGTAAAGCACTTGACTTGCTTTGGTGGAGGTTTAAAGGTTTAACAAAAAATGAATACCCCAGCTCTTTTTGGTAATGACACCTCTCCATTATTTTCCACCCACTATCTTCTCCTCTCCCTCCTTTTATAGTGGTTGCTTACTCATGCAGAGACACTGGTATCAGTGACTGCATCTCGCATTGACAGCATGAGTTCAAATCCCCAATTAGTACATATATAACTAATTGTTGAGCATTATCTTAAACTACAAGTCCCATTATGCTTTTCCAGGTATCAGCTATACCTATGCTGTTGTTGCTGGGACATATAAATGGACCTGTTCGCCACATAAAAAAATTCACATACTATTAAACATACAAAATCAAGATCGCACATAATTACTTAACCCAGCCCTTACTGTATAACTTAAATCCTTCCCCTCTCCTACCTTGCATGCTAGCAGTATGGAAGCCTTATGAATATACATTAACACCCATAATACATGGTTGCCGACTTTTGGCAGCTTCCCTCCGGGAGATCCCGGAGAGAAGCTAGCAACGCATGCGGGGGGGGGGCTTAATGGCGCGGGTTATGCAAATCACATCATTAGGCTCCGCCCCCTGGTTCATACTGCCCCGTTTTTTTATTGAAATAGGGGTCGGGACGGGGCTTGATGCCGCAAATTGCGTCATCAAGTCCCTTCCTGTGCCTAGCAACAGTAGTATACTAGTGTTGCTAGGCAGGGGGGCAGGACTTGAGGCTGTGGTTTCAGTGAAACCACGGGCCTCAAGTCACTTGCAGGAGATTTACTGGCTCTCCCGGGATACCGGGAGTACTGCCCGAATTTCGGGAGTCTCCCGGACATTCCGGGAGAGTCGGCAACCCTGCCATAATATACTGAAGTTTTCTGCTCACAAAGAGCGGAAAACACCCACATTTATTTAGTCTGGATCTGACACGGGCCCAGATCCAGAGCTACATTTCCATTACATTTCAAGGCGTAGCATATTTACTATGCACTCCCCTGGACACTCCCATCAGCAGTACGTACTTTTGGAGTTTTACGCTTGCCAAACCCAACCTTAACTTTTCAAAACGTAACTACTGAGGTACGTAAAGGCTTCACATACGTAAGTGCCTAAGCACACCCATACTGTATGATTTAAATGCCTCACCCCGCCTCCAAAGCATAATTTCGGGTGTCGTATGGATGTCACGCCCCTTCGTTCTTAGTTACGCTGTTGATACGCTCACAGTTACGTGGCATAACATCTGCCGCGCGCATGTGTAGTACATACAGAACAGTGTTTTTTACGTCATTGGCTAGCGTGAATACGCTAGCGTACGTAGCCCAGCGTCTACCCCACGGTGTCTATAGTGGACAGCATTGTGGATGGATTGTGGTGTTAAAATCTGACCTCCCTCAGAGACACACTTTAGAAACAAGTATTAATATTTGTCAGCTCAGGGCTCTTCTTTAAGAAGCTTGTGTAACCAGCTTTATCTAGGGAGGCAGAGACAAGGTTTGCCTGTTTACCCGAACTTGTCTCTCCTTATCAACTCTCCCATGTCCGTGCTCTTCAATAGCATGCGGCAGGAAGGAATAGAGGTAAAAGGTAGTTTAGGAACACAATAATAAAGACATATTTCTGTGGCAATTAAAATATGTTTTGTCACAAACACCATATGAAGATGACATTTCCAATTAATAACAAGCATTGCAGATTTGGCAAACAGTGAAATACTTTTGAAATATTTCTGAAGAAGTGTTATCTTATGGTTTTATAAATAGAGAGGATAAAAAGTCACATTATTTTATATTTTCATTAATAACAATAAGTTCTGCAGATTAATTTTAAAAAAAAATTACCGATCTGTTCCTATTAACTAAACACAAAGTAGATGATAAACAGCACCATCCCCTATGTATATGTACTGTGGACCTGATCCAGACCCCCTCAAGCTTTCTGTACATGTGGGGGTTAAAGTCCGCACAGAAGAGAGGAGTGAACTCCCACTGTCACTGCGCTCACCTGTGCGGACTTTTTGGCAGAGACGCTGCCACAAGGCAGCCTTAACACAGACGCGCAGATTAGTGGTCCGTACAACTTCTGATTCGTGTGTAGCTTTTAAACCATGGCCATACTGTAAAATATAACCCCCTCCCAGCCCACCTTGGCGGGCAGAGGGAAAGAACTGCCCCTTTGTACGTAAATCCTTTCGTACGGGACTGAGTTTCGTATAATAGGTTTTATGTGCAAAAATCCCACATAACATCCCACAGTGGGCTGTTTTTCTTAACTCTGGATCTGGTCCTGTGTGTGCAATTTTAATTGTTTAGTAAAAGATTTAAGTTTATAATTTAAGTTTATAATCTGCTTTACAGTAAAAACATAAGTTAAGTTATAATACAACGATGCAGATGTACAGTTCATCATTACAACTGTTCTGTTTAATGTAAACGTGAGTTATGTCTATTTATGGGGTGTGGGTCCCGTAGCGAATGCCCTATATTCCCTGGTAAATACCATCTGAGATTTAAACTGCAGGGTTTCGTTTAGAGGAAAGACTTCTTTTCCATGGTTTTTGTAATTGACTTTTTGTACTTATTTCATTGTGACTCTTTTAGCAAGCATATTGGAAATAAGGTACACAACAAGAAGGGGGTACACCAAATTAGTACACCCACATAGGGACTCTTATAGATGCACTCTAATATACAACTCAGAGACAGAATTCACATTAAAAATAGTATCTTTAATTAGACATCATTAAACTATAGAGAGTAGCATTCCTTAGGAGCTAGTTAGCGGTGTTCACCAGGTGGTATTAGTATTGTCAATCTGTCTTGTTTTCCTATGATTTTTCATGTTTTAGCAGCATTTCTGCTGAAGACCACATTATGTTTTCATGTTTTGTTTTTGTATGTTCGCCCATGCTACTCTCTATATTTTAATGATGTCTAATTAAAGATACTATTTTTTATGTGATTTCTCTGAGTTCTATATTAGAGTGCATCTATAAAAGTCCCTATGTGGGTGTACTAATTTGGTGTACCCCCTTCTTGTTATGTACCTTCTACTATTAATATAGAGTCCAGAATAGCACCTAGATCCTTGGCTACTGGCTATGGAATTATCAATTATTATTCACTGGTGCAGCCTGGTGTTGCATATTGGAAATAAGTTTAAGCTCTATAGTCTATAGTCTTGTATAAAACCAGTGTACTGAATACTGGTTTATGCTTGTTTTGTTTTACCTATTTATTTGTTTGTGTGTGCACACAGATTGCAATATACTAAAAATGTTTTGGAGGCTTATATTATTATAATCAAACTGTGTACTTGAGAAGTGCCTTGTGCTATAAATCACAGATATTTTTTCCTGTCTCTTGCTGCTCTGTGGAAGTTTGCTGTCAGCGTATTTTAATATTCTGTCAGATATTCATTAGCATTAAAATGCAGAAACAACAGAAAGGCTGTAATAGAATAAAGTGTTACATGTTATCTATCACTAACAACACATTTGCAATATTATACGCAATAAGCTACAGTGTGACCGATCAAGAGCAACCACAAAAATAGGAACAAATAGAACAGAAAATGCTTTTCCTGTGGTTTCAATGGAGTGCGGATCTGCTCATTTGTTGATGTTGTTTTAACTTTGGATCAGCAACCATATGCTTGGATAAGTTTTTTTTTAACAAATATGTTTACATTTTGTATTTGGTATGTAACCGTTGGCGTATCTATTATGGCTGCAAAGTCTGTGTCCTTAGATCAATCCTTTTTCTGTCTCTCTTTTTTTTGTTATTTTCTGTGGGTGGGGGGTAGCTTGGGGGTGCCCCTTGGTGGCTCAGGGGTGCCTTAGAGGATGGGAGGGCCATGTACAAATCCTGAACAAGGGCCTCCTCACTTCTTAAATGCCCCTGTATGTAACATTCCAAATACAATTTTTAAACATGTGTCCTATAATAAGAGAATTACACTTTTGTGAAGCCCACAAAATATATAAATAAAAAGATATTAAAATTGCAACTTCCCTCATTGGTATACCCTCCCAACCCTATACCCCTCCCATATACCCTTCTTGTCTGTCTATACCCCCATTTTAATACTATGCTAGATTTCGAGATATTAAACTCCACTGTTTCAGTTTGCTAGGTATGTGATTTTCAGCTAGGTGTCTTGGATGTTAGCCTACTGAACCTGTCAGATGTCACTGTCAATTACATGCCTTCTTTGTGTTGTTAATATGCACTAAAATCTAAATAAAGAATACAAAAAAAAATTGCAACTTCCCAAAAGAGCAAACAGATAAACAGATATACTCACAGATTGTAGATTGTCACTTGTTACTAAACTAACAAACTACAGCACTTGAAAGCTGCTTTTGTTTTCTGAGAGTCTGACAACCTACAACATGAGTTACACCCACTGGTCTTCCAGCCAATACCGTAGTGAGTGTATAAAACAAACAAACAGAAAGTACGCTGAACAGGATAAGCAGAATCAATCTATGAAAAAATGAACATGGTAACATATGGCTTGTTGCTTTATTACACTAACTTATTTGTTATTTTTGCATTTGCTCAAGCTAGCTACATTTAGAGGCATACATATAACCGGGTGAAAAGTCATATCTGTGGGGAAACCAAGCACCTGCAAGTAACATTGCCTGTCTTTCATCATCATTAGCTCCACAATGCTTTGCACCAGGAATAATTCTAGAATACCTAGTGACAAATCCAATTTGAAATGCAGCAAGGTTTACCATATACTGTATAAATGGCATTCATTTAAGTAAGAAAAATAAAATGATAAGAACAGTTGTGATCACATTTTGCTCAATATTGTGGAGACCATGAGCAGGGCCGCCATCACCTACGCAGAATTATGAATGGGAATTATTGCAATGAAAATCATGGTTCAGTATGCCGTGAAGTTTTCGCAAATTTTAAGAGCTACCAAAAATCAAACTAAACGATCAGATGCTGTTTCAGACAATTCTCAGCATCACTGGACAGTGTACACTAGTTTCATCCTGTGAGCTGCACAAATATTGGCAGGTAAACACCTAGAGTGTGCCCAGTTTTTTTCTAACAGCTACTGTTCCAATCACAATGGTAAACAAGTATTTGGAGCAATATTGTGCATGTGTGCACGCTGCCAATGATCATGCCTATTCGTTGCAAAGTACACAAAATAGTTTGATCGTATCTTTTAAACTGTTTTATTTTACTGATCTAACTATTAGAATTTGAAAGCTCAACCTAAAATCATGTGTAGTGAGCACATGGTTGATTGGCAATTTTAAATTGTCAGAAAATATCTGATCATCTGAAAAACTCTAATGTGTTCCCACTTTATCTTTCCATTTGGGTTCCGTGTGTCGCAGGAAAACTGCCATTTTTTACATATACACAGCTGACAGCTAATTGTATTGCAAAAATGTCCCCATTTAGAAACTGATGCCGCAGGACCTGACGGTTTCCCGACACTCCGACAACCAGACAGGTTAGTGCAGGGGAGGGGATGTAATATAGCAGGGTAGTCTTAGGGTTAGTTTGGAAAATACAATGCCGCACACAAATAAATTTAAATCTTGCCCAGTAATGAGCCCAATTATGAAAATTCAGTCCGTCACTAAAGGGACTAGGGGATAATCAACAATAAGAGAGACCAAAATTGGCTCTATGTTAAATAATATTAATCCTCTGGTGCTACCCTTCCCTTTAAGTATATAGCATGAGGGAAAAAGAAAAAGGGAAAAGCAGGGTGCACTCTCGTACCTCTAGATTGGGGACAGCAGTACCATAAGTTTAAAATATTCCTTTATTGGTTCAGTTAAAGAGACAAGAAATGTCTGAAGTTGGAAGGTGATGCCAGCGAAATAAGTTAAAATAAAATAAACAAAACACGATACACAACACAATAAGTGCGATCTAAAATAAGGGGGAATATAGGTATGGACCTCAATATAAAGGTATAAGGACCGGCAGTTAGTAGAAATATGAAAAGGCCTGACGTTATAAGACCTGTCTATGCTCTTTGTTCTCAATATCATTGTACATATGATTTGAGTAATCTGCCATTATCAGATTTATACTGGAACAATCATTTAGGCAATTGGATTGTGGATTACTATGGAGATTGCATCTAACTTTGAGATAGCAACTCCTATTAAAAGGAGATATTAAATAACATAATGTACCTTAATCTAGACACTTTATTTAATAAGTAAGAACATCTTGTTCTAACAAATTTTCATCATTCATTCCAATTTTTTCAGTTAGGGTTTTGAGACATGTAGTAATGGGACTTATGATCATTTATGATTTGTATATTAATTACTCATAACGGAACCTCTTATTAACCCTTTTTTGAACTAGAGTTCTCCCAATCATCATTTGAACTGTTGCTGTTCTAATTTAAATTAATATAATATCTATATTACTGACAGGTCTTATTACGTCAGGCCTTTTCATATTTCTACTAACTGCTGGGCATTATACCTTTATATTGAGGTCCATACCTATACTCCCCCTTATTTTAGATCACACTTATTGTGTTGTGTACCATGTTTTGTTTATTTTATTCTAACTTATTTCGCTGGCATCACCTGCCAACTTCAGACATTTCTTGTCTCTTTCATATAAGTCCATTAATATTCGTATATTGACAGCAACCATACATATATATATGTTTTTTAACTGAACCAATAAAGGAATATTTTAAACATATGGTACTGCTGTCCCCAATCTAGAGGTACGAGAGTGTACCCTGCTTTTCCCTTTCCTTTTTCTTTATCCCTCATGCTAGTCTTAGGGTTAGGCTGTAAGGGAATGGAAGAGGAGACAGGCTTAGATTGCGGGGAGGGGATGGAGCTAAGAAGGAGAGACTTAGGGTTAGGCTGTAAGGGAATGGGAGGCTTAGGCTGCGGGGAGGTGATGGAGTCTAGAAGGGAAGACTTAGGGTTAGGCTGCGGGGAGGGGATAGATTGCTGTCAATGTGCTGTCAACAACAGTCCTTTCAATAAAGTACCATTCTCAGCGGAGAACCACATCCTCTCCACTCACATCATCTCCACTCACATCATCCACATTATGTTTTTTATGGACCTGGTGCTAATATATATAGCTTGGGCTATATTACTGTGTTACTTGCATATCAGAGGCCTCTACCAAACCTATTATTGCAAACCATATATTTCAAATTCTCAAAAATGTGGCAGAAATTACAATTTATTGCAGAAATATAATATACAAATAAAAGTCTTATCTTATATAACATTAACATAACAAGCATACAGTATGCGATAAGCACAACCAGTGCACATATTTTATGTGATGGATTGTGCAATTCTTATATTTTTAACATCATTAAATGTATAAAACTGCTGTTAATCTCTTCTAGCATTGTACATATCAATTACCAAGATATCCACTATATATTTACAGGTAGATACTATGCACCGTGTTCACAACCTGTTTTGTTACACTGTATCTAATTGTATATTAGTTACAATTAGAGAACTGGTTTCTATTTCACAATCTCGCCCTTCCTCCAACCACAAATACTTTTTGGCCTCAAACAACACAGTAAATCTTGGCAAACAGTCCGTGCATCGGAGCCACATTAAACTGAATTTTGAATTTCTAAAGAATCCATACAAGATGCACTTGTTTAAAGCATATATTCCATTGTAAGATTATGAAAGGAGTCGCGCACAAATGAACGAGAAGCGTACCTTCCTTGTGAGCTCCTGCAGTCCTTTGTACAGCAGTCTGCAATGTACTGGACTTTATGCAGGCGCTGATCACATTTCATCTCATCACTAATGTGCTCTCTTCTAACTCTGTGGCCCCATTCCCCTCCCACTGGCAGATGTTTGTGCAACTAGACCACAGCACGCTGCACAGTCCTTCAGGTCTGTACAATTCAACCCTCTGACCGGATCGGCATATTTTATAGGTTAGAGAAAAGCAAAAGAAAATGAAGCTTGACAGTGTCAGTCTGTGCAATGTTATTTACCTTTCTGTTTAAGAATTTTTTTTTCCTTTACACACTGAAGATAAATTAGTTTTACACCAGAATTATTCTTTAGGAATTCAAGAAAAAGAGTGATTTTTTTTTTTAAATGTGTGTTTTTATTTTAAGATCACCTCAAAGTACCTCAGTTGTGCAAGTTATTAGTTATGACATACATACTCTCAGTGACAGCTTTTCAAGTTTAAATGCATAAGCAACCTGTTTTCTGATTAGGGTCATGATGTATTACAGCCAAGCAATTCTATGCTATTCTATGTATTTTTTAAAGTCAATATTTTTCATTTTTGGACTAACATACATATCCACTAATAATGATAACCTTCTTAGATGGTACAAAATATATCTCTTTCTACCCTAAAGCTACACTACCAATATAATTTAACCTACTCCACAATACTAGCTATACTAGAGAAAGAAAACCCTATATACCCCTTATAGCTATTGTTTTGCAATTAGTGCTACTTTAGCAAGAAATCATGGCACAGGAGTCTATAATCCCCTTTCGCACTGAAACAGGGCAGCCCATTAGTCATGACCAAATGAAGAATATTCAGCCAGTGTTGGCATCAGTCAGATCTGTGAAATTACTTTTTTTTAATTAGACTTTTACATTTTGACGTATATGTAGGATGGCTACCAATGATAATGATTCACTGATGATATGCAAGAACGTGGCATATTGGAGAGATCAAACAAACTATTCTTTTACTTAGAGATATGTGACCTGTTTCAGAGCTGCGCATCCGTGTTAAAATCACACGGATGCGCAGCGTTTTTGCAAACTGTGGATGCGCTAAATGCGCAAGGAAGTCGTATTGCGGAGTTTATGGTATCTGCCAGCATACAATTCCGGCTGAAAAAAGGGGTGTGGCAGAATATTTAAATGAGAAAAGCACACCAGTCCGGTGGATGCGTAAAAGCCCTACGCTTTCACCATCTCAAAAAAAAGTGTATAAAAAAAAATAAATTTAATTAAAATTAACCCCTTCCCTCGCCTGCCCTGCCACAGCAACCTATGTTGAAAAAATAAATAAAGTATAGGCCGACAGGGAAGGCTGGCGCAAGTAGAACTAAAAGCGCAAGCATGCCCATGAATGACAAGGCGCTTGTAGTACTACTATCGGCAGCATGCCCTGCACCAAAATCACTACACATGCCCAAAAAAACATACAGTGCCCTCTCCAAAAATACTATGAAAACATCCACGTGCTCCCCAAAAATGTAAAGAAATAAAAACAATGCTGGATCCCTGTCCCCTTCATGTAAAAAAAAAAACAGTGCCCATATAATTAAACTTATAAAAAATGCCACGTGTGCCCACATAATAAAATAAAAAATGCCACAAGTGCCCCTCTAAAATTAAAACATATAACAAATGCCCATAAGATGGCCAACCAAAAAATAAAAAATTACTTACCAACAATTACTGGCCAACCAAAAAATAAAAAATTACTTACCTGCTCTGATGGGGGTCTAGTCTTGTAAGCTTTTAATCCGGGGGGGGGGGTTGCCTTGGCAAAATAAAAACCCAATACAGACGACGCAACTATGTCCGGCGCTAATTACAGTTCCACTGTCATTGGGGTATACTTATACCCTTTTCCAGCGTTGGAAATACTGACTTCCATCGTGATATTTGGAAGTATTTCCACGCTGGCAGACGGTATAAGTACACCCTAATGACAGTACAGCTGTCATTAGCGCCAGGATGTCCTGCATGCAGGACATAGTTTGCGTCGTCTGTATTGTTTGTTTGTTTTTTGCCAAGGCCACCACCCTGGAAATGAATGGCTAAATTTAGTGTCACATTTTTCTAGAGGGTGAAAACTTGCACTTGCACAAACCTGTGCACAGATTAAGATTAGTTGTGGTTCCAGGGAATAACTATGTTCTGAAAACTTTCAGTCAGATTTTCAGACAATATCCTTGACCTAAAGACCTTCTTGAGCTGAAACATGATGTAAAACTAAAGCTGGGCACACACAATACAATAATATTCATTGGCTGATCAGTGCGATCATTGTATAGTGTATGCACGGAAAGCACTGATTATTGGTAGTGATTGCAATAACTGTGCTGCATTGAAAATTACCTGCATTCAGAGGATCCAGTCTTGTAAGCTTTTAATCCTAGGGGAAGTCTTGTTAAAAAAAAAAAACATTTGAGGATGTCGCAAAACATGTCCACATCACATCACGGCGCTAATGACAGTTCTACTTTCATATTTATACCCTCGGCCAGGTACCACGTTGACTGAGGGTATAAATATGACCCAGTGACAGTAGAACTATTATTAGCGCCAGGATGTCCTGGACACGTTTTGCGACGTGCGCAAATGTTTTTTTTTTTACTAAACCCCCCCAGGATAAAAAGCTTACAAGACTGGATCCCCTGAATGCAGGTAAGTATGTTTTTTTAATTTGTACTGTATTTTTGTAAACATTATTTTTTTTTATAACAAGCATCCCTATCTTTTGTTAAAGACCTATTGGGGGCATAGACATGGCGTGGCGGTCCCTGGATTGCAGGGCATGCTGGTGCTTGTGGATCACCA
This sequence comes from Limnodynastes dumerilii, assembly GCA_011038615.1. Lineage (NCBI taxonomy): Eukaryota > Metazoa > Chordata > Amphibia > Anura > Limnodynastidae > Limnodynastes > Limnodynastes dumerilii. The sequence continues at coordinate 410,381 of WWET01000572.1, read as the reverse complement.
AGTGCCAGCATACCCTGGCATTACGGGCATGCTGGTGCTTGTAGCACTACAAGCATCAGCATGCCCTATTGCAACATATTTTTTATTTATTAAATTATGACTTTATATAATTTAAAATGTTTATTTTATTGTGTGTATTTTTTATTTTATGTTTTACTTTGCTGTGCCTGCGCTTTCCACTTACACCATCCCCTGGGATTTTCACAGAAGCGCAGGTAATTGACAGTGCATATTTAAATGAGAAAAATGCCCCTTTTCTCAGTTAAACATTGTGAAACTCCTAATTCAACTGGCGCAGTGCTGTTGGACACGCTCACAGTCGGATGGGTAGCCTTGTGCCCATCTTTCTGTGAGCGCTCCTGTTCTGAGCATGCACAGTACTCATTTTGGCTGCGCTTCTGTCTATTTTTCTTGTAACTTTATCACAAAAGGATGGCAAAAATTATCACCAAACACAAGGGCCCTGATTCAGAGATTGAAAATAAGAGAGAAAAGTTACTCCTGGGAAAAACCATGTTGATTTCAGGGGAAGTCAAGCTAATTGTATTCTTTGCATGCAGGGATATATCTTTGAATTGCTTACTGCACACAGATACTGACCAGCTTTACTATCACATTGTTATTTAGACTTGACTGGGAAATGCCTTCTCAACTCTAATACTGGACCAGATCCAAACCCCCGCATGTTTTCCGTACGTCCGTCCGAGAGGGGAGTGCACGCCCCCTGATACTCTTCTCTCTCGTGTGGGCTTTATGGCAGCTTACGCTAGTTCCAGACTTTTTGCGAGTGCATACACAGACTTTTGCGCTGAAGACTTTCTGATGGTGGGACAGGTTGAAAACTGTGAGTACGCAGGTGGGAGGAATTTAAATAGTACAGAAAGGGCTGGGTAAAGACTTAGGACGTGATTCGCAGTTAAGAAGGAGATGAGAAGGAACAGATTTGCAATTATACAAAAGGAAACTCCCTTTTGTATAACCCTCATTTTTCTTATATTTAACTGACTTAAGAAGGACATAGGCAGCCTTATCTTTCCGTGCGTATGTCTCTTTTTTTTTTTCCTTCAATAAATTTTTATTCAAGTTTTAACAAGTATGGGGGAAAGGATACAGGACAAAAAAAGGAGGGGGAGGGAGGGGTTACAACATGAGTTACAACATAATAATAGCAAATAACAAGTGCAGCGAGTTAACAAGACTTACATCAAACTAGGGAAATTCACGTAGCAGGGTAGGTAATACCAGTGTTCAGGGGAACAATATAGCCTGTTCCCATTCCATGGGTTCAAGATTCAGTAAAGCAGGTAAGAGATAAAGCGGGTTATGGAGACATGGTACAGAGAGATATGGGTAAGATTAAACAGACTGCCTGGCCTCCTCTTGAACGTATTCAGACCAAGGGAGCCACTGGAAGAGGGGGGAATCTGCAGAAACTCGATACTCAGCCAACAGGGTTTCCATAGTAGAGTTAAAGGTGATCCTTTCAATAATTTTAGAAAGGGAGGGAATGGCGGGCAATTTCCAAAGCTGTGCTACAGTGGCTCTGGTCGCAATTAGGATATGGCCCAGGAGGTATTGTTTTTCCCTCGGGAAGTCAGTCGGGTAAATATGTAGTAAAGCTACCTGTGGGGACGGAGATAGGGGATAATTTAGTACTCTAGAGGCTAGTGCAAAAACTTCTATCCAGAGCGGCTGTAATTTGGGACAGGTCCAAAATACATGTATCAGGTCGCCTGTAAGTCCACATCCACGCCAACATAGCTTCGAAGTGGCGGGCCACATTAAATGCAGTTTGGCAGGGGTGAGATACAATCTATTCAGTAATTTAACACACATTTCCACGTGATTGGAGCACCGTGATACCTTAAAGCATTGGGCTGAAAGCTTCACCCACTGCTGCTCGGGAATCGCGACCCCCAAATCCCTCTCCCAACAGACATGAGGGAGGGACTTGCCCGGGGCAGGGCCCAAGGTAACCAAGAGTTCAGACCAGTAGGAGATAGCACCCGCACTGCCACCTTCAGATAAGCGCCGCAATATAGGGTCTGGTGGAATCTTAAGTGTGTTTGGAATTTGGAGAGTACTGCATACCCAATGTTTAATTTGAATATATCGAAAGGTTTCCGTAGGGGGAATATTATACTGAGTAGTAAAGTCGGAAAAGGGGCGTAAGCGACCCTGGGGCAATAGGTCTTCTAGATGCTGGAGGCCCTGATCCCATCATAAGATGCTGGAGGCCCTGATCCCGCCATCTAGCAATGTTAATGTCTGGGATAAATTGAGTCAGGGCCAAGGTTGAGAGGTTTCTGGTCGGGAGTGTAATGTCGGTGCATTGACGTAGGAATTTATCCCATACAATCAGGGAGTCACCAACAGATCGTAAGGGGTTGTTTAGATGAGGGCGAGCAGGTCCAGGCAACCATAAGAGATCAACAAGGGGTATCGTTTTACTTAAGCTGGACTCCAGGGCCACCCATGGTTTCTGCCGCACGGGGCGGGACCAGTCCCTCAACTGAGCTAATAGGCAAGCCTCTTGGTAGGCTCCCAGGTCAGAGAGACCTAAGCCACCAGACTGCTTCGGGAGGATCATACGGCACTTGGCTATCCTGGGCTGTTTATTTTTCCAAATGTATGAGGACAAAATATTAGAAAATTTGGCCATTTCCTTCTTTGAGAGGATATACGGGATAGCTCTAAATATATACATTCATTTTGGTAGCAGGGACATCTTGAATGCCGCGATGCGACCTAACCACGAGACTTTATATGTTAGCCAAGATGAAGTCAACGAGAGGAGATGCTTAAATAAGGGTTCAAGGTTAACGGAGAGGACATCCTCCACAGCACTAGGGATGCGTATACCCAAATAGACTAGATATTTGTCTTTCCACGAGTAAGGAAACCGCATCTGTAGGGAGGTCAGTGTAGTAGCGGGAAGGTTAATGGGCAGAGCATCTGTTTTGGTGGTGTTTAATTTGTAATAAGAGACAGCACTGAATTTATCGATGAGGGAGTGGAGTTCAACTAATAGTGAGCCTGGTTCTGTGACGAATAATAGCACATCGTCGGCAAAGAGACAGAGCTTGTGCTGGAAATCATTCCGGGTTACCCTCGGGAATTTGGGGGAGGCCCGGATCAGGTGTGCCAGGGGTTCAATTGTGAGAGCGAAAATTAAGGGGGAAAGGGGCACCCCTGGCGAGTGCCATTCGAGATATTAAAGGGTGCGGACAAAAACCTGTTACTAAATACTCTTGCAAAAGGATTTTGGTAAAGGGCCTCGATGGATTTAAGAATAGCGCCCTGGAAGCCAAAACGCCCCAAGACCGCTCGAAAAAAGCCCCAATGCAGGCGGTCAAACGCCTTTTCAGTGTTGAGAGAGAGCAAAATAAGCTCCGATGAAGAGTGATTAGCCCAATCTACGATATCCAGGACTCTACGGGTGTTGTCCGGACCCTGCCGCCCCGGGACAAACCCCACCTGATCCGGGTGAATGAGAGAAGGAAGAAGAGGGGCCAGCCTATTTGTAATTAATTTGGCGTAAAGTTTGACATCCGTGTTGAGCAAGGCAATGGGTCTGTAATTTTTAACATCTGTGGGGGACTTACCGGGCTTAGGGATAGTCACTATCATAGCCTCTAACATCTCTGCTGGGAAGGTGCCCTCCTCGGTAGCTGCATTGAACAGTTTAGTTAGAATGGGGGAGAGGACCTCTGAAAAAATACTATAAAAGTTATTGATGTAGCCATCAGGTCCAGGGGCTTTATTATGCGGTAGAGATTTAATGGCTAAATCTACCTCTGCTCGCGTTCAAGGGAGGTTCAAGGCCTCTACGGCGTTTTGGGTCAGGGAAGGTAGGGATAGGGGGCTTAAGAAGTCAGATATCAGTTCAAGGGTAGGCAGCGTAATAGATAGGATGTTGCCCAGATTATACAACTCAGAGTAATAGGCAGAGAAGGCATTTGCTATGTCAGACGGATTCATAATTTTCTGGCCCGTACTACTCACCAGGGATTTTATTCTATTACGCGCATTTTGGCCTCGAAGCCTACGAGCAAGCAGTCTACCCGCCTTATTACCCGCTACATAGTATTTTTGGCTGATGGTCATCATGGCCCTCTGTGTCTGCTGCGACAAATGTTTATTTAAATCTGCCCTTGCCTGGATTAGATCTCTCTTGGTATCCATGGTTGGGTTGGTCTGATTAAGTACCAATAAGTGGGAGACATGTTCCTCAAGTTTCAATAAGGTTTGAACGTATCTCTTCCGCAGAATGGCGCCTAATTGGATTGCAGTGCCCCGAATGACCGCCTTGAGCGTGCACCAAAAAGTAAAAATGGAAGTGTCCTCCACTTTATTTGTCTGAAGGTAGAGGTCAAGGGCTTGCTCGATCTCAACCTTGGTTTCAAGGGAGGTCAAAAGGTGTAGTGGTAATCTCCAAGGTCTAAGTGGGGTTTTAATGGATCCGATATTCCACAACCAGACCACGGGGGCGTGGTCTGACCACGTAATCGGTAAGATTTTAGTAAAGCAAGTGTCTTGTAGAGTCCATTTATCTAGTAAAATTAAATCTATCCTAGAATAGCTGTTGTGGACATGGGAAAAGAAAGTATATTCTTTAGATGTGGGAAAGTGAATCCGCCACACGTCGTAGAGGTCGTACTCGGCCAATAGTTTCCCAAAAGCTAGGGCGGGACCATCCACCGAAGTGGGCTGTGCCTTGCGTGAATGCGGAGATTTATCAAATTTAGGGTCAGGGGCCAAGTTAAAGTCCCCCAAGATAATGAGCCGTCCCCTACGAAGTTTGGACAGCTCCACACACACTTTGCGGAAAAAGGGCACCTGACGGGAATTCGGGGCATAAACCGAGGCTATAGTAACCAATTTATCCTCTAGAGTTCCCACTAAAACCAAGAATCTACCATTCTTATCCTCCAGTTTAGAATGAAGAATAAAGTCCAGTTTGGCATGTATTAATATCGCTACCCCATTTCTCTTGAACGGCCCATTGGCCGTATAACAAGTACTATACCGATGATCCCCAAATTTAGGAGGGGCTGAGGCAGAAAAATGTGTCTCCTGCAGCGCAACAATTCCTGCTTTCTGTCTATGAAAGAAATTTAGGGCCAAGTGTCTCTTGTTAGGGGAGTTAAGCCCCTTAGCATTAATAGATAGAAAGTTAACCATTGTTAAAGTGGAATACAAGGGCAAATAGACACGTCCTGCTACGAGCCTCTAATATATACTGGGGAAGTCCACTCAATAGCAACCAGGCTAAATACAAAAACTCTGCACTTACAAGCATAATTCATAACTCTATATCATAAAGGCAACTTAGAGAGGTGAAATAATGACGGGAAGAAAAAAAAGGGGGGGAACCAAATAAGCCCAGTATATCGGGCCAAAGCAGTCATCACAGGGAAAAGAATGTGATGACATAGTTAGTGAAGGGGGATGTGGTGGCCTAAAGAGTCCACCCCAGACCCTGATAAGAACCATATATATGCTAACATGTAACTCACACTAAGGTTACAGTGAAAACAACTAAATGTCTGGCCTACTAGAGTCCGTTACAAAGATATGAAGAGATGAGAGCCATCCATACCAGGCCTGGTATCTTAAACATAAATGGGCACTTCTGGGAACTAAGCACCACAAAGACACCAACGAGGCTAAACAGGATAGCGCCTAGGGAGCCAAAAGGCATGTACTTCAACACAACTTCAACACACAGCAACATAGTAAAGAAAAATAACAGTTAAAGAGAGCTTAAGGCCCCCATCATTTTTAGTATTGGCAACACATTAGAAATAAACAACAGTACACAGTCCATAAGGTATCTCACGAATAGAAGCGCCTCCCGATGTCAACCCGCTAAAGACCAGGCAGACGGGGATTGCATCTGGGCGGGTTTTCTCGCACTGGAATGCGCCACTCTCCCAACAGCTTGACACCGGCCTCAGGTGTAGGCACAATGTGGGTTGTGTGGTCACGCTGCACAAGGAGTTTCACTGGGAAGCCCCAGCGGTATGGGATTGAATGTTCCCGAAGGGCCGCTGTGATGGATCCAAAGGAGCGTCTCTTATTGACGGTTGCCATAGACAAATCCGGGAAGAATTGCAAGTCGCCAAGGATCGCGGCGCTCTCAGGTTGTCTAGTCGCCCGGAGGATGCGTTCCTTCACCTGAAAGTAATGCACTCGGAGTAGCGTATCTCTTGGGGCAGATGAGGGTGCAGTCCGGGATTTAGGAAGACGGTGAATACGATCGAGGAGTAAGTCCCTGTCATCCAATCCGGAAAGGAGTTTGCGAAACAGCGCTTGGGCATACACTTCCAACTCAGAGTTAGTGACAGAGTCCGGGATGCCTCGGATCTTGATATTATTCCGTCTAGACCGGTCTTCAAGGTCTGCTATTTTATCCCAGATCTGCGATACTTCAGATTGAAGGTTCTCCTGAGCTGTAATCAGTGAATTATGGGATGACACAACCTCCTCCATCTTGGTTTCTAAGTGGTCGGTGCGGGAGCCCAGTTCTGATACTTCGCGGTGTAGTTCAGACAAAGAGGCCTTGAATTCCGTAAAGAAATCTTCCCGCAGGGTGGTAAACAATTGGTGGAGATTGCGGATGGTAACAGGAGCATCAGAATCGGGGTGAAGTTCTGGGCTAGGATGCCTGGCTGGAGATTGTGTGTTATGTCGCGCCGGCGAGGAATTGGAGGAAGCCGGGCTCGTTTGTGAGGGTTGTGAGGTGTCCCTTGTCGCTTTTTGCGGCTGAAATTTCAGAGGAGGGGCCAGGGTAGTGAGTTTCGGCTTCTTAGGAGCCATATTGTACGTCCATGGATATTACAAGTCGGCAACAAAAAATTGAAGAGTAGTATGGCTGTGGTAAGACAGGTCAGACAGACAGGGTGTCAATATAGGCAGTGTTACATCACTGTAGTAGAGGTCTGGGATGGAAAAACAGGTGTTTTACATGACGCAGCAAGGATTACACCCAGTTAGAGATGGCTGAGATGAGGTTACGAGCAACAGATTATAAGAAATAAGCAGGCCGTACTGAGCAGGTAGAGCTGGTCAACGACTTATTACCACAGCCAGTATGCTGCAGGAGCAGGATGACAACAAACTGGCCCCCCTCTCTAGTGATTGCTGAGTCTAATATCCAGGGGTAACTCAATGATAGCCAAGCAGTGTGGGGATGAGAGTAAGTGTCCCTTACAGCAGCAGGGTCTTATATCAGCTGCTAGACAGTGACCTGTGAGGCTCAGGATCAGCCTGTTTGGTATATCTGTATGTTGGACGCCCTCTCAAGGTGCTGATGGTGGCTATTGAGGGTGAGAGAGACTATCTGTGCAGCCTCTCACATGTAGGCATCCCCCCACGAGCACCCTCAGAATCCTCTTCCACGTGGCAAACCTCCGTCAGGAGAGCGGCGCCCACACCGCAGGCCAGGTCTAAATACCGCACAGGAGGCAGTCCACGGGTCGGGTTACCGTCGAGGACCCAGTCAGAGTACAGCCGCCGTGAAGATCAGCTGGCGATCCGGTAAGGCGGTGTGGGTGTTCGACTCCCAGGTATATCAGGGAGCAGGCAGGAGAGTGACAGGACCGTCCCGCAGCTAGGCCGCAGCTCAATACAGGGCTAAATGCCGCCCTCACGGAAGCCAGGGCTCGGTGATACCGGCAGCGGGGCTCAGCAGGGCAAGGCAGGAGGTGCCGGGCAGCGAGGGAAGCAGGTAAGTTACTCCAATAACTGGGGTTTCAGTCCCGTTTGCCCGGAGCTCCTGTAGAACGCGTCCGACTACTTCAGCCAGCAGGCCACGCCCCGTGCGTATGTCTCTTAAGTAACACAAATATGCACGTATTTAGCAAACCGTGCCCTGTCTTCCCCATTTAAATGCCACCCCTCACCCACTGCTCTTAACTATCTTTGTAACTTGGCCTTACATGACTTTTCTTGCTTATCTGTGAGCGGGTTTGTAAATCGCACTTAATGGATCATCTAAATCCTACGCAGATTGCATACCCTTCAACTGTTCCTATTTAGCAGGCACAGTACCGGTTTTTAATGGTCTGTACCTGCTAAAAAGCCGCTTGTACCGTATTCTGACCCAGCAGTTCCCTCCCCCCTATACTCACCTTCCAGTCATGCAGCATCTGAGCAATAGACCCTCTCCTGTGAGTTTTTAGCTCATATGATAAGGTGTAAAATGAGCTTTTACACCTTATCATACATGCAAATGAGAGCAGATTACAGCCACACCCCTTCATAGGACAAGACATGCCCCCTTATAAACACGCCCCCCCTTCACCCAGTGTACCGAATTTCAAAAAATGTTGGAGGGTTTGAGATTGCATAAATAAGGGTACCACACATGTGGTTTAACTGTTCTTAAAAATGCACACAGAAATCGCAGCAGCTTCTTAAATGTGAATCAGGTCCTTAATGTACAATGCTGATCTCGCATCTTCCCCATTTTACATAAGGTAAGGTCCTGCTCTCCTAACTCTGTGATTTAGGGAGTGGAGTTAGGATTCAACTGGGAGCTCCAAGCACAGAGATTTCAGAGAGAGGTAAATGTTAGTGGGCTCCTCCTCCCAGAAAACACCATAAATTACAGATTAAAAAAATGCTTTTATTTATTTTAAAAGCTTTTTTGCTATCTATTATGGGGGAGGGGAGTAACCCTCTTAACTAGAATCAACTGTGTGTTATTAACTGTCAAATTAAAGAATGTCATACTCAGCCAAAAGAATGTGCCTCACAAGTGGATTGAGCATTTATCATTTTAATTTTTTTTATAGCAACTGGAGGCAGTAAGAGGCTTAACATTTGGCAGTTTATAGAGAAAATTGTCAATAACTTGCTGCTATTACCATCATTTCCACAAAGTCTGCTTCCAGAAAACACTAACTAAATAGAAGGATTATTATGCTATGTGCTGTGGCTGATGTTTGGAGATCAGCCAACTCTGAACACAATCACTGCATTGTACACAGGAAACAAAAACTTATCTTTGCTCCTACAAAATGATGTAAGAGGTCTGTAGAACTAAGGAAAGGGGGTCACTAAGATCTCTTTAGTATGCATCACCACAAGAAAGGTATATAATAAAAAGAAAAAATATGTGCTTTTACTGGCAATATCAGGGATAACTTGAGCACTGCAAAATTTAAATAAGGATATCTTTCTCAGTGTACTAAGGTAATGGAAAATAACGCTGACAATTTTATTTATTATTTATTAACAGGTTTTTCTATAGCGCTATCAGATTATGTAGCGTTTTACAGAGAACATTTAACATTCACATCAGTCAGTGCATACTTAATTTTTATACAGACACAGGAGGCAGGATTTATACAGAGGTGTGTGTTTGTTTGTTTAATAGCATGATTTTTTTTATTGTCCCAATATTCTCTTACAATCTTTGTAGGACATAAGGCTCATGTCCCATGCACATTTGCAGCCGTGCTAACTAACAAAGACATGAGATATATGTGAGTAGTACACGATCTTATTTTATGCGAGACATAACTTAAACACAATTGTGCACAATGAAGATGTGTATGTTTCAATCTATAAATGACCCCTTCAGTCTCTGTGTCTTAGCTAGGGGTGGAACAAATGTCCCCATATGATAAATGTAATGGTAAATTTAACTGAAGCAGGGATCTCTGTGGGGGGATACAGTCTGGGCCTGCAGACCCGTTGCACCGCAACAGACCCGCAGGACAGGTGAGTATTACAGGGGAGTCTATGGAGAGTTTTAGGGTTAGGAGTCTATGGGGAGCTTTAGGGTTAGGCTGCAAGGAGTGGAGTCCTAGGGCCAAATTTACTAAGCTGCGGGTTTGGAAAAGTGGAGATGTTGCCCATAGCAACCAATAAGATTCTAGCTGACATTGTCTAGTATGTTATAGGAAAGTGGAAAGTGAGAGCTAGAATCTGATTGGTTGCTATGGGGAACATCTCCACTTTTTCAAACCGACAGCTTAGTAAATTTGAACCTTAATTTGGACCGTCTGCGGAGAAGGGAGCCTTAGGGTCAGACTTCAGGGTAATTGAAGAGAGGATTAGGGTAAGGAATAGGGTAATGGTTGAGGTTGCATTAATATTCACCATTCACCGCTGCATCTTCTTTTTTCAGTGGATTGATTGCTTCTCCTTGGCGAGGCAGAAGAAATCAATTTCCCAGCCAGTTCACAACTGACTGGGAGCAAATGATCCTTTTGAAAAAGGGCCATTCTCGACGACCCACACTCCTCTGTGAGCATCTGAGAATGTTTACACAAATGTGTCTGATGCTAAGCTAAAACATATGCAAAGGCATGCACTTTAGGCATATAAATTTACATCATCCAAAGCCTTGGTGCAAGTACTAGTTATCCACTCAAGAAATACAGTAGCTAGATGGATTTTGCAAAACAGAATAGGGCAGATACTAAGCCCAATTTGTGTTTATCTCTTTTTTATTTGTTTTTAAACTGTAAATTATTGTAAGGCACGAAGTAATGATACAGTACATAGAAATCAAAGCTGACTAATCTAGTCATTTATGCTGTTTCCAGGGCAACCATCAGGGGGCTATAAGACTGGCTGGACACAAAGAGGGGGAAATAAGACTAATTGGACACACATAAGGAAGGGGCAATAATGCTGACTGAACACAAATAAAGAGGAGGAAGGCTGACTGGACACAGAAGAAGGAGGCAAGAAGGCTGAATGGACACAGAAGGAGGGGCAACAAGGCCGAATGGACACAGGAGGGGGCAATAAGTCTAAATGGACACATAAATAGGGGCAATAATGCTAGCAGGGCACAGAAGGAAGGGCAATAAGTTGGTGGACATGCATAAAGAGGCTTGATAGACACAGAGGGGGCAATAAGACTGGCTGGGTAGACACACATAAAGAGGGGTCTATAAGACTGGCTGGACACACAGAAGGAAGGGGCAATAAGGCAGGCTGGGCACACAAATAGAGAGGCAATAAAGCTGAATGGACAGAGAAGGAGTGGAAAATAAGGCTGGGTGGACACACATAAATAGGTGTCAATAAGACTGGCTGGACACAAAAAGGGGGCAAAGAAGGGGCAATAAGGCTGGTTGGATACACAGAAGCAGGGTGTATAAGGCTGACTGGACACAGAAAAAGGGTCAATAAGGCTGGTTAGACAAACAGAAGGAAGGGGCAATAAGGCTGACTGGACACAAATAAAGAGGGGGCAATGAGGCTGACTAAACACCGAAGGAGAAGGCAATAATGCTGGGAGTACATATAAAGAGGTGGAAGACTGGATGGCTATAGAGACACACACATGAAGGGGGGAGATTGGATGGCTTTAGGGACACACAAGAAAACAGGAAAGGATGACTATAGAGAAACACACATACAAGGAAGGGAGATTGGATGGCTGTAGACACACAAGGGGAGAAATTGGATGGCTGTAGACACACAAGGAGGGGATAAATTGGATGGCTGTAGAGACACATACATGGAGGGGGGAGATTGGATGGCTGTAGAGAAACACACAGAAGGAGGAGGCAGAAAGGCTGGATGGAGGCTTACTTAATATGTATATATTTCTATCCTTGATTAGATAGTTCCTCATATAGTTTTACCTTCAGATATTTCCTTTAATTGAATGTAGCCCAGTAAAATATTTTTTTTCTATTCTATAGATCACATGGGTATACTGAGATTTTTACTTTAATATTATTAGGTTTTTCCAATTCATATGAATAAAGTTATTTTGCAGCATCTGCAGATAAAGTGTTCAGTATTCATTTACTGAGTTTAGCTAGACAAATATGAATAGAAATAGTCCAATGTCCCTTTATTTAACAAACATTTATATGTAGACTGCACTGCTAATGAATAGAGTGCAGTGTTTATTGTATGGTGATAACTAGAGTGCAGTGTGTATGGTATGGCAATGTATTGCTAGGATATAGTCTGTATTGTATGGCGGTAACTAGGATGAAGTTTCTGTTGTTTTAAGTGCTCCTTATTGTATGGTGATCAGTAGTATGTTCTCTGCCTTGTATATATGTCAGTGGGATACTCACTGTAATTATATGGGTCACTGTAACTAAGAATTAAGGACCATATTTATGCTTATGATGTTCCGGCTTCTTAAGAACAGTCTTTTAAGCAATGATCTACTATGCATGCTTAAGGAAGCCCTAAGTGCTATAAGTATGGGGTGGGTTGCGGTGTAGGTCACCTGAGTTAGGTGTGAATATGGTCCTAATAGTATAACACGCTTTTCACACTGAAAAAAGCAGTCTGTGGGTGTAACAGATTATTTGCAAGTTTCACTGATACAACCATCATCCGGCCATGATGCTGTGACCACGTCCATTGACTATGTGGTGGGCCCCCTCAGTCTTGAAAATGCTTATATAAGGTGTAATACAGGTGGTACATTACAAGTAACTATACACAATACAAAGTTGAGCCAATGTAGTAATAATTAATACCTTAAAAAAGACGTTCAGTAAGGCAGAATTGCTTTGGAAAGACAGTTTACTAAAAGGACCCCTCTAACATCAACTATAATCAAGATGACTGTATCCTTGTCCAGGAAGCGTTGGGAGTCCCTGCACCGATGGCTGTCATTGAGAAGTAGACAGCCGAAAGTTCCTTTTCAACTGTCTCTATTTTGGATGGCAGCCATTTAAAAAAAAAATGTATGAATGTGTGAGTATGCGATCGGCATGCTAACCCATTAATTTTCGGAAGCGCCACCACTGGGTGGGAATTAGGGTTAGGCTCTGGGGAAGGGAGAGTTAGGGTTAGGGCCATGGAAGGGGGTGTTAGGGTTAGGCTGTGGGGAATGATGGAGACAGGGTTGGGCTGCGGGGAAGGAGACGTTAGGGTCAGGCTGCGGGGAAGGGAGGGTTAGGGTAATAAAAGGGGAGGAGTAGGGTAAGGATTATGGAGAGGGTTGGGGATAGAATCCTTACTTACGTGTTCTGTGCTCCAGTGATCGATTGCTATGCCTCTTCGAGGCAGAAGCAATCGTTTTCCCAGCCAGCTCGAAACTGGCTGGGAGAGAACGGCCCTATCGAAATAGGGCCGTTCTCAATGGGGACCCACACCCTCCAGGAAGTGTGAAAGAGATTATAGAGGATAAGTTTTAAACAGACTGGAATGGTACAAGAGCATTTGTAACATAAGTGACTACAACTTTTTACTTATGCAAAAAATGACTTTTTAATGAGAATGTGATGCATCAAAATAGTTTAATCAATAAAAATGTAATGCACAAGGTTGTAGAATTTTCCCTTTCTTTTCTACAATATATGCATTAAACACTGAGGAGGAAATCAGCCAACTATGCTTAGAAGGAATAAGAGTTGTGGAAGACACAGAGATCAGTTGAACAGCATTCGTGTATTCTTTATTAAAGCAACACAGTAAAATGCAGATAGACACTATTCAAGGTGTAACATTTTCACAAAATGGCATGTTATGAGTATGTGCTTTATTGCAATTAATGTACTGGACAAAAAAAAGGACTTGCCTTAAGTGACATTATATATAGGCACATGGGACCAGATTCAGACTTAAGAGTCCTTTAAGAAGGCACAGAATAGCAATAGTCCACATGTGGCAAGTGTACTCCTATGTCACTCCCCTCCTACGGATGGAATTTAGCTGACTTCCACATGCCATAGCCCTACCTTTCCTTTCAATGTGTATCATTGTGTGGACTTAGCAAACGTACGTGCAGCCTATACTATCTGATTTAAATGCCCCCCCCCATTACGTATTCTCTTACGTATGGAGTATAGTCACGTCCTGTTGTACGGAATTGTGCAGAAATCTGTAGTGAGATCTGATGTGTAACATCTGCCATGCGCATCCGCAGATCACTAAAAAATGCCAACTTTCGCACACGGCATGCAAATATTTGCGATTAGTCTTCTTAAAGACCACACAATACAAGTGTTACAGGGTCTGATCCTGAATTAAGAATGTTAGGGGACTTATGTAATCTGCTTCCAAGAGTATGGAACTCAGTTCTGTATGCTAAGAGGTCCATTTGGGGGGGAGGGGGCGGCATTTCAATTCTGCATGCCTTATACCCGCAAGAGAGGGGTAGGGATAGGCATGTTTATGATTTTTCAGGGGCGGAAGTGCGAGTCCATGTTGCGAATGACCCTATTTCAATAAGGCCGTTCGCTCCCAGCCGGTTACAAACTGGCTGGGATATCGATTGGGAGTCATAGCAATCGATCCCTGGAGCACCGAACACGGTGCTCCGAAAGATGAGGAGCCGCACTCCTTAACCCTAACCCTAAGTCTTCCTCCTCGCAGCCTAAACCTAAGTCCCCCCCGCAGCCTAACCCTAAGTCTCTCCCCTCCCCCTGCAGCCTAACCCTAAGTCCCCCCCCCCAGCACCCTAAGACCCCGGCAGCGGCGCTCCGAAAAAGAACAGGTGAGTATGCGAATTGCATACTCACACATTCATAAAAAAAAAAATTCTGAAACATCTCACATTTCAAATAGGGACAGCCGAAAAGAAACTTTTGGCTGTCCTTATTTTACAATGAGAGGATTCGCAGCAGGGACTTGCAACGTATATGGAGAACATACAGAGGTCTGCTTCAGATCCATTGTTATTATATAAGATAAAGCAGATACTTCCAACTCAAAAATTATCTTGTACAGTATGCTTGACCACAAGTACTTAGAGAAGGAGGAGTGGTTATCGACCTTATAGAATTTGATAAGCTCTAATAAGGAGATTGTTCAGGAAACAAATAAGCTGTAGGG
>WWET01000572.1:380013-395576 GCA_011038615.1 Limnodynastes dumerilii | reverse complement strand
ACCTACAAAATGTTTTTTGGATGCTAAAAATGTTTTGAAAATAGGCTATTCATATAAGGGATGAGGAATAAGTTAAAATATCTGAGTATCTTAATATAAATAAAAGTAACTTTGAACGGGTTAACAGAATTTACAGAACTGCATCTAAAATTGTATGACATGTTCATGTAGATTTATGTGACTTGATGGATGATCAGTTAAACTTAGTTGATGTTCATTTTTACCGATAAGAGCATCTTTCTTATATGATTTAATCAAAATCCATTTTTCCTCCGGATAGACTGATGTGATATACCCAAAGGGATATTGCTGTAGATTCATCTGCTATGCTGACATCTGCCTGTGTAATGATGACACTGGCTACCTAGCAGGAGAACACGCTAAGACAGCTTTGATGATGGATGATTTCAATCCTGATATATCCTACTGAAACAGTTTTTATGTAAAATATACAAGTAAAAAAAACCCCTTGATTTATGTTAACATAAACATGTGCCGTGTACTACCTTTGTCTAAAAAAATTTGAAATAATGGTTCTGTTGCTCACATAAAAGTTCTTATACAACAGTAGGTGGTACATTATTTTCACCTCTACTTCAGACCACTGCAAAGTGGACGTTCTCCTCCTAATCACATTGGTAGATGTTGACTTTTTCATGTTGTGCATGCTCCAATTAGAATAAAATCTGTGCAATTAAACATTCCAATATTTGACATTTCAAGTAAGAGGGGTTTAACATCACAAAATACTGTAAGGGTGGTGTGCCTGAACTCTGCGTGATTGATGGAATTGGTCTCCCATGCATACATAGGGGATCTCTGGATCCGTTCCTGTGCACTTTTCATGTGTACAGGTAGTATACCTCTTTAGAGCAATAAATGAGTTAATTCAGACTCCTAATTAAGGGCTAATTATGACACAATTTAGCATTCATGTCCCCTTGGAGGAAAGGTGAGGATTATTCACAAATGAAATATAAAGTGTATATAAGTGGATCTGATCCAGACTTAAATGTATGCCCAATGGTGTAGCATAGCTCTATGTGCTTTTCCATTTCGCAAATGTGCACACTGCTGCGACCACTTGTGTTCAGAGGGGTTTTACTGGGAGGGATGGGGTGTCAGGACATAATGTACAGTAAGGACAAGCACACACTATGCACCCAATCCATACCCAAACAGAGATGTAAGTGCGCACAGTTTACGCTAAAACATCTGAGCCAGCCGCAGGGAATTTCTGAGTCCAAAGAACTGCTGGCGGCTGGCATTACACAACCTATTTCAGACCCTCTTGTTAGCATTTAACCTTCCAAATGCAATGCTATAGATTAGTGGGTCTCAGCCTTTTTTTGGAGAGTACCAGTTACCCACTATGGAATAATTTCAAGTACCACTTTGCATATCATATAGACACATACCCATGCCCTATATATATATTTTTTTTCCAGGGGTTTTGTTGTTTTTGTTTACATATTTTTGTGGTGATTTTAAGGTGCATTTTGTATATATGCCACTTAGCCCCCAAGATAGCAAGATATTTAATAAATTATGTCCTTGGCCATTTGTTATCGTACTTCCTTACAACCTTGACCAGTTGCCCTGAGTACCACCTGACAATAGTCAAGGTACCACCAGTATAGATAAAGCAATGCTGCACTGTAGTGTTTTAAAAATGTTAATTTAATTCATGATTATATTTTTAATACATTTTAATTTAATACATTTGATACATATTAATAAATTTTCATTGGGCCTGATCCAGACCTACGCCAATGCTCTTTGCTTACTAAAGCACAGCGTATCGGCGTTCACTTTCCCCGACACTCCCCCTGTGCGGGCGTATGGCCCCTTCCTTACGCCGGCTGAAGGCTACCCTAACTTCAGCCAGCGTAAGGAAGAGGCCATACGCTCGCACAGGAGCGTATGGCTGCCTAGCCCGCCCTCCCATCCTCATTAAACTAGCTCCCCCCGCCCACCTACACTAACCTGAACGTAGGGACGCTGGGGGACGTCCCCTCCTGCATCCCTACGGCGCTGCTACCACAATCGGGCGTTGCCGTAGCGACGCCGGGCAACATCTGCCCGGCGCATGTGCAGAGCGGCTTTTCAGTCGATCTTACGCTTGCGCACGCCGTCCTAGCGATGGCGGGCGTAGGTCTGGATCAGGCCCATTGTCACTAGAGAGCTTCACAGGTGTTCTTAGGTTCTCCTTTACACAAATCCAACACAATTATATTATCCTAAACTCAGAATTATCCCTTCTGTTACCATTAAGTAGGATTTAATAACCAAGCTGGTCTGACACGTGAATCCGTAAGAACACAGAAACGTGAATTATTAATTGATTTTTAATATGATAAGAATCACAATGCTTATTTACAAAAGGATAACAAAATTGATATACAATAGGCAAAACAGTTTCTTATAATACAAAAGGGTGAAACGCAAAGTACCTTCCAGGTCGAGACAGACCAGACATAAGGGACACCTCTTTCGTTTTGAAAGTCCCATGAAGTGTACAGTTATCCGGGCTACACTTTTAAAAGGCAGAACTGCTCCTCTCCAATAGCCCACACCTTTGTGAAAAGTAACAGGTTTGTTTTAGGACAAACTCTTCCTCAGAGATCTGGCTTTTACGACCCCCCCCAATATCCTGATCCATTTACTATAGGAGCCATAACTCGTTCTGCCCCACTACCTTCAAGCTAGTGCCATAAAACAAAACCAGATCCTGGCCAAATGAAGGTCACTTTATATCCTGATATTAATTTATTCACAAGATATTTAACTATATCCTGACAGTTATATTATGTTCGGTTTGTCTTCCCATGTTTTAAAACAGGAATCTACGCAAATATACTGCATTGCAGGGTCAGAAGTCAGCTCAGGCTCTATAGCATGAAGGAGTGTGGATGGGAAGTACAGGGTGTGGGGTGGCTCTGCTGTGAGACACAGAGCAGCATAAACACAGCTGAAGAAGGAAGCATGCAATGCATTTTCTAGGTCACCTTCAACACCAACCATCAATTTAATCTTTGCACTTTACTAGTTTTACAGCTGGTAATAATAAAATGTTATTGTCTTTTTAGTATAGTGACAGCTCAGACACCTATAAATAAGTGATAGTTTTGATATAATGCATAGAGACTGCTTAACTGAATGCCACTAATTAAATTTTCGTTTATTTAATTTATCCAAGCAATAAAGTTAAACAGTGCACCAAGTTACCTAATCAATGCACGTTCTGACATTTCATAGTTATTTTTACCTTCAAAGTATATATGTTCTGTATATGTATATGTATATGTATGCATCTCGGGCATCTCATTTAAGACCAGTCTAGTCTTGTGTTCATCATGACTCAGCATATCCTACAGAATGTAATCTATAAGCACTGAATCCCTGACCTCTGCACTAAATAAACAATTACACAATTAAGCCTCATACACACTTCAGATTTTTTATATTATCGTGCATGTTTGATCGCATTTTTAAAAAGTTTAATTTTACCAATCAAACCAATAAATAATAAAGGCTCAGTTTTATTTTGTGCGTAGTGTTTAATGCTGAATAAAAACTGCTATAATATTCTTCGTTGTTGTTAAAAACTGCACATAAAATCTATTAAAAGAATTATAAAATGTATAGGGATTGCAAGAGTGCAATAAACAGTAAATAAATGTAGAAAAAATATTCCACCTAGTTAATATTGCAGTACATAAAATAGGCTATCTGCGTATCAAATGTGTGTCTTGTGGAATCCTTTTAAACAGTTTTTCACATATGAAAGTAGAAAGATAAACCGAAACATAGCATAATATTGTCAAACATTATTCTATACTCCGCACTTATGTGAGCCAGTCACCCTCTGTCCCCATACCTCCTTTACTACTGGTTTGTTTGTTTTAAGGTTACTTTGGGCTAAAATTTCTTTAAGGTTTTTGCTTTTTTATAAATAATTCTTGGAATTTCAGGAATAATTTGTTTCAATACTGGATCCATTTGTAGAATATCCCAATGCTTGGTTAGTATGGTTTTTATGTTCTCTGAGGTGTTGAATCTTGTAATGAAGGAAATTGGGGGATTCTGGTCAATAAGCTATCTCTCTCACAGTGCGGACACTGTATCCTGCAAATATATTCAAATTAAGCAAAAAAACGTTCATGAGCCATGATGAAACAAGGGAATTCATCATTAAAGATTTTATGAATTGCAATAGCATGTCTGTAATATACATGTTGGAGTGTCCATGCAAACTAAAATATGTAGGAAAGACTAAAAGACATGTGAAACTAAGGATTCAAGAACATGTGCAAAACATAAAGAGTAAGATAGCATCCTATAGAACACTTCCTACAAAAACATAGTTGACCTGTAGTTTCAATTACAATCAATCACTGGTCAAATTAGGAGAAAGTGTGGGTGATTTGGCAAAGAAACTGGCCCAAGGAGACCTTTTTTAGGTAAAGAACTTTAAATACTACTATATACTGCTATGCAATATCTTACCTCTTAGTGAGAAGCCTTTTCATCTTGTATAAGTTATGTTTTATTCTTACCCCTATTATAACAGTTTGCTATTATTTTATTCTATATCATATAATGTATGTGTATTTTTTAACTATTTTTAAATAAATATTATGCATACCGTATTTCCCCATGTATAAGATGCACCTTAATTTTGGGGCCCCAAATTTGAAAAAAAATGTATTACATAAAAATACTGAACTCAAGTTGTAATCATCATTTAGCCTTATTCCCCCCTCTTTGTGTCCAGCCAGTCTTATTGCACCCTCTATTTGTATCCAGCCAGTCTTATTGCCCCCTCTATTTGTGTCTAGCCAGTGTTATTGCCCCTTCTTTTGATGTCCAGCCAGTCTTATTGCTCCTTCTATTTGTGTCCAGCCAGTCTTATTGCCCCCACTTTTAGTGTCCAGCAAGTCTTACTTCCCCTCTAAATGTGTATCCACCCAGCCTTTGTTCCCCCTCCATGTCCAGCTTTCACATCCATCCATTCCAATCACATTGCAGCACACTTACCTTTGCTCACCCACCGGCTCTCTCCCCAGCGACGCGCTCGGCAGAATGACGCTGATGTGACCTTAGATCACACTAGCGTAATTTGCAGAGCGCAACGCAAGGGAGAGAGCCAGAGGGAGAGCAAAGGTAAGTGTGCTGCGTGGGCATCCCCTGTATAAGACGCACCTGGTTTTTAGACCCCAAATTTTTCTAAAAAAGGCGCGTCTTATACATGGGGAAATACAGTATATAGATCCTCACCCCCAGTGTTATTAAATTAACATGAGTGAAAAAACTTAACTGCTATTATTTTAAATGATTTAACGAATTTATAAATCCCCCTCCCCCACAGTTCCAATTTATTATTACATTGCATCCGGAGAGTATTCACAGCTCTTCCACCTTTTCCACATTTTGATATATTACAGCCTTATTCTAAAATGGAATACATTTTTTTCCTCAAAATTCTTCACACAATATCCCATTTTGGAGATTTTTGCTAATTTATTAAAAATCAAAAACTAAGAAATCACATGTACATAAGTATTCACAGCCTTTGCCATGAAGCTCATCCTTGAGATGTTCCTACAGCTTAATTGGAGTCCATCCGTGGTAAATTCTGTTGACATGATTTGATTTGTTAAGGTGTGGTAAATTCTGTTGATTGGATATGATTTGGAAAGGCACACACCTGTCTATATAAGGTTCCACACTTGACAGTGCATGTCAGAGCACAAACCAAGCATGAAGTCAAAGGAATTGTCTGTAGACCTCAGAGACAGGATTGTCTCGAAGCACAAATCTGGGGAAAGGTACAGAAAAATATCTGCTGCTTTGAAGGTTCCAATGAGCACAGTGACCTCCATCATTAAATGGAAGAAGTTCAGAACCACTGGCCGGCCGTCTAAACTGAGCGATCGGGGGAGAAGGGCCCTAGTCAGGGAGGTGATCAAGAGCCTGATGGTCATCCTGTTAGAGCTACAGAATTCCTCTGTGGAGAGAGGAGAACTTTCCAGAAGGACAATCATCTCTGCAGCAATCCACCAATCCACCAATCAATATACGAGTTGAATCGCCGCTGAATCCAAGGGGTAGGATATTCATCTACAGCGCAGATTGGGTAGAGGGAGGCATGTAAATAAGCAAAGCGTGTTTACGCAGTAACGTTCTTAATTAGACGCCCTACGCACACAACTAAGAGCCAAAAGCTCTATGGCATTCGAAAACCGTGGGCGTGCCAAGGGAGTTGCCTTGCTACTAGATCAGTACATTTAAGAACCTACTGCTTTCTTAAGCGTGAATCAGGTCCATAGTAGCAAAACTACACTGCATGTGTCCATCAACTTCTGCTGGGGAAATTGTGCAACTGTAAGTACACTATTCCATATATGGTTTGAACAGGGAAAAGTGTTAGAGTGTTTGGCACCCCCTGCAAACTTTAAATTTGCGCCCACCTGTTTAACAATTTCATATTATAGTTAATAGAGTATAGTATCCATGTAAGCGTCATAAAACACAATCTTGTAACCACAATAAAACAAAGCAAATCATAGTCAGTACTATACAATACAAACAGCCTCCTAGTCTCCACTATACAATTCCCACTTCATCCTAAACACTGCCTCACAATACAGACTATATATCTTAGTGACAGCCATACCATACAGACATTGGGCTGGATCCAGACCCTGTTAAGTGCATGAACTTAGTTACACCTGGGCTAAACCAAGTTTATTTCAGGGGAGTCATATTTCATCTGCTGCAAACAGTATTAGAGTTGAGAGGTGATGTTTCCTATCCCAAGTCTAAATAACAGTGTGATAGTAAAGCTGGTCAGTATCTGTGTGCAGTAAGCAATTTAAAGATATATCCCTGCATGCAAAGTATACAATTAACTTGGCTCCCCCTGAATTCAACATGGTTTAGCCCAGGAGTAACTAAGTTCATTCACTTAACAAGGTCTGGATCCAGCCCATTATCCTAGTGACCACTATACCATACAGGCCGCCATACAATACAGACTGCATCCTTCTGACCACTGTACAATAAATTCAACATTTATGTAACCACAATGCAGTTGAAAAAGGCCTCCTTGGAAAACTGAAAACATTTGTAACCACAATACAAAAGAATCACAGTCTTATAAGCACTTTACTGTTATATAGTTTGTTTGTGTGTGTACAGCATATGTATCTATCCAATCTCTCCCCCTTGCGTGTATCCAGTCTTCCAATATTTCCCCCATGCGTGTCTCCAGCCTCCCAGTATTTCCCATGTGTCTCTAGCACTCAAGTATCCCCACAATGTGTCTCCAACCCCACCAGTATCGCCATGTGTCTCTTGCCCCCCAGTAGCCCCATAATGTGCCTTCAGTCCTCCAGTATTCCTATCATGTGCCTCCAGCCCCACAGTATCCCCATCATGTGTCTTTAGCCCCCCCAGTAACCCTATCATGTGTCTCAGCCCCCAAAGTAACCCCATAATGTGCCTCCAACCCCACAGTATCCCCATATTGTGTTTCCAGCACCCACAGTATCACCATCTTGTGTATACAGCCCCCCAGTATCCTCATGTGTATCCAGTCCCCCAGTATCTCCATTATGTGTATCCAGACCCCCAGTATCCCCCCTTTGTGTATCCAGCCCCCCAATATCCCCATCATGTGCCTCCAGCCCTCCCAGTATCATCATGTGTACACAGCCCCCCAGTGTGTGTCCAGCCCCCCAGTATCCCCATCATGAACCTTCAGCCCCCCCAGTATCCTCATCATGTGCCTTCAGACCCACAGTAACCCTGCCATGTGCCTTCAGCCCCAAGTATCCCCATCATGTGTCTCTAGCTCCTCCAATAACCCCATCATGTGCCCCCAGTCCCCCAGTATCCCCATAATGTGTCTCTAGGCCCCCCAGAATCCCCATCATGTGTCTCTAGCCCCTGCAGTAACCCCATCATGTGCCTCCAGCCCCCCCAGTATGCCCATCATGTGTGTATTCAGCCCCCCAGTAACCCCATCATGTTTACTTACCTTTAGTATGTCTTCATCTGCAGCGCTCTCCTCTCTCTCTTCCTCCATCCTTCCAGCCCTCATAAAGGAAGTTCCTGAATGAGCCTCTGCGGAGAGCAGCTGAAAGGAATTTTCTAATCACTGCTCTATGTGATGGCCGCAGCAGCCCATACAGGAAGCTCCTGTATGAGCTGCCAGTCACCGGAACCTAACCCTGTAATCAGGTAGAGGTGGGTGCCATTTTTCAAAGGAAAAGTTTTAATACAACACGAGAACATGCATATAAACTGGAGTGGTAGATTCAGAGGAAATGTATTGAAATATAATTTCACTGAAAAGGTGATAGATAAGTGGAATAAACTTCCATGTGAGATGGTTGAGGCTAACACAGTAGAACAGTTGAAACGCGCTTGGATTAATAAAAGGAAAGCCTAAATCTCAAACTAAATTGAGAATAAAATAGGATAGATTCTGTTTGCCGGTATGAAACACAGATTTCTGAAATACAGACAACCGACAGCTTATTTTCAACTGTCTCCATTTCGAAAATCAGACTAATTAGGATTTTTAAATAATGAATGGGTAAGTATGTGATACATGTCGCCACGCTAATCATGGCGACATGTAAGTTTTTACCTTTTATGCAACTGGCTCTTGCTGTTCTGTTAATTTCCTCTGTAGAGATCATTCCCTGCAGGCCATGAATGGCCTACACGTGTTACTAGCAGCTGCTGCTAATAGTGGGCACGCCCCTTTCTTCCTCTGGCTTTTATGACCTTCTGGCCAATCGGAGCCGTAGGTGGGGGATCTGCCAGTCAATTACTGGGAAGCAGCCCCTTTACAGGTTCTGGCAGAACTGTCACTTGCTGCTGGTTATTGTTTATGGTTAGCCCAGTCTGTTTCCTGATCCTGCCTTGTGTATTTATTTTGATTTCTGAGTACCCCAGCACCCGTAGTTACCCTGCCTACTCCTTGTGTCCTCCAGCCTTCTTGTCCTAGTGTTATCTCTTGTTCCAGCCTAGCCTCCTTCCTTTTGCTGTGACTATGTGTAGCCCCTGTGGTGCTCCCTCTGTTTGTGTGAGTGTGCGCTAGCCCTTATGTGTTTTGTTTGTCCCTTTGTGTAGTTTGTCAGAGCTAGCCTCCACTAGCTCTCTTGTTCCCACTCTCTGCTTACTTCCGTTCTGCTTCTTTTTCTCCAGCCTTCTTCCGCCTTCATTTCCTTTTCCTTCTCCAGGTGTCTCCTCCGGGGGCCGTGACCTCCTAGGTATCCTGCAGTCCAGACTATCCCCACCATCAGGGGCTCTAGTGAAGACCAGGCCCTAGTTAGACTCTACGCCCTGGTTACGGCATGCGTAAAAGTACGCTGAATTTATATCTCAGCAACTTGCCCATTCATTGGCTTTCCAACACTCACCACATACCCTTTATTGTCTTAAGGTGGGTACATACTGCGGCTTTTTCGAAAGATAATCTTTCCAATCACACAATCAAAGGACCGTTTCACCAGATATCTTACCAGTGTGTACTGTCCAAAGATGCTCAAAAATCTTTTGAAACATCCTGTGATCTTTTGATTTAATCTTTTAGAGCTCCTAATATGTCAGATCAACGATGGAAAGAGATATTTTGCTTTTTACAAGAGTGTACTGTGTCTATTAGGAGATCTTTGGACAGTGCACACTGATATCTGTGATATCTGGTAAACAGACTATTGATTTGTGTGATTGGAAAGATTATTTGCTGAATAACCAAGTGTGTACCACCCTTTGGGTTAGGCTACGGGGAAGGGAGCTAGCATAGAAGGGGAAGGTTAGGGTCAGACTGCAGGGTTAGGGTAAGGCAGGGCTAATGCTAGGGTGTTTGGCACCCCCCTGCAAATTTTTTATTTGCGCCTTTCTGTTTAACAATTTAACACCAGTAACCATCCTAGCTTATAGTGTCATATAAAACAATCCTGTAACCACTATAAAAGAAAGTAAATCATAGTTACAACTATACAATACAGACCGTGTCCTAGTCTACCCTATACAATTCCCACTTCAGCTTAAAAACAGCTACACAATATATACTATATATATATATACGCAGTTTGACTGACAAACTTAAGTTAATGATTTAAAAGACTGTAACCTATGCATATTACAAGATACATGGGCACATGGCTATCAACGGTGATTATAAATTGCCAGCCAAATGCACGGCATTTAAAAAAAAAATTGCAGCAAAATCGCGGCTATGGCTGCCATAATCATTCTTAATCGCTGCCAAAAAACTACCTTTTTAAATGAGGCCGAAAGAGTTTGAGTTCAGGGTGGGGGCCATTAGGTCCACTTTACTCTGAGTCCATGTGCACTGGATACCCTCATTGGGTAGATCCAGAACTACGTGTGCCGCACGTTTATTCGCGGAGCGTATTTTCGTGCACGTAAGGTCGCTACACTCCTCCTGACACACCCCTTGCACGGACGTATTTTGTCAAGATACGCTTCCCAAACCCCACCTTAACTTTTTCTCACGTAACCGCTGTCATACGCACATGTACGTATGGGCTGAACGAATTTACGCAGCTAAGCACGCCCATACTGTACACTTGCTTAGCACGCCCATACTGTACACTTTAAATACCGCCCCCCGCCTACTTCACGTAAAACACACGTATTGTTGAGTAACGTAAATTTGGCACGCCCACACGTAAGTATTTACGTGAGACATACGTGA
Organism: Limnodynastes dumerilii; assembly: GCA_011038615.1. NCBI lineage: Eukaryota > Metazoa > Chordata > Amphibia > Anura > Limnodynastidae > Limnodynastes > Limnodynastes dumerilii. The sequence continues at coordinate 384,835 of WWET01000572.1, read as the reverse complement.
ATCACCCATACGTCCAAAATGACTCTACGTGAATGTGCGTATTTGCTATGGTGCGCATGCGCAGTGCGTTCTAAACAGCGAATTTACGTCTCCGCCACGTGTAAATTCGCTTCGAAGCGTTGTTCTGGATCAGGGCCATTGTAGTAATGTCAAGAAGCCAAGAAGAAAGTCATTATGTACAATTTAATATGTAGCAATAATGTCTAGTAATTAATATTTTATCTAAACATAGAAAATCAAGAATATCCAGACATATTAGCAGCAGCAGTAAAACTGGGCAGACCACATGGGCCATGTGGCTCTTATCTGCCATCACTTTCTATGTTTTTATGTAAAACAATAATATTGGTGCAAAACAATTACAATTATCATTCTATAATATATTATTGCAACAGATAGTGTTCTTCACAACATGTAAATACATTATCTTACTGGTTACATAATTAATTTGTTACACATGAGTTACCAAAGTAGTTTCTAGAGGTGGTCTGTGAGTCATAAATGGGTGAGGCTGAGTATGTGGGATGGAGATGGATTAGCCAATAGGGCTGGTCTGAACGTGAATGCAAAGTATTACAATTCATAAAATGACCGCTATTAGTACTATAAGAAACAAAACACGTACCCCTTAATGTATAGTTTGGCAACATATTTATTCACATTTTACTTGTAGGTAAATAACAATCATTACTATCAAGACACAACCAGGAATAGTAAAGACCTGTACTATGCCAGCATAGTGGACTTGATTCACACTTAAGAGTCTTCTTAAAATAAGAACTTAAAGTCACTCCTGGGCAAAACCATGTTGATTGCAGGGGGAATTAATTTAATTGTATTCTTTGCATGCAGGGATATATCTTTGAATTGCTTACTGCACACAGATACTGACCAGCTTTACTATTACACTGTTATTTAGACTTGGGCTGGGAAATATCAACTCTCAACACTAGTACTGTTTGCAACAGATGAAATATGACTCCCCTGCAATCAACATGGTTTAGCCCAGGAGTGACTTTAAGTGCTTATTTTAAGAAGATTCTTAAGTGTGAATCAGGTCCTGTGTTTTTATTTATTAATTTAGATTCATATAAATGTTTAAAAAAAACAGCATCCAATTACTACAATACATTATACCATCAACCACTAATTACAGCAGGATGTTAAGAGAATTATCTGTGTCAGTTGTCAAGTAATAGAACAGCCAGTAGTAAAAGAGGGATGTTATAGTGTCGCTTCATGTGTAAGATTTTGTTTTCAATGTACCTTCTCCAGAAGTATGTGAATAAAATAATAGCATGATACAAATATTCTGACAGTGTGTCAGATTCATACTTCTGATTTTGATGCCATCGGATTCAAGCAAAAGATAGATCTACAAGGGCCACAATATCTAGTCAACTGTGCATTCAGTATTGATCAGTTAATCAATATGGAGTAGAGTTACTTTGCAAATATATTTTCAAATTTAAATTTTTACATCTTTTTGCAATGATTTTGAGGTACATTTTCCATTCAGTCCGCATGATATTTGAATAAAAATGCCCTCTGGCTATGCAAGCTATTTAAATACAAGTACAGCTGCTATCTCCTTGCCCAGTTATCTCAAGTACCACCATGCAGTGATCCAAGTAACACCAGGGGCCAGATTTACTAAGCTGCAGGAATGGAAAAGTGGAGATGTAGCCCATAGCAACAAATCAGATTTTTAGCACTCACTTTCCTATTACACACTAGAGATTGGGCTCTATTTACTATCTTTTAGCGCTAATGACAGCAAACAGGCTTGTTGCGCCTCGCGGGGAGTATTTATTAATAGTTACCCCTCCAGCGAGGTCCCACGACGGTCAGACATTCGCTGATATGGTTCGACTATGGAGTTCCGGCACATGCGCAGTAGATGCCTTTTGGGACTTTAAAAATTTCAAGTCTCAAAAGGCAAAATCACTGTGCATGCACCGAGACCAGAGCCAGACGCACGCCCGGTCAGGTAAGTTTTAAAGCTTCGGTCTGTATTTTTTTTAAATAGGTTTATTATATAATATTTTATTAAAATTAGTTAATATTATTTTTTTTACATTTTTTTACTTAGATTTTAATGTTTTTTTTTTTACTTAACTGTATTCCAGCGGTCTCCTGACATGTACCCCCTCTTCCTCCCCCTAATAACAGCTATTAGGGGGATGAAAAGAGGTTTACATGTGGAGACCGATGGAATACTTACCCTGATGCCATCTTCAGATGGCGTTATTTAACGCAGATTGTTAAAATCCGCGCAGATACTTAGTAAATGCCGTTCTGCATTCATTAGAGCGGGCCGGCTATCGGAAGTGTTAATGCAATCGTCGCCATGGTTTCCATAGCGATGATAGCATTGTAAATAAGTAACTTTGATTTCATTTGATATAGTCAGTTTTCACACGAAAACGGGCTTTATCATATATGAAAGTGATTTTCGTAAATAGAGCCCACTGTCAGCCAAAAAATGATTGGTTGCCATGGGCAACATCTCCACTTTTCCTTTACTGCAGCTTAGTAAATATGGCCCAGGAGGTACTAATACCATTGGTTGACAACCCCTTCTCTGCACCAATGTAATGTTTGAATTGCGATAGGGCAGCGAGCATATAGCCCAGGTTATCGCCCACTGTGTGACCTGTAATGCACTTGGCGACCCATTTTTATAATAATAGCCAGTGACATTGCATTACAGTGTAAAGAGAATGGTGCAAAACAAAAAAGTATATATATATAGTTAGAATATTTGATTGGTTACAATGTACAGAGTATTTCTAATAACCTATAAATAAAGGTAATTTGTAATTTCTGCAGAAATGTATTTCTATAAAACGATGATTTGAAAATAGTACATCTTAAATTAAGAAAGACAGTTCATACCAGTTTCTGTCTTTATTAGAACAACTCTATACATAGCACACATATCACTAAATGTAAAGTATAACGCGTATATATTGCCAATTGATACAGTACTCACAGGACAGGACATGACAGGACAGGACTCAGCCAGTGATCATGTGTCTGGGCGTGTCTGCTAGACGAATGACATGACTCGGTGCATTGTACATTCGGGATACATAGGGACTAAGAACCCCGATTTTTATTTCAATCTCATATCATCCTAACAGTGTAAATGACAAGACTTCTCCGGACACTTCTGTTTGAGACATAGCTGCGAGTATTCTACTGCAGGCGCGACTAGGGCAGTCCGAGGGGTCCTCGCACACATGGCGTCTCTATGGCGGTGCTCTGCTAGAAGTGTCATACTGCCTGTTAGGTGTAGTCGAAGCTTTGCAGGTACCTAGCGACAGAGGTGAAGCATAAGCTGTGTCATAAGTGTCAATTCTATATGGCTATGAATCAATGGTTGCAGAGGCGGCATCGACTCTCTAAAATGACAATGCTTTCCTGGCTCATGCCATTGCAGTGGTGAACTGCCATATTAAGGAGGCGTGAGCACTTTACTGGCTGCAAAGGTCATGGCCGAGGGTCAGATGCATGAACCCACCTGTGATACTACTAGTCCCAGCAGATGTACAGTGCAGATAGTTCAGGGCTAAGGAGAATCGTTCATTTTTGTTTCTGGTGCTGAAATGTCTAGCTATAGCTCTGTGTGCAATATTTATACACTGTCCATTATTCCCAGATTCTTATCAGAACGTGTATCCCATGAGTTTCATACAACTTAACTTTTTGGATATTAATAGTTCAGTTATGTGTTTTATAATTACAACTTCAGTTTCCCAATTTGTTTGGATTTCTCACTGATTGCACCATCTTATGAAAGCTTTTGTGAGTTTGAATATGTATTTGTTATTGTCTGTTGACACTTATCAGACCTCTTGAGTTTGTTGGATTAATGATCATTGCACATTTTGTTATATAGCTATTTTTAAATGTCAGAAAAGCTTATGAATAAAATGTAAATATCAGTTTTTACCAACCCTTAACTTTCCGTATACACTGTGTAAACCATAACTGTTTTTGTTGACAGTTCAGCATTATGATTATGACTTGCTGGTTATTGGTGGAGGCTCAGGTGGTCTTGCTTGTGCCAAAGAAGGTATGACTTTACACTCTTACTTTGGAAATGTTTAAATTAATCCAGTAACAATATTAAAGTAATTTTTGTATTGCCTTTTATTAAACATAATTGTGTATCTGTTTATGTATTTATAGCAGCAAAATAATGGGTAGTCTCAAAGTTAAGTTTTACACTTTTGTTGCCAAATAGTGAATTGGTGTAGAAGGTGATGTCAAATGTTGTAGGTAGGAATGGCACTAGCTTGTTTAGTGTTTCCCATCCTTGGTCCTCAGGGACCACTAACAGTGCATGATTTCCAGGTCTACTTGCTGGAGCACAGGTGTGTTCATTACTGACTGACACATAAAAAGTTTCCATAGGTGGTGCTCATTATGGACCGGATTCAGAACATCGCATCCGTGTGAAAATCACACGGATGTGATTTTTTTTTTTAAACTGCGCATGTGCAAAAAGCAGAGCCGGATTAAGACTTCATGGGGCCCTAGGCAAGATACCGGTTTGAAGACCCCCCTCCCAACGAATCGTTATAAATATATATACACACACACACGTGCGCGTGCACACACACACACACACATATAGCAAGGAGACGTTTGTTTATTATTATTAAGTCTCTGAGTGCCGCCTTCAGTTTGTTTTGTGGAAGTGTTCGGTGGGACACGGCGGAGCACATACAGCAGTCATCTGCGCTATATAAGAGAAGTGCCTTTCTTTCTGAACTATATATATATATATATATATATATATATACACATACAT
>WWET01000572.1:367000-379155 GCA_011038615.1 Limnodynastes dumerilii | reverse complement strand
GAGCTGAAAAAACAAAACAAAAAAAAGTTTTGGTTTTAAATTAACCCCTTCCCCATCTGCCCCGCTGCAACCTATGTTGAAAAAATAAATAAATAAAGTCCAGGCCAACAGGGCGTACTGCCGCTAGTATTACTACAAGCACAAGCATGCCCATCAATGACAAGGCATGCTTGCGCTTGTGGTACTAGTATCGGCAGCATGCCCTGCACCAAAATCACTACACATGCCCATTTCTTAAAAAAAAAAAAAAATACTATGAAAACGTCCACGTGCCCCCCAAAAATGTAAAGATAAAAAAAAATGACTATACCTGTCCCCTTCTTTAAAAAAAAAACACAGCCCACATAAAAATCGTGTGCCCCCCAAAAATCCCCCCCAAAAAAAAAAAATTAAAGAAGTGCTAGATCCCTGTCCCCTTCATTTAAAAAAAACAAATAGTGCCCATATAATTAAACTTAAAAAATAAAAAATGCTACATGTGCCCACATAATATAAATAAAAAATGCCACAAGTGCCCCTCTGAAATTATAACATATAAAATGCCCATAAGATGACCCACAAAAAAATATAAACATACATACCTGCTCTGATGGGGGTCCAGTCTTGTAAGCTTTTAATCTGGGGGGTGGCCTTGGGGAAAAAAAAAAAATACAGACGCCGCTAACTATGTCCTGCACGCAGGACATCCCGGCGCTAATGACAGTTCTGCTGTCATTGGGGTGTACTTATACCCTCTGCCAGCGTTGGAAATGACGATTTCCATCGTGATATTTGGAAATATACCCACGCTGGCAGAGGGTATAAGTACACCCCAATGACAGTAAAGCCTTAATTGCTCTGACCGTTTTTTTACAGGTCGGATGTGCCTTGCACATCCGCATACTGCTCTGAAGTAGCACCCTGCGTGCCCGTAGTCAAATTAGCTTGTGCGATTCCGCATCGCACATGCACGGAACTCTGAATCCGGTCCTATATCACTTGTTCTGTGCGGAGGCCTGGAAAACATAGACTGTTAGTGGTCCCTGAGGACCAGGGTTGGCAAACACTGGTGTAGTGTGTGCTCTCTTATGCCTCTCTGTTTTATCATAAAATATTGATCTTATTATAATAACACACATTACAGAACACACCTTTAACCACAATAACAAAAAGGAGACCCATACAATAGAGACTGCATTGAAGTGAACATCATACAATACAGATTACATCTTAGTCACCACTATACAATATGCCTGCTTTACAAAGCACACCACATTTACGTCACTGCCCTACAATACACACTGCGTCCTAGTTATCAATGTATTATGTGCTATTATGAAATTTATATATGAATTGTTTCAGCGTTTGAGTGTAAGTAGGAAAGTATTTGAAATATAAATACAGCTGGGCCCAGGAGTTCCATCATTGGAGAATCAGATAAATAGGCCTCAGAAGCCCTATCTTATTTGTATGGCAGAAGCAGGAGGTGCAGAGCATAGCAACTAAGCAGATGCTTCAAAGTAGGAAATAACTATTAACCCAAAACAATGTTTATTTTTGTATTTTTTATATCATGCATTCTGTTCAATAATTCCAAACAAACAAAACACTTAAATATTATTATGAAATCATTATTATGATAACCTTATTATGAAACTGAATTACACAGGGATTCATGCACTATATACAATCTTTAATAGGTTTTTTTTTTTTTAGAAAGTTCTGTATGAATATAACTAATTGTGTTTGTGCGTTCCTGTGACTGAATTTTTTTTACATACTCTTGTTTATTGTTTCCCAGGAGCAGCTATTCATTTGTCTTATTTCACAATTTTTATTTCAATTTGTGTACAGCTGCCCAATATGGAAAGCGAGTTGCAGTGTTTGACTATGTGGATCCATCCCCCAGAGGTATTCCCTTTTGGTAAATTGTATTTGTAAAACACTAATGTAAGTTTTTGCTATTCTCAATTGTGAATAATTAAGTAATTAGATCTATTAACATAGACAGCCTTTTAATATAATTTTTTATAATTTTGGTTTTACGAAACACAAACCTGCTTTCTCTAAGGTAAATTTTAATTAGTTTATTTAACTAATAGTTAACTAATAGTATCAGTAACTAATGTTCAGGATTTGAAGACCTACTAATTATATAAATCAGGAATTGCCCATAGCAACCAATCAGATTCTAGCTGACATTCTCTAGTATGTGATAGAACAATGAAAGCTAGACTCTGGTTGCTATTGGCAACATCTCTACTTTTCCAAACCCGCAGCTTAGTAAATTTGGCCCCAGGTCTCCTTGCTGGAGCAGAGGTGTCTGTCTGTCTGTCTGTCTGTCCTAAAAAGATCAAAAGTATTTCTCATTGTGTCCCTGATTCACACTAAAGTAAGTGCTGAATTTTCGTGTGTGCTTTTGCGATCAGTTAAATTGGGCATGCCCAGAACCCAATTATACGCAAGGAAACCATGGCCGACTGAGTTGTATACACAGACATCAGACTTAGAAATGATACATGCATCAACATGGAATGCGTGGCTAGAGGGGCAAGATTCTTAATGCAAATGAGCTGCACACTGGCTACTAATGTACAGTATGAGCGTGGCAACAGAGTTAGGACTGATTTACAAGTAGGAGTGCCTTGCGGAAACTAACATACACACGGGAAAAGTTTAGGTAGCCCTCAACCACTAGTAAGTTGATGTTGACTGTATTATTTGCAGTGAGGACAAGTCTTATCTTGCTTACTTCAGGCCACACCTGCTGCATGTTTTAATCAGTGGATGTGTGTTTTTAAATGAAAGAAAGTGTTGTTTATTTAATCCAATGCTGATTTTCCATTTTGTGCAAGACTTTAACCCTGTAAAGGAGCCATGACTTGGTTTTAGTTTTTGAAGGGTTTTTTATATATTTATTTTTATTTACTTTATTTTTTGGTGAACAAACACCATTACATTTAATTATATTTAACTGTATTGATTGTTTGTGTTGTTTATCTTTTTAATGTTTATTTTTATGTTTTCTGAAAGTCTCTATATGTAGTGGATCTTTGCATCTCTAACTTCATGCAGTATGTGTATTGTTAAGTATGTCATGATTATTCCTATTTCAAGTTGTATTTTTAATGGTTACTTTTGTTTACATATGTTAATGAGTACGAGCTGTTTTTAGAAAAAAAATATTTTCCAAATCCTAATCAGTGCGTTAAGTTATATATCTTTGAATAATAAACAATTTTAAGAACCTAAATGCATGATTGATTCACAGCTAATAATGTCTGCATGTACCTAATTATATGTAAGAAAGACTTACCGTATATACTCGAGTATAAGCCGAGTTTTTCAGCACATTTTTTATGCTGAAAAAGCCCTCCTCGGCTTATACTCGAGTGATGAAAAAAAAATGGATCCTACATTTAACTTACCTTTGCTGTACCTCCAGCGGTCCCTGCGTCTGGTCCCCTTCCCCGCAGCTCTGCCTCCGACTGTCTCCCCGTGGTGCACGCTGCACAATGACGTTGTGGTGACCTTAGGTCACCCAACGTCTTTGTGCAGCGAGGGGGAGAGCCTGACACAGACGCAGGTACCGCCGGAGGTACAGCAGAAGGAAAGAAGGGAAAGGCAGAAGACATTAAAAGGTAAGTGAGAAATTAAATAAATGGAGGCAGGCATTAAGGGGCAGATATGGAGGCAGGCATAAAGGGGCAGTTATGGAGGCAGGCATTAAGGGGCAGATATGGAGGCTGGCATTAAGGGGCAACTATGAGGTAAGTTCAATGTTTGAACCCGGCTGGGAAGGAGCAGAGACTGGCAGAACACACATAGAGGGGGCATACTAACTGGCAGGACACACAGAGGGAGCACACTGGATTCTGGTTGCTGGATACACGATGATACAATTAATGGCATTTTATTGGTATCTATTTTTATTTTGAAATTTACCAGTAGCTGCTGCATTTCTCACCCTAGGCTTATACTCGAGTCAATAAGTTTTCCCAGGTTTTTGTGTTAAAATTAGGTGCCTCGGCTTATATTCGGGTCGTCTTATACTCGAGTATATATGGGTAGGTATCACTCCTGACACATGGGGAGTGGTTAACCGGGTTCTTTATTCTATCTGAATCGGTATTGCGGATTTTTTGTGTGAGTATGTTTAGGTAAATTTGCAATTTACCTCTTAACTGTGAACACGGTCCAATATCACTGGTGATTGTAAGGAGACCTGGAAAACATGCACTGTTAGTGGTACTTAAGGATGGGGTTGAAAACCCCTGATCTAAATGATTAAACAATCACGGAGGTGCACTTTACATACTGTACTGAAAATGTTTTAATCTCATCTGTATAATACTCTACAGTGGTAGTTTTAGTGAAATCATCTCTGCTCCTACACTGCACACATATTAGTTGCAAGCACAATATCACACCTTAAAAAATAAAAACAATAATATTGGAGAAAAAAATCACAAACCTGTAGGGTTCTCCTAATTTATAACCCATATCCCTCCTCCCCTTATATATGTACTAACCATGACTGCAACCACACATGGGGGACCCTGCAGTATAGGTAGCCATTGCTAAATTTTATATGCCAGTTTAGCCTTTAATATAGTAGTAGTAGCTTTTATGATTAAATTGAGTCAGAGGGAAAGAACTCATTTATATCATCTCTGCTTTTATTGACTATGTAATCATGTAGAGTGAAAGGCCATGCTTCGCTTGGACATTCTATATTATGAATATTCTTTTCAAAGGAAATTATTTTTATCATTTTGTATTATTTTTTATTTTTATACATTTGATGTAGTACATTCCTAACCATAATGTTATATATATTCACAGATAGTTTTGTCACATCTGAGAACTGTACTTGAAAATGTTCTTATTAATACATAGCAGTTTGTAATTGTCATTTTTGTTAATTCTTCCCCAGGAACCAAGTGGGGAATTGGAGGAACATGTGTAAATGTTGGCTGTATCCCTAAAAAACTTATGCACCAAGCAGCTCTTCTAGGAGGTGCCTTAAAAGATGCCCCACATTATGGCTGGCACATATCCGAGACAGTACAGCATGACTGGTAATGTGCTCTTATTTCACATTGCTGTACCTTTACTTTAAACATATTGCACACCACATGGTAGGAGTATATTAAGCGTAGCGGCTGCATAGTTACAAACCATAGAACATATTGCACATTTACATTGATTTTACTGTTAAATGAACACTTTTTCTGAATGTGCCCTTTTAAATCCTTGTATTTTGGAGTTTTGCCAGAATCTTCCATTTATAAAGAAATATAGCAATATGTAAACGTCTTTAGACTCTGAAAATCTTGTGTAATTGCTCCTCCTTGTGGCATAAAGCTAGCAGTGCACTTTGCACAGTCTAACTTATTCACAAAGTATTTTCTGAAAGAATGGAAATTATAACTGATCTTTTTGGAGAATATTAAAATCTGTGTTTAGAAATGACAATCCTGTTCTTGTTTGTATACAGGTCCAAAATGGCACAAGCTGTCCAAAATTATGTAAAATCTTTAAATTGGGGTCACAGAGTACAGTTGCAGGACAAGTGAGTAAATTTCAATATATGATTTGTTAGGCACAGATTGTCTTGACATTTTCTGCTTTTGTGTACTGTAATATGATAGTATCTTGATGCAAATCTAATATTCTGTACATAGTATTGCAGAATTTGTAAAAAAGTGGTGCATAGAGAACCAGTTCTCAGAGTGTGTGTTAATGGCCACCTTTTGCAACTCTTGCATTCCCGATATGGTTTTGAATCCAGAGTTTCGTAATGATAACATTTCCGATGGCAGGACAAGGAGGGATGTGGACAGTTAGTGTGCCAAGTGTGTGAGTGGGGATAGTATGTAAACAGTGTTTTCCAACCGGCATGGGAATCTTAAGGTACGGGTCTTCTGCCAGAATTCCTTACAAAAAGGGAGATTAATAGTAAACATACATAAAATTCTGAAAAAAATGTAATTAAAAGGGACACACACACACATATATATACACACACACACACACACACACACACACATATATATATATATAATACATATACCATACATACATACATACATATACCATACACACATGTATATACATATACCATACATACATACATACATATACCATACACACATGTATATACATATACCATACATACATACATACATATACCATACACACATGTATATACATATACCATACATACATACATACATATACCATACACACATGTATATACATATACCATACATACATACATACATATACCATACACACATGTATATACATATACCATACATACATACATACATATACCATACACACATGTATATACATATACCATACATACATACATACATATACCATACACACATGTATATACATATACCATACATACATACATACATATACCATACACACATGTATATACATATACCATACATACATACATACATATACCATACACACATGTATATACATATACCATACATACATACATACATATACCATACACACATGTATATACATATACCATACATACATACATACATATACCATACACACATGTATATACATATACCATACATACATACATACATATACCATACACACATGTATATACATATACCATACATACATACATACATATACCATACACACATGTATATACATATACCATACATACATACATACATATACCATACACACATGTATATACATATACCATACATACATACATACATATACCATACACACATGTATATACATATACCATACATACATACATACATATACCATACACACATGTATATACATATACCATACATACATACATACATATACCATACACACATGTATATACATATACCATACATACATACATACATATACCATACACACATGTATATACATATACCATACATACATACATACATATACCATACACACATGTATATACATATACCATACATACATACATACATATACCATACACACATGTATATACATATACCATACATACATACATACATATACCATACACACATGTATATACATATACCATACATACATACATACATATACCATACACACATGTATATACATATACCATACATACATACATACATATACCATACACACATGTATATACATATACCATACATACATACATACATATACCATACACACATGTATATACATATACCATACATACATACATACATATACCATACACACATGTATATACATATACCATACATACATACATACATATACCATACACACATGTATATACATATACCATACATACATACATACATATACCATACACACATGTATATACATATACCATACATACATACATACATATACCATACACACATGTATATACATATACCATACATACATACATACATATACCATACACACATGTATATACATATACCATACATACATACATACATATACCATACACACATGTATATACATATACCATACATACATACATACATATACCATACACACATGTATATACATATACCATACATACATACATACATATACCATACACACATGTATATACATATACCATACATACATACATACATATACCATACACACATGTATATACATATACCATACATACATACATACATATACCATACACACATGTATATACATATACCATACATACATACATACATATACCATACACACATGTATATACATATACCATACATACATACATACATATACCATACACACATGTATATACACATACCATACATACATACATACATACATACATACATACATACATATATAAAAAGCAAGGCAATGCCTGGCACTCTAGCCATTACTCAGTAAATATGCATTTCTATCTTTAAAATAAAAACCAGATAATTAGTTACTCTGCAGAAANAGACCACACTCCCTCACAGCTGTGATCTCAAAGAGACTTTAAAACACAAAATCCAAAGAGAGGTTGCTCAAATTAGCTTGTTAAAGTAATATACACGGCAGGTGCACTAGACAGGGGATTTGTACAAAAAGCAAGGCAATGCCTGGCACTCTAGCCATTACTCAGTAAATATGCATTTCTATCTTTAAAATAAAAACCAGATAATTAGTTACAAAAATCTGCAGAAATTTGATAAGCTACTCCGCCAACATCTGGCTTCTCTGTGGGAGCAGTCCTAACTCTAATATTAACTCTAAATAGAGCCCCAACTTTGGGTCAAAAATCCAATTTCTTTTCCAACCAAGAGTATATTACTTTAACAAACTAATTTGAGCAACCTCTCTTTGGATTTTGTGTTTTAAAGTCTCTTTGAGATCACAGCTGTGAGGAAGTGTGGTCTCAGATGAGCATTGGAGGCCCAGGGAGCCTCCATGAGGTATGCTCTTGGTTTGAAAAGAAATATGACCGTAGGGAGTACTGCAGGGGGAGCAGGTTCCAATCATCCTGCCAGGTAGAGAGAGTGTTCACGATTCACTTTGGGTTAACAAGTCCTTTGTCAAGTGGTGCTCTCCTCCTAAAGTTCTTCCAGGTTATGAACTCTCATCCTCTGACGTCAGCCTGTGCAATATAAAGTTACGATATGCACTTGCCACTCACAGAAGTAATAAAAATAGTAAACAAAACACTATCTTAAATAAGACACCTTGCCTCAGTCACACATAGTAATAATCTGATAGGATTAGCATGATAATTCAAAGCATTACAATAGCGAACAGAAGACCATAACAGGATCCCTAACTTTGAGTCTTAAAGGGACCTAACATAAATAAACATATCATTCTAAAATTCCCATGCTCAGAGAGTCATACTTCATAAATAGCCAGTATCATGATCTGAAAAAAAACATAACACATATGATCATAAAGTATATAATCCAAAAATTAAAAAATGAGAAAAATTCGTATGAACAGATATATAGTAAACATTTGTATAACAAATTATAACATTTATTGTGGATTTAAATTGCAGTTATACCGAGGTAACCTTAGTCGATGCTCACATTAAAATGAAACAAAATCAAAACAACAAGGTGCATGATTAGTTACCTATACGTGGTCCTATCTCTGTATACTCAATCCTATAGGTCATACCTATGTACCTCTATGTACCCTACCTAAACGCAAGAGCAGAAACTTGGCATGCCACCCTGGCTAAAGTTGGTTGCTAGGGGTAGCTATTGGACGTTCTATGAGGACTGAGGTCTCCTTATATTTTTGTAGAAACTGGGCTGTATCCCATGTGATAGTAAAGCTGGTCAGTATTTGTGTGCAGTAAGCAATTCCAAGCTATATCCCTTCATGCAAAGAATACAATTAACTTGACTCCCCCTAAAATCAACATGGTTTAGTCCAGGAGTAACTTTCCTCTCTTAGGACCTGATTCACACTTAAGAATCATCTTAAAATAAGAACTTAAAGTCACTCCTGGGCTAAACCATGTTGATTGCAGGGGAGTCATATTTCATCTGTTGCAAACAGTACTAGTATTAAAAGGTGATATTTCCCAGCCCAAGTCTAAATAACAGTGTGATAGTAAAGCTGGTCAGTATCTGTGTGCAGTAAGCAATTCAAAGATGTATTCCTGCATGCAAAGAATACAATTAACTTGACTCCCCCGAAAACAACATGGTTTTGCCCAGTAGTAACTTTAAGTTCTTATTTTAAGAAGATTCTTAAGTGTGAATCAGGTCCTTAATTACAAGTTCCTTCTTAAGTCTGGATCCAGCCCTATATGCCCTTATTATGCCATATAATATGTGGGTATATATTAATGGTGATTGCCGGGGATATAAGAAATAAGATAGACAGGATAAGAAAAGGAACTTGAAAAGGATCCACAAGGATTGTAGTTATCTAATAAAAGTACCCTTTTATAGATTAAATTCCTCAGAGGTAAGAATGCTAATAATTATTAAATTCCCAATTTCACAAAACTATAGATTTTAAAAGCTATTAATAACAAGCCAATAAATACACAGACTTGATAGCCAGGAGCATATATTGTAGTTTGTAGTGTGCCATAAAAATGCCTTTAGAATATATTATTCATAGTGCTCCAGTATGGACAGTTTTGTTTTCTAAGCCAAATATATCAGTGACTTTCTCTTGCGTGATTTTCTGGAAGGATCTTAAATGTATTCAGTAGAAAATATATTTCTTGTATTTCATATATTGTTTTCTGTTTTAACAGAAAAGTTAAATATTATAACCTGAAGGCCAGCCTTGTGGATGAACACACAGTGCAAGCAGTTACAAACACTGGAAAAGAGGTTTGCTTATTAGGTTAAAAGTAAATCATTTACATCATTTTTATGTTCACATATGAATATGGTGTTAAACAATATTTTCTTAATCTAAAGCCCCATACACCCTACAGTTTTTTTAAAAGATAATCGTTCAAAACCCCCGTGAAAGGAGTGTTTTGAACGATATCGTGCAAGTGTGTACGCTGCAGCGATCATCCCTGATCATTGTAAAGTACACAAAATCGTTTGATCGCATCTTTTAAAAAGTTTAATATAAAAGATCAAGCCATTCAATACTGAAGGCTCAACAGAAAATCGTTTGTAGTGTGTATGCAGCATGATTGGCAATAAAAATGTTCTGCTATGACTACTAGATAAGTATTCTTGTCACTGTATCAGTGTCAAGAGCCAGTTTTGTCTGACTTCTTTAAAAGTTCTACCAGTTTTCAGTGCATCAAGTTGTTAGCCAAGTTTTTAGGAATGTAATAGTACAACACGAGAGAAAGGGATCTTTCTTGCGTGTGTGTGTGTTACAGTCATATTAAGGGAGCCTCAGTATTTAGCAAACTTCCTAAAAGATGAAATGATCAGCAGTCTATCAGGACAGCCTTTGGGAGTTCTTAAGAAGAGTGGGTGGGGAGAGGTATGCAAAGGAGGCGGAAAATACACACGGGAAGTTAGGGAAGCCCTAGGGAACTCCTAAGTGATCTGAGGATACGAAATAAGGTAACACAGGGGACAGGTCTGAGGGTACAGAGTAATGTAACACATGGGACAGGTCTGGGGGCACAGACTAATGTAAAATAAGGGGCAGGTCTGAGAGAGTAGCTGGAGAGAGAAGTGTTGTGCCAGTTGTAGATTAGTTAGTAAAGAAAATATAGGTTAAACTGTCCTCTTACAACCTTTGATGGAGCGGATCTGCTTATGGTCATCATAGGAATAAGTATACCATTAGAGCAGGGGTGGCTGCACCCGGGCCTCAAGCACCACCAACAGTGCATGTTTTCCAGGTCTCCTTGTTGGGGCACAGGTGTGTTCATTAATCACTGACATTATTAAAGATCTACAGGTGGTAGTGATGATCTCAGCTCTGATTATCTGAGGAGACCTGGAAAACAAGCACTGTTGGTGGTGCTTGAGGCTCAGGTGTGGCCACTCCTGCATTAGAGACTGTTGTGGAGACACTCCGAAATAATACTTCTGGACTACTTTTTAGAATGCTGGCCCAGATTCACAACACCGTGCGTGTTTCACATACGGTCTTAATTCCCCGCTAGTAGCTACTATGCATGCGTAGTAACTATTTTATGTAATCTACATATCGCTTTGTTACATAGATTGCATATATGCGGTCTTTAAAGACAGTAGAGATAAAAAGGTGGGTAATGATGAAAACAGGGTAGAGGGAAGAGGACCCTGCTTATAAGAGCTAACATGCTAAGTGACAGAGGGCAAATAAACAGGAGACACAGTGATGAAGATGGGGAGGGCAGGTATGCTTAGGTGGAGGAAGGGTAGGCTCGTCTGAAGAAGTGGGTTTTAAGGGATCGTTTGAAGGATTGGAGGGTGCTGGATTGCCTGATAGGAAGTGGTAGAATATGGAGGAAATTACCAGCTTGCTTATCTTCTCACCAGAAAGTAGACACTGTGAATGGAAACATGTTAACCAAAAATGATGTCCCGCACCAAATTAAAGTTGCATCACCCTATGTTACTTATTAGCTATAACTATTTACTTATTTGCTATAAATGGTTCAGCAACACATTATGCTTTGTCAGAGGAGGAAAGGAATGTGACCTACAATAGAGACTTTGGTGTGGTTTGGGGACTTGTAGGGAAGAGTAATATAGTGTTGAATCCTCAGATCAAATTCCCCCCCCTCCCCC
>WWET01000572.1:346008-361576 GCA_011038615.1 Limnodynastes dumerilii | reverse complement strand
TAATAGAAAAGTGAGAGCTAGAATCTCATTGGTTGCTATGGGCAACATCTCCACTTTTCTTTTCCCACAGCTTAGTAAATCTGGCCCCTGATCTCTATA
Source organism: Limnodynastes dumerilii (assembly GCA_011038615.1). Taxonomy (NCBI): domain Eukaryota; kingdom Metazoa; phylum Chordata; class Amphibia; order Anura; family Limnodynastidae; genus Limnodynastes; species Limnodynastes dumerilii. Next base: position 361,477 of record WWET01000572.1, on the reverse strand, counting down.
GTGTTGGTGATCGGGCTTTAATGTAGCCTCTTTTCCACAGCAGTGCCACTGCCTGTCATATCATACTATGTGACAGGAAGTGGAGAGGCAGGATCAGGTATCCTCTACGTAACAGTCTGGTTGCTGTCACTGTACAGGCTTTCTGCTGTGTATTTTTGTCAGGGAGTAGATCACTTGCCAGGGGTGCTCGGACCCAAAGACATACACCCCAGTCTGTCAAATCTCTTTACTGAAAGCATAATACAGAGCACAAACAGTGCACAACAGGAGGAAAGCATACCTCATAATCAGTGTCACGCTAGGTCTGCTGACACCCTATGCAAGATGAAAGGAGAAGTGTAAACAAACACAAGTGCTTTTGTGATTGAACTCATATGAATGTAAAGTGCATACACATTCTAATAAAAAGCCCCAATGCTCTATGACTCTTTATACCATTATTCACAGGAACAGCCGTAGGTGTCATGCAATGGAATTGAACCGTTTATAATAGCTATCTCTCAATTGGGATGTAGTCGCCACTGAGAAAATGCTGTTTCTGTAATAGAGATGGCTGAAAACGAATTTTTTGTCTCTATTTTGAAAATAGCACTAATTAGAAGATTTTATTAATGAATGGGTAAGTATGCCAATCGGAAATAGTCGCTGCAGACCCGCTGTACTGCCGAATATTACAGGGGAGTCTAATGGGAGTTTTAGGGTTAGGAGTCTATGAAGAGTTTTAGCGTCAGGCTGCAGGAAGGGGGGTCTTTGAGTTATGCTGTGGAGAAGAGTGTCTATTCTGTGGGGAGAGGAGTCCTAGGGTTAGGCCAAAGGGAAGGGAGGGTTAGGTAATGGAAGGGGAGGGTTGGGGGTTACATTAATACTCACCAGTCGCAGCTCCATCTTTCTTCAGTGGATTGATAGCTTCTCCTCTTTGATTGGCTGGGAGATAGCGGCCCTTTCGAAAAAGGGCTGTTCTCAGCAGTGATCCACAGCCCTCCCAATTCACCCACTGGTGCTGTGCAATTTTATCCTATTATCCACAAAAAGTGCACATTTAGGAGTCTGATTGACATAGATAAGGTTGAAAATGAGCTGATACCTTTAATAGATCTATATAGAGTTAGATTCTATGTATTAATATAATAACTGCAAAAGACGGTTTTAACCACCATGCTGGTGAACTTTTCCCTATACAATAGTGCCTTAAAAAAAGAGACATGGATGGCTACAACTTTGCCTACATCTTCAGTATATATTTTAAAGCTGCTGCAGACACGATTAACCCCAGCTGCTTGCTTGCCTGTCATTTCTGAAGAAGGTGTGTTTGCTACTAGACCTGCCCATTCTGGGGATAAGGGGATGTGTTCACAAAGGAAGAAAAGTGTACAATTTACCTCCAGAATCTTAATGTAAGGGCAGTTCCACACACCGTTCATGAGTTTCTTCTCCTGTGGCTTCAGCCTGACACTGAAAACCCAATTAGCAATTCACAGTGTAGTAAGATAACCTTTGGGAAAGATGTTATTAAACATTTGTCTCTATGAACCAGTGTGGAAATAGAATACAAGAATATTTTTTAACAATTTGCCAAAAGTTAAGATTAGGAAAAGCATCTAAGCAGGAAGTCAACACAGACCTGACTTTTAGGTGATACAAGTTTATTCAAAGCTTTCTTAAATAGCAAGGCCATTTTATTTAAAGAACCTAGCAATTGTGTAGGGGTTATTACTCTTCTGAGCTGTGATTGAAAGGTGGGCAGTCTAACCTTGCTAGAACTCTGGATTGGCAATCAGAAGAAAGAATATTGAGTTGTGACTATTAAAATTAAATTTGTATCTGGTATAATGCCATACCTAAATGAGCATAAGCAATGTGACCTGGGATCTCCTGTTTGTTTATGGAGAAAGGCTTGTTCTACAGGGGTATTAGCGTATGCCTCCCAACGATGTAGCCTGTCCCTAATGTATCTGAGAATCCTGACTATATATTTTGAGGTAAGGGAAGTTGATTCCCCCATCAGATACAAATTATTCTGCTGCAATTTGATTAATATGATCCTAGGGCTTTGCCTTGCCATATTAATATGCCATAACATTTGTTAATGAGCTTTTCATCAGTCGAAATCAACACAAATGGTAACATCTGAAGGGAGGTAGAGCAGCGTGAGAAGTTTTCAACTTGATCAGATTAGATCCTCCTATGTCTGATATAATAGGTCAGTGATGGCTAACCTGTGACACGCAAGGTGTTGTGAAACTGCGAGTCCCAGCATGCCTTGATTGCAAAAGCATAGCGGATACCTGACAAAGCATGATGGGAAGTGTAGTTTCACAACACCTGGAGTGTCACAGGTTAGCCATCACTGAAATAGATGTTTCTCGGAAGAGAGTTCGCCTAGGAATGTTTGGATGATTTGTCTCATATTCAGATCATATTAGAAAGGGGGAATCCTGGGTGGGTCCCCGTAGTCTTGGTTTTGGGATGGCAGTGCATGCCATTGATTTTAAAAAAGTGGCTGATATAGTGTCAATTTATTTGATGAACTCTGACAATATGTGGCAAATTATTTTATCAACTACTGTCATTAGGTGCATTCATGACACCTTATTAAATACTTTTTCCTCATCTATGCATTGAAGCATATCGGGTGACTAACTTTTTGTATGGGGTGACTAACACCCCTTACATTTCATTTATTGTTGCGACAATATGGATTGCAGTTGATTTGCATTGATTTCTATGATTTTAGCTAGGTTTTTGCAATCCAGGTTGAGTAAATCTTCTGGATTTTTATTGGGGTTCATTATAAAGATGGTGTGGGAATATTAAAAGAAAAATAAGGAGCTAGGATAAAAGAAAACACTTACATAATCTATTATAGATGGTATCTCACCCCTGATAGACTCCCTGCAATGTTCCCTATGACTTCCCCACTGTATTGGAGCATCTGGTGGAGTTGCTCAGTGATTTCCTCCTTCTGGGATAGGTTATGCACTCTATTAAAATCAACTATCCCCCTTCCAATTTCCAAAGATCCCTGGACGTTCCTTCTGTGTCATCCTGTTTCTGACACAGAAACTAGCATCACAAATGTCGGCCATCGCTGCCTTCATCTGGTTTGTTGCAAGAATGGAAAAAATCTTTTTTCCATGTATGGTCCGCTTGGCTGTATGCCCAACCTAACCCTCCTCCAAGCCTACATTCTCCTAATCTCATCCCTTCTCTACCACGGTGAATACCGATTAGTTTGAACTAATATTGCAACAACCCTCCCCTTTCTGCAACCTCCTTCCCTTAGCCGTGACCCTACCCATTTCTTCTATCCCTGTCCCTTTCCATTTTAGAGAACCTTTTTGAATATTTACCATTGGGGTGTGAAACTTGCAAGCTCTTTCCTGTCTACTATACTTTTTAAATGCTCCTTTGAGGTGTCAGATAGTTATATGTAAAGATGTAATGGCATTGTCTGTGTCACCCAACCTTAATCCAGTGTATGAATATGCTTATTATGTGCAACCAGCTGGGATGCAATGGAGGACATTTTATTTTAATATATATCATCTTGGTATTCAGCAAAAGGTGTTATGACAGTGAGAATATCTCTAGCAGTATCTGATGGTGATTGGGACACCAGGTGTCCTGAGGCACAAGGCAGTGATTTCTTTGGGGATAATGATGAAAAATCTGGTGAGGGAGACATGCTTCTTGCTGAGAGACTTAGCAGCTGGACACTTTCCTTTGTTGACCCTAGTGTTAGAACTTGTACACCAAAATTTATTCATACAAAAACTTATTCAAAATCAGCAATAGGGCCTTAGTTGGCCATAAAGCAGGAGATGTAGCTGCCCAGTGTTGATATTAACCTTTGGGGGTTACTCTAGTAGATTTCCTCAGGTGTTATTGCTGGCCACCGGTCTCAGAATAGGTATTAATTTCCACTGACTTACAACAATTCTTCTGGAGATATAAAGAGTACACGGTCCTCAGATCAGCCTGCAATTAATCTGTGGCTGTAGTAGAGGAGTAGCAATGTAGGAAGCACTTATATGCAGGGGCAATCCACTTGGTGCAAAATATTATGTTCTTTTTTTTATTAGCCTGCTTATTCTGGGTAGTTACAGGCATGACATCTTAGAGTGATGTCTTATTACTGTTGGCTGATGTAGCTATATTCCTAGTGCTTATGAAAATCTCGGTTTACTGGGCCTTATATTCTGTTACAAATATATTTCCAGAGACGTTTTCCTATTGGTTAATAAAATCCTGGATCATATAGAATCTGACAGATGCAGAAGATTTATATATACTACCCTTTATATACTAATGAGGTTTGGGCCAATTTTCCATTTACACCAGTCATTTGTATGGAAGACTTCAATATTGTCATGGATGCAACCATCCCTTCTTGATAACAAAAAAACAGGAAAAAAGAGCGCTCAGAGGTTAAACAATATTTTAATAAATAAAAACACCAATAATAAAAAAAACACAAATAATAAAAACGTCAATTATTCCTATGAAATTCACAGCAAACAAAAAATGTTAAACATAAACATATAAAATATACATCCATTCCTAAATCGTATTGCACACTAATAACAACAATAGTTAGGCACTATGGACCGTATTCAGAATTAATAACGGAAGGTCACTTACGCATGCAAGGTGCGTAAGTGACCCGCCTTCACTGCATGCGCCCTCCAGATGTTACGCTAGGGTTACTATAGTAACTTTGTTCCGTCCGAGGAAATGGGCTGTGCTTCCCTTCGGGGGGAAGCATGGTAAGTGTACAGTGTGGGAGGGGGCTCCCATACTGTAGCGGATAAGCGGTCGTACGGACCGCTGATCCGCACGTTTGACTTAATGCAGGCCTATGACAGCGTAAGCTGCCATAAAGCCCGCACGACAGAGGGGAGTGACGGGGTGTGCACTCCCCTCTGTCTCGCGTAATTACAGACCCCCAGACGCACGGAAAGCATGCAGGGGTCTTAATCCGGTCCTATAATATCCCTAAAGGTTCTAATTCAACTCTAATACAACACACCAGAGGCTCTAAGAAGAGGGTAAACAGGGCTGGAAGTATGGGCACCCCTGTCTCACAGACAGAGCAAATGTGGCCGTTAATGTATACTCTGGGCGCTGGGGAGGAGTAGAAGAGTTGCAGCCACTGTATGAAGCTGGGCGCCATAGTCAAAGCAAAGAGTACCTTCCACAGTTACTCCCATTCCATGGAATTGACGTTGGCGAAGAGCCTCTTAGCCTGCTAGAGGTGGTAGATACATCTACCTCAGGTCTTCAGCTTTGCTTAATCTGGGATAAGTCTAGTATTTTCCCTGGACAGCTCCAGAAAAAAAATGGTCCCTTACAATGTACAACAAGTTTTAAATAACATTGTGTCTGGGTAACCCCTCGGGCCACAGATTATTATAGAACTTGCAGCCTGTTACTAAACAGTTAAAAAATAAGTATACATCTGCTTAAAACAGTTATGCTTCCCAAATACCTTTACATTCTGCATCATTATTATGTCTTCATACCGCACAAGTACTGCACCTTAAGGTCCTTTCCTCTATAATTGTCTAATTCTTTGCGGTGGTAAATGATACAGGACCTCTCGGACCATAATTTAGTATGCCAGGGAAGGTATTCGCTTCTGAATTTTTGAGGGTTAATCTGGCAGCTCAACTTTTTTACCTCATTCAATGGCTGTCTGACTCCGGTGGGGCCTACTTGGTACCCTGTTGTCGGGGTCAGGGGAGGCTCTGCCTCGCCTATTCAATAACTACTTCCTATCAAGCAGCACAATTCTACTGCCCCTATTGTTAACCAATTTGTAGCAGCTTGGAGAATAAGTAGGGTTTTTTGGTTGATCCAGCCTTGGATCCTGACACACCCCTGTGGTTTAATAGGTCTCTTCCTGAACTGTTTAGTCTTTTGGGATGGTAACAATGGGACATTTATAATCCTAGGGTACATAAAATCTTTCCGTCAATTCAGTGGCTTGTTTTACAGTTATCTGCAGCTTAGACATGCTCTACATGCACAGCTTGGTCAGACCCCACTATATATATATATATATATAACTGCAGCGATATCTGCAACACTTTACACATGTACAATACAACTGCAGCGATATCTGCAACACTTTACACATGTACAATACAACTGCAGCGATATCTGCAACACTTTACACATGTACAATACAACTGCAGCGATATCTGCAACACTTTACACATGTACAATACAACTGCAGCGATATCTGCAACACTTTACACATGTACAATACAACTGCAGCGATATCTGCAACACTTTACACATGTACAATACAACTGCAGCGATATCTGCAACACTTTACACATGTACAATACAACTGCAGCGATATCTGCAACACTTTACACATGTACAATACAACTGCAGCGATATCTGCAACACTTTACACATGTACAATACAACTGCAGCGATATCTGCAACACTTTACACATGTACAATACAACTGCAGCGATATCTGCAACACTTTACACATGTACAATACAACTGCAGCGATATCTGCAACACTTTACACATGTACAATACAACTGCAGCGATATCTGCAACACTTTACACATGTACAATACAACTGCAGCGATATCTGCAACACTTTACACATGTACAATACAACTGCAGCGATATCTGCAACACTTTACACATGTACAATACAACTGCAGCGATATCTGCAACACTTTACACATGTACAATACAACTGCAGCGATATCTGCAACACTTTACACATGTACAATACAACTGCAGCGATATCTGCAACACTTTACACATGTACAATACAACTGCAGCGATATCTGCAACACTTTACACATGTACAATACAACTGCAGCGATATCTGCAACACTTTACACATGTACAATACAACTGCAGCGATATCTGCAACACTTTACACATGTACAATACAACTGCAGCGATATCTGCAACACTTTACACATGTACAATACAACTGCAGCGATATCTGCAACACTTTACACATGTACAATACAACTGCAGCGATATCTGCAACACTTTACACATGTACAATACAACTGCAGCGATATCTGCAACACTTTACACATGTACAATACAACTGCAGCGATATCTGCAACACTTTACACATGTACAATACAACTGCAGCGATATCTGCAACACTTTACACATGTACAATACAACTGCAGCGATATCTGCAACACTTTACACATGTACAATACAACTGCAGCGATATCTGCAACACTTTACACATGTACAATACAACTGCAGCGATATCTGCAACACTTTACACATGTACAATACAACTGCAGCGATATCTGCAACACTTTACACATGTACAATACAACTGCAGCGATATCTGCAACACTTTACACATGTACAATACAACTGCAGCGATATCTGCAACACTTTACACATGTACAATACAACTGCAGCGATATCTGCAACACTTTACACATGTACAATACAACTGCAGCGATATCTGCAACACTTTACACATGTACAATACAACTGCAGCGATATCTGCAACACTTTACACATGTACAATACAACTGCAGCGATATCTGCAACACTTTACACATGTACAATACAACTGCAGCGATATCTGCAACACTTTACACATGTACAATACAACTGCAGCGATATCTGCAACACTTTACACATGTACAATACAACTGCAGCGATATCTGCAACACTTTACACATGTACAATACAACTGCAGCGATATCTGCAACACTTTACACATGTACAATACAACTGCAGCGATATCTGCAACACTTTACACATGTACAATACAACTGCAGCGATATCTGCAACACTTTACACATGTACAATACAACTGCAGCGATATCTGCAACACTTTACACATGTACAATACAACTGCAGCGATATCTGCAACACTTTACACATGTACAATACAACTGCAGCGATATCTGCAACACTTTACACATGTACAATACAACTGCAGCGATATCTGCAACACTTTACACATGTACAATACAACTGCAGCGATATCTGCAACACTTTACACATGTACAATACAACTGCAGCGATATCTGCAACACTTTACACATGTACAATACAACTGCAGCGATATCTGCAACACTTTACACATGTACAATACAACTGCAGCGATATCTGCAACACTTTACACATGTACAATACAACTGCAGCGATATCTGCAACACTTTACACATGTACAATACAACTGCAGCGATATCTGCAACACTTTACACATGTACAATACAACTGCAGCGATATCTGCAACACTTTACACATGTACAATACAACTGCAGCGATATCTGCAACACTTTACACATGTACAATACAACTGCAGCGATATCTGCAACACTTTACACATGTACAATACAACTGCAGCGATATCTGCAACACTTTACACATGTACAATACAACTGCAGCGATATCTGCAACACTTTACACATGTACAATACAACTGCAGCGATATCTGCAACACTTTACACATGTACAATACAACTGCAGCGATATCTGCAACACTTTACACATGTACAATACAACTGCAGCGATATCTGCAACACTTTACACATGTACAATACAACTGCAGCGATATCTGCAACACTTTACACATGTACAATACAACTGCAGCGATATCTGCAACACTTTACACATGTACAATACAACTGCAGCGATATCTGCAACACTTTACACATGTACAATACAACTGCAGCGATATCTGCAACACTTTACACATGTACAATACAACTGCAGCGATATCTGCAACACTTTACACATGTACAATACAACTGCAGCGATATCTGCAACACTTTACACATGTACAATACAACTGCAGCGATATCTGCAACACTTTACACATGTACAATACAACTGCAGCGATATCTGCAACACTTTACACATGTACAATACAACTGCAGCGATATCTGCAACACTTTACACATGTACAATACAACTGCAGCGATATCTGCAACACTTTACACATGTACAATACAACTGCAGCGATATCTGCAACACTTTACACATGTACAATACAACTGCAGCGATATCTGCAACACTTTACACATGTACAATACAACTGCAGCGATATCTGCAACACTTTACACATGTACAATACAACTGCAGCGATATCTGCAACACTTTACACATGTACAATACAACTGCAGCGATATCTGCAACACTTTACACATGTACAATACAACTGCAGCGATATCTGCAACACTTTACACATGTACAATACAACTGCAGCGATATCTGCAACACTTTACACATGTACAATACAACTGCAGCGATATCTGCAACACTTTACACATGTACAATACAACTGCAGCGATATCTGCAACACTTTACACATGTACAATACAACTGCAGCGATATCTGCAACACTTTACACATGTACAATACAACTGCAGCGATATCTGCAACACTTTACACATGTACAATACAACTGCAGCGATATCTGCAACACTTTACACATGTACAATACAACTGCAGCGATATCTGCAACACTTTACACATGTACAATACAACTGCAGCGATATCTGCAACACTTTACACATGTACAATACAACTGCAGCGATATCTGCAACACTTTACACATGTACAATACAACTGCAGCGATATCTGCAACACTTTACACATGTACAATACAACTGCAGCGATATCTGCAACACTTTACACATGTACAATACAACTGCAGCGATATCTGCAACACTTTACACATGTACAATACAACTGCAGCGATATCTGCAACACTTTACACATGTACAATACAACTGCAGCGATATCTGCAACACTTTACACATGTACAATACAACTGCAGCGATATCTGCAACACTTTACACATGTACAATACAACTGCAGCGATATCTGCAACACTTTACACATGTACAATACAACTGCAGCGATATCTGCAACACTTTACACATGTACAATACAACTGCAGCGATATCTGCAACACTTTACACATGTACAATACAACTGCAGCGATATCTGCAACACTTTACACATGTACAATACAACTGCAGCAATATCTGCAACACTTTACACATGTACAATACAACTGCAGCGATATCTGCAACACTTTGGAGTGCATTTAGAGTGTCACATACTAGGGCAACGGCCTGAAATTGGTCACTGAAGGTCAGCCCCTGGACTCAGACATGACCTGGGGCTGGTGCAAATGTTTTGACATACAGTCCTTTTTTACGTCGGTGTTCGGCTCTGGATCAGGTGCGCTTGATTGGGCATGTCCTTACTGTACGATGACTATGCTCAACCTTCTCTACCCTCCCACTACATGACCTTCAGGACAGAAGACGCAGCAGATCGAGTTGCGCTCTGATCTAACTAGGCCGCGATTGTGTGTGGTTTGTTTCTGAGCATGGTGCGAAATTATGCAGAGATAAGCTATGTGTACACTCACTTCTGCATCAAGCCCTGAAATTGTAATAACTAAAGGCGGGCTTGTGCTCTGAGACTAATGTAGTGCATAAATACTTGATGAACGTTTGAAAGTGCATACAAGATATTGTTTCAGTGTGCTAGATCATAACACATTTCTGTTTGGTAGCTCACTCAGCAAGAGTTATTCAGTGGTTTTCTATAAGTAATTAATAAGACTCACTTCCATTGCTCTGCTGGTCTTTCTTTTGGAGCTGGTTATCTCTGTTCAACAATACAATAACCCATGAATGGTTTATGCACATAAGCCGCAATGTAGCTCATACAATTCATTAGCTTTGGCCCCCTGGCATGATTCAGACCTTGTAATCTTAACGGAGGATTCCTTGAGTGGTTAAGTTTAAGTATGTTCTGTAGCTTTCTCATAATAGCAGATTTCTATATGTGAATTGTCCCAAATATGTGGTGCTGTTCCTGTGTGTGTGTGTGTGTGTTTGTGTGTGTGTGTGTGTGTGTGTGTAGGTTGGTGGGTTGGCTTCTATTAAATAAAGTCTGCCTATTATTTTTCAAATGCAATAAAATGGTCAATAAAAAATGAAAACTACCATTTCAATGTAAAAAAAAAACAAACCCTAAATCTATATAAACTGTTACAGGAGCTGCACTTCTATTCAAATAGACAAAATGTGTGCAAGCGTATATATAAAGAGAAGAGGTGCAGCCAAGGACCAAAGGTGACCAAAAAAAACCAAAACAAAACCCTGATTTGGTTCTCCATACCAACAATACAATATATAACACTATGGGCCAGATTTACTAAGCTGCGGGTTTGGAAAAGTGGAGATGTTGCCCATAGCAACCAATCAGATTTTAACTGACATTCTCTAGTATGTAAAAAGAAAGTGAGAGCTAGAATCTGATTGGTTGCTATAGACAATATCTTCCACTTTTCCAAACTCACAGCTTAGTAAATCTTGCCATATATGTCAGCAGGTAATAACCATATGACATGCTCAGGTAACCGGTCCATTGGTATTAGTAATGCTGTTGTTTGTCTGCATCTTCAGGCGTCTGTCCTTGTGCTGTTTCCAAACCACACATTTCTCTGATACAAGTCCATGATTTTCAGGTGATGCAGCACAGCTCTTCTTCCTAAGATATATAAATCCGGGTCTGATCCCCTAAGCCTTGCTGGAATACAAGATAAACCTAGCTATACAATAGCTGGGTAGTCGTAAGCTTGAGCTGTCTGAGTAAGCTTCACTTGTTGCACTCCAGATAATTACCCCAGGCACATTTTTGTCACGTGTAGTTCACAGGCTTCACCAACTATATTTTGAGCCCAGCCGGTTTTCCAGCTCCATTTACAGAGTTATAATGCGTGTTTTCTTAAATAGGAATTATGCTATTAGTACGAACAAGGATTTCTAGTGACATCAAAATCAAACATTGCAAGATCATTTTGATACCTCCAAAGGTGCAACGATCTCCTACTAGACCACCCACATTTCATGTCTGTGAAGCTGATGCCTAACTAAATACCTCAGCAAACACTCACAATTAATTTGAAGAACCTTTTTAAAGAGTGAAATCTTGTCACAGTATTTTACTAGTTGGGAGAGGTTGGTTGGCACTTGTGCAAATATGTTCAGTAAAATGAAACGTGCATTTTCTTTTTTGTTTTTTTATAAGAGTGAACAGCTGTAATTAAATTGATTGGTGTTATACAAACACTCCATAGCTCTCATATAATGCAAACATATTCCTTTGTCAGAAACCAGGAGAAGATTATTTCATGTGAAAAACACAGGCTATATTAAATTCTGTTGTATTTAGCACATAATTTCTGTCCTTGTCTTCCCACAATTAATATTAACATATTTTCGATTTATTGCTTTTTTGGTCCTGTTGGCTGATTATTTCAATATTTGTAGCTGCTTTAGGGTAGCTAGTAAGCCAAAGCAACTAGTGTGGACGTATAAATACACTGCATTTATCACCCAGAATTAATTAACTGAATTGAGGGAGGTGTATTTTCCCCAAATTGCGGCACTGTGCTATTATTATTATTTATTTATTATTATTATAATGTATTTTATTATTTATTTATTTTTTGTATATATATTTTTTTTTACAAAGAAACATGTAAGTAGCCTGGGCTTTTACAACCTTTTGTTTCCATTCCAAAATGGCTGGGTATGGTGGCACATTGCATTCCAGTGGGGACCTCCAGCCAAGTGCAGGTGTAATTATAAGAAAGTTTAATCTAGTTCATTATTTAAGTTAAACTACCCAAAATTAAATAAATATGTAAAGATCATATTTATTCAAGAAATTGAAGACAATGCATTAGATTCAAATTACTGGTTTAAAGCTTCCCACAGCCTCAAGATCAAAGCAGGTCACACATGCTGCAGTATTTGCATATTTCCTTGGTATTGCTGTTTGTGGCCTTAGAGCAAACTTGAATAAAAAATTTGGGACCGGATTCAGAATTAAGAGTGTTTTCCGTGCGTTCGTAATAGATCCGTACGTTCATACAAAATACGTACGTTTTGTAAAATGAATAAATTGTGAAAGCAGCCTTATCATTAGCGTGCGTGTATGTGACGGAAGTTAAACGTTCGCATATAGATCCGCACGTCTACTGCATTACCACACCTATTTTTTGCTATTTACATTCCGATTGACGCCTACTAATTAATAATCCGTCCGATCTTTTATGTTTGTACGGATTTTTTGACGTGCGGAAATTACTTGCGCATCTTTCCAATTACGCTTCGTATCTCCATGGTCTGCACATGCGCCCTGAATAGAAATCACTCCACTTACGCATTTTGCGTGCGTAAGTTACCAGACGTTCTTAATTCTGAATCTGGTCCATGGTTATTTTCAAACTTGGCTTCAAAGCACGGAAATAACTCTATATGGTCAATTTAACTGACTGGATCAATATGTATCATAAAGTTAGAGTTTGCACACACCACATTTAAAACTGGCAAACAATAAAAATGATTAGTTTTTACAAAAACTAGCCAGCATTAATAAATAAAATGCAATTCATAAAAATATATTGTTGCTTTAAGTCGGGTGTTTAACAATTCATTTTGTAGCATTTTTGCATTGATTTATGGTAAGTTCCACTTTACAACTTGTCAGTCATATGACTTTTATTGCAGCATTATGTGAGTGCTGACTCCTGCATCATGTGAGGCTCCTTTCTTTCACATTGTACACTGTCATTTTATGAGCTTGGAAGGCGTTCTGTTTACTATTTTCTCTGTAGTATGACAGATTATATCTGTAATCTTGTAATCGCACAACAATTAGGATATTTTTGAGGTGTGGTATTTATGTGACAGCATACACTAAAAACAGTTTTTTCTCTTGGCAGGTTGGTAGTTGGAGCCAGCTGTATCCTTTTACATCAGACATGTTTGTTCTCACTTCTCATAAACTTCATACGGATTTCTTTATAAATGAAAATATTGTGATGCCATCACAGAGTAATGAAAACATACGACCATTTCAGCAGATGGGCATAAATAGTCATGGGTATACAACATTGTGCAAGTCAGGCTGACTGCTTGTCATTATAGTGTTAGCCCAGAACCATCAGGTTGTTATATCCATTGCATATCCATTTAACTAGTTCTTACAAAATGGCTTGATTTTGTTGTGCTTTATGTGGCGTATTCCTTTTTGCGACATTAATAAACTCGACGACATTTGTCAGAAAGTATGACTATTGCTAAAAATTACATCGGCAGGGCTGACAACACTAAGGGCAATAGTATTATTACAATGAACTATCAACAGCACTATCAGGGTCACCTCACCCTAACCATTACCTTACCGCAACCTAACCTTAATCCTCCACTCCCTGCAGTCCGACTTTAACTCTCTGCTCAGCGCAGCCTAACCTTAACTCTCCATTTAGCACAGCCTAATCTTAACCCTCTACTCACTGCAGCCTAACCCTATCCCTCCCCTAACAGCATGCTTACCCTAAAACTAATGTTAAAATCCACATTTAGTTTAATACTCGCCAGTCTGCTTTGAGTCTAGAAGTGTCCAGCAGACTTCCTCACTGAGGACCTGATTCACACTTAAGAAAGAATTTGGGAACGTTCCTAAATATATGCACAGCCCAGATCAGTCAGAACGATTCACAAATACTAAAGAAAAATGTTAACCACACCCCTAGCTTCTTAGCAGCTGTGATGGCTTATCAAATATTTGCAAATGTATGTAACTAATCTCTGCATTTTATTTTAAAGATAGAATGGCACGGTTAGATACTGCTTAATGGCAAGAGTGTTGGTTGTCTGTGTAGAATTCCCCACACCTTTCAAGCACCTGCTTTAGATTAACTAACTTGTAAATTGATTTAATCAACCACCATGGTGTATGTGTGTGTGAGTGTGTGTGTGTTTATCTTCAGCATAAAGAAGAACAAGACGTCCTGGAAGTGATGATATGGCCCCCACAGATCCCTGATCTCAACATCATTGAGTCTGCCTGGGGTTACATGAAGAAACCAAAGGATTTGAGCAGGACTACATCCACAGAAGATATGTGGTTAGTTCTCCAAGATGGTTGAAACAACCTCCCTGCCAAATTCCTTCAGAAACTGTGTGCAAGTATGAATTGATTATGTTTTATAGGCAAAGGGTGGTCACGCCGAATGTATGATTTGATTTAGATTTCTCTTTTGTTCATTCACTTTGCATTTAGTTAATTATTAAAAATAAATTATTAACACTTCTATTTTTGAAAGCATTTGTACTTGACCTTTTACCCACGTCTGCTTAAAACTTTTGCACAGTAGTGTGTGTGTGCGTGTGTGTGTGTGTATGTGTATATATATATATATAGTTATTACTCTAAAACCATAAGAAAGATAGCTTACAGTTATATAAAGTAATAAACTAAAGATGTATTCCATATTAAACAATGTATATATATATATGTGCGTGTGTGTGTGTGTATGTGTATATACATTTATATATATATTACTCTAAAACCATAAGAAAGATAGTTCACAGTTACATAAAGTAATAAACTGAGATGTATTCCATTA
>WWET01000572.1:328809-339839 GCA_011038615.1 Limnodynastes dumerilii | reverse complement strand
GAATTAGTTACAAAAATCTGCAGAAATTTGATAAGCTGCTCCGCCAACATCAAGGCTTCTCTGTGGGAGCAGTCCTAACTCTAATCTTAACTCTAAATAGAGCCCTAACTTTATGTCAAATATCCAATTTCTTTTCAAACCAAGAGCATACCTCATGGAGATTCCCAGGTCTCCAAATGCTCCTCTGAGACCACACTCCCTCACAGCTGTGGTCTCAAAGAGACTTTAAAACACAAAATCCAAAAGGAGGCTGCTCAAATCAGTTTGTTAAAGTAATATACACGACAGGTGCACTGGGCAGGGAGTTTGTACAAAAAGCAAGGCATTGCCTGGCACTCTAGCCATTACTCAGTAACTAAATATGAATTTCTATCTTTAAAATAAAAATCAGAGAATTAGTTACAAAAATCTGCAGAAATTTGATAAGCTGCTCCGCCAACATCAAGGCTTCTCTGTGGGAGCAGTCCTAACTCTAATATTAACTCTAAATAGAGCCCTAACTTTAGGTCAAATATTTCTTTCCAATCTGATTTTTATTTTAAAGATAGAAATTCATATTTAGTTACTGAGTCGGATTGTTTATTTTCATCACAGTGGATAGGATTTATTTGAGACATACACCAAGTTCCATCAAGTGTCTCATAAAATTTGTATCAAGTGATGATATTAGAGACTATGTATTAGTATTATTCAGAGTGAAGTCGTATGATACCCTACCTATCTGCTGTATTTATTACCAGCACTTATAATCTCTGGAGATTGTTTTATTAATTAATTCTATTCTGTAGCAGCATGAGGCATTCCAATTGTTAGTATGACTGGCCGGCATACACATTTATACTGCAGTTACTCTTTTTTATATATGTATTTTACATGATTAAAAGTTGCTTCTTTTTTATCATTGAATGAGAGAAGCTTTATCCATTGAAGGAGGGAAATCCCAATTTTAAAGATACCAGACCCAATCTTTTTTTTATTTGAACTATCATCTTACCTGGAAGATAACCTTTCATACAGACTACTCACCTTGTTGAAACTTTGCACAAAATTTATCTGAACTCAGAATTTATCAGATTCTCCTCAGTGAAGGATTTTTTTAACTTTTTTTTTTTGTTCCTGTTACTTTTTATTGTACTGGACATTACATCACTTTATTTTTATGATTTGATTTTTTTCAGCATTTACTTACCTTTTTGAGATAGATTTACTCCCTCACAGCGCAGCATGGTTTATCCAGATGCAGCACCATTTTATTCCATTACTCCAAAATTTATATCCGCCACACTGTGCTTAGTTTGGCCATTTATCACCTTGCAAGCCCTGCTGTAGGACTTTTGTAGGGCTGCCCCATTTCTTATTTCTTTTTTTTTTTGATTTGTTAGATTGTTTTTCCATAATGGGATAGCTTAAGGTCTCAGTGTAAAAATTCAAAACTACTCTTGTCACATTTGCCTTACTCGAAAGCTATCCAATACACTCAGACATGTTTCTGTTTCACTGGGCCTCATATCACATTCTAACAAGAATAACCATTCCCTCGTATGTCATAAGGGGGTCCAGACGCTACAGCGGCAATCCCAAATTCCACAATAATACCATAAAGTCAGATATTTTAAATTCGACAAATATTATGACGACGGGGGTGTTGATAGCTATATATTTGACATGGTACACCTTCGTAATGCCGACATTTAAAACATTGACAATCTATTAAAAAAGAAAAAAACAAAATACATTTAATAAATCAAAATCCATAAAAAAAATCTTTACCTTGCTCCTTCTCCTGTTTTTCTCTCCTTGCTGCTTGTTCTGTCTTCTATTGTCCCTTCATCTGGTCTTCCTCTGCTTTGTGCTGTTGGCTCTTTCATTCACTTTCTCTCCCTCTCTCTCTCCCTCTCTCCCCTCTCCCCTCTCCCCTTCTTCTCTTGTCTTCCACTCCCTTGATCCTAATTGAGCTCTGTCAAGCCACCTGCTCCTGGACCTAAATCAGATGCAAGTAGTTAAGTAATTTACAGGGTTAGCATTAATAGTTAGTGTTGTAATTAGAGTTAGGTTTAGCTAAAGATTATTGTAATGATAACACAGTAAGTGTCATCATTACAATATTCTATCTGACAGATAACAAGTTAACCACCTTGTAAGATAGAGGAAGGTCAAACATTTAACCCTGTTGGAAGTTTAGTGGTGGCTGGTAACTGTTGGCTTTCTGGTGGTCATGAATTCATACAACACTGTTCATCTGTGGGGTTTTTGTTTTTGTTTTTTTTCCAGATATCTTGAGCAGATGTTATACAGTTCACCTTATTAATGTACACACAGATAATAAAGATATATATATATTTTACCTTTACAAGTACTTAAATGAAGAAACTTAACTTGCAACAAGTAAATTATTTATAACAATGACACTGTTATTATGATCTATGACTACAGGAAAGATGTAAAGTATTTGTTCAGATTTACTGCATAAAAACAGATATATACTTGTATAAATAGCTTTTGCTGACTGCCTTTTTTGTAGGTTTTGACTGGTAGATTACAGAGAAACCATCTACTTACTTCCATCTTTTGTTTTGCCTTTTTAAACACCTCCCTTTTAAGATTAAGGTGCATGTGTTAATTCTTAGTTAATGAATGTGAAGTTAGGCATAATTCATTTTTATTTTATTGGTTTTTGTT
Source organism: Limnodynastes dumerilii (assembly GCA_011038615.1). Lineage (NCBI taxonomy): Eukaryota > Metazoa > Chordata > Amphibia > Anura > Limnodynastidae > Limnodynastes > Limnodynastes dumerilii. The sequence continues at coordinate 337,160 of WWET01000572.1, read as the reverse complement.
TTCTTGTCATGAGCATGCCAGGTGTAAGATAAAGCACGGCAAGAATTGCAGTTTTAGGATTTCCTAGATGCAGATGTGTCCATTAATGGGCTAGCAGCTAGCTATATATCTTTATTATGTATTATATTGCCTTTATAATGCCCTACTAAGCACATTTGTGGACTTAAACAGTCCTATTATCTACCCTGCATTATTTTTGTAGTTTAGAATTAGCATTGACCCTGAAAATATTATTAACTTTAAACATGGGCATAATTGCCTGTTTCTAAAATGTAGAAGAGTTCATTTTATCTGTCTGTGTATCTCTGTGATACACTCCCCTATAATATGCTTAATGCTTAATGGAAACATAACATATACAATGCTACCCTATGACTAGATCACCTGTAGCTTTAACAGAATATATACAACCATATGTAAGTCATAAGGTAGTGAACAGGGAGGAAATTTGCCTATTCTAGCTGTGTAAATGTAATAACAAACAACAAAAATTAGCAATGGTTTTACTTGTTTTACTGTTGTTTTTACGGTTACTCTTTACTACTTAAAAAACTTTCAATTGTTGCAGTTTGCTGTAAATGTTATCACCACATAAATTAAACCAGAAAAAGAGAGACATGTTCACAGAGCCATGGTTTGATAAGTCCCATATGTTGCAGAATCTCTCTCTGCTCCCACGGGGATAGCTATTCTGTGTCCTTACAGTCAGCCCTCTTAACCCTTGGGCCTAGTTAAAAACCTTAATACTTCCTGATCACCAAGCTAATAAGAAAACTATTATCACTGCAAGTATTTTGTCACACATTGTATATACATTTCAAGTTTATTTTCATTGACGTATAAAGATTGAAGCTTTTCTTTGTGTTTAAGTTAGGATAAAGTCGAGAAGTAAAATAAATGGTTTATTTGAGATTCAAAACACAGATACAAAAGATTAACGAAAATAAAGAGAAAGAGACTCAATGCTGGAATAATCAGCCTAGCACTCATCTTAAATATTGTTCCTATAACACTTACTTTACTTAGATCAGTTAACTGTTGAAATTATTATGTTTCATGATTTATATCTATATTACATTGCTCTATTATAATAAAAATACATATATAAAATATAAATTCTATGCATAGATAATATACATAAAGAAAAAATATTACCATGATAGAAAATAAGGCCCCTGAGCATTTATTTACATGGTAATATCTGGCACAGCTTATTGCCACAGAAGCAAACCAGGATATAATCTTAAAAAAATAAAAGAAAGAAACAAGTGTATATTCTACTTAGGGCATTCAATATATAGGGGTTAATAGTACTCTATTAAACTTATGTTAACTTTATTAAATGTATATTTTTGAGACCTGCAAAATATTACAAAATGGACATGATTCACAGTAAGAAAATGCTGCTTTTTAGGTGCATATATTTAAGAAGTGATATGTGTAGTAACCTTATATACGCAATATAAGTAAGACTTAAGAACATGACGGCCCTGAATCACCATTATGAACCTATTTGTTCTAGGTTTGTATTGACTTAAGAAGGAAGAGGCATGTCAGGAAAAGTTAAGAAGGAAGATAAGAAGATTGGGTGGAGGGAGACATTTAAATGAGGAAATATGGCCGCAGAAACGTTCCTAATTAGCCGCCCTACACACACAACTAAGAACTTAAAGATAAGTTAGCCGTATGGTATTCGTAAGTCTGTTAAGAAGCTGAAAACCAGAGGCGTGTTAGGGGAGTTGCCTTGCTACTAGTTGCATATAATTAAGAACCTAAAGTCTTCTTAAGTGTGAATCAGGTCCAATGTGTGTAAAAAGATATCACTATCCCTATACTTTCTTAGACAAATATCCTTGCCGCTAGAATACTCTGGACTATGGGATAGTGGGCCGTATGCAGAGCTCCACGGCCAGAGTTTTCCGATATGCTTTACTGCGCATGCGCAGAAATTCTCCAGTGTCCACAGGGATCGGCTCTTTAAACCTTTCCAAAAAATCTTGGAGAATAGAGGAGAAGGACAGGGGCACTTCATAGTGTAAAACCACTTTATTTAGACATCACAAATAAGATAAAGCACCCTGATGAAGTGCTGATTGGATGAAATGCATAGGTGCCCGACAGACCAAACCTCTCTGCGTTCCCGGGTGTCTTTGAACTGCAGAAGCGCCGCTACTATAATCCAGGACGCTGGTAATCACACGTGGCACACTTGCTATTCACTGGATATTTTTACATGCTGGTTTGGAACTTCCGTTCGGTACGTTGCTTTATCTTATTTGCGATGTCTAAATAAAGTGGTTTTACACTATGGAGCGCACCTGTCCTTCTCCTCTATTTATATTATATATTCCGCATGCATAGTAACTTTATTTCCGTAAGTTGCGTAGAATCTTTGAGGGCGGGGTTACCTAGAATCGCACGTAAGGCATACATATACACACGTAAGTACACATGTAAAGTTTGAGGTGGTCTATGGAGGCGTATGTCTACGACTGCCCGGCCGTGAGAGGGGGATGTCATGGGTGTTGGTGGGTGTGGCCTTGCTATGTGCGTGCGTATAATTGCGTACTTTTAAAAAACGGATCTCTGAATACGGCCCCCTATTGATCCACTCTTTCTGACGGCGGCTGTTCTGGAAATGACACACACTTAGGGCCAGATCCTGAGCTACGCACGCTAGCGTATTTACGCTATCCGCTGACGTAAAATCGGCAATTTGTATGTACTGCGCAGGCGCCCGTAGATGTGACGCTACGTAGCTCCGATCGTACGTAGCTTCAGCGTAAATACGAACGAGAGGTCGTGTCTTCCATACGATACCCGGAATGACGCTGTGTAGGCGGAGGGAGATATTTAAATCGTGCCGTATGGGCCGGGTTAGCCAGTTACGTACAACAATGCCTTACGCACGTCCGTACTTACGCTTTGAAAAGTTAAGGTCGGGTTTGGCGAACGTAAATCGAGTAAAGTACGTAGGAGCGAGGGCAGTGCATTGTACTTACGACAGCGTAAATATGCTCCGCCAACGAACGTAAAAACAACTTGGGTCTGGATCTACCCCTCAGGGTGGGGTTCAGACCGTCGCGGTGGTGCACCTCAATTTCAGACAGATCTCCAGGCGTGTTGAACTAACTTCTGTACGCCAGGAGTTCCGTATCGTAACATCTGGTGTACGCATGCACGCTGCCAGAGAATCAGCCAATTTCCGCAATCAGTCTGCGGAACTCCACTGTGAAATCAGCCCTGGTGCCAAATTTACTAAGCCGCTGGTTTGTAAAAGTGGAGATGTTGCCCATAGCAACCAATCAGATTTTAGCTGACATTTTCTAGCGGGTAACATGAAAGTACTGGCACTTGCGGATCTATGAGGATCTTTTTATCAGGGAGTCAATCACGCAGAAATCCGAGGTCTGAATGCGTCCCATTAGGTGTATGTTATGTTATAGACTCGAGTCTTTGATTCGCAGTATTGCTGGGAGGGGGGAGTTTTTAATGATGCGTCTCTTCAGAGCGCAGGATGCAGGTGGGCGCCACGTTTTCTGGGGAGACCAGGAGGTCTCGTCAAGATTTGAGAACATTCCGGGCGCTCTTTGGCTCTTTCTTGTTAACATCTTCCTATTAACACACCAAAAACATTCGCGTCTCGTATATTTGAGCCTGAGTTGCAGAATTGTAATAAGTAAAAAAAAAATAAATAAAATGTTTTAAATGAATCTTTGATCGGCAGGCGGCCTTCATAAAAGGCGCGTCCAATTACATCCACTCGTGGCGTTAGTCGCTGCTATTAGTAGAAGCAGCAGTATCTTGCTGGACTCCGGCATCAAAGGCAAAGTCTCCAAACAGCTTTACATGACCTCCTAACACCAGCACCGCAGACCAGCTCCAAGCCACGAACTCAGCATTCAGCTATATTCAGAAGACTCCTTACCACTGCTTATATCTACATAGAAGGTCAATTCTCCAACCCCACACTCACTCACACTCACACTCACATACACACACTCACATACTCACACATAAATACACTCACAAACACACACTCTCACACACACACACATATACACTCACTCACTCACACTCACTCACTCACATACTCTCTCACACACACACACACACACATACACACTCACATACTCACACATATACACTCACTCACACAGACACTCACATACATACACACACAGACACTCACACACACACACACTCATATAATATACTATACTCACACTCACACAAACACACACACACACACACACACACAAATAAATATATATATAGGGTTGCTTAACCTGATGTGGATTTTCTTCTATTGTAATATAATCTTTGCAATAATACAGAAATATAATATAATATACTCACACTCACACAAACACACACACACACACACACACACAAATAAATATATATATAGGGTTGCTTAACCTGATGTGGATTTTCTTCTATTGTAATATAATCTTTGCATTGCTATAATACAGAATTTAATGCATCTGCTCTCAATTCATTACCACATGCTCCATTATTATGTTTGTAAAAGTTATACATTGATATATTAGGATCAGCTCCTTTAATGTTTTGTTATAAATGCAATTTGGTCTCTGTTTTTATCCCTTATGCCCTAAAATATAGTGGTACTTAAATTAATGTTCACAATTATGTTAGTGTTTTTTTGCCTTCGATATTTCTATCTGTAATTTTAGAAACTCATGCAGAGTTATAGATAGAAGGTAATACAGGAGCAAATTTGCTTCCTGGCCAATTTATGCAGCACTGTGTTTGTGAGTGAGTATGGGCGGTGGGAGTCCCCATACCGATGTCTGTTATTACAGTCATTTTATTTTGAATGACAGCCATTTTGGATTTTTTATTTTTATGAATTGGTGAATATGCGATCGGCATACTCACCCATTCCTTTTCGGAAGCGCCGCCCGCTGATCTACCCCTCTCTTGGGTCTTTTAAGCTTAGGGGGAGGGTTATGGTTAAGCTCTGGGGAAGGGAGGGTTTAGGGTTAGAATCAGGCTGCAGGGAAGGGGGTTAGGCTGTGGGGAAGGGAGACCTAGGGTTGGGCTGCAGGGAAGGGAGGGGTAGGGTAATAAGGGAGGGGTAGGGTAATAGAAGGGGGGGGGGTTAGGGTAAGGATTAGGGAGAGGGTTGAGGATAGACTCATTACTTACCTTTCGGAGAACAATGTGCGGGAGGAGAATAGTTTTCCCAGCCAGTATCGAAATAGGGCCATTTGCAACAGGGACCCACGACCAGGTATGGGGTGGGTGGGTTAAATATTTAAAATGTGCAAACAGAATTTAGAATTGAAAGGGGACATGTCCTAACTTAACATTTACAATATATTTGTGTGTTTCTTACAACTGACCATTATTTCCCCACATGCAAAAAAAACATACCTTGCACTTTTCACAAAGAAAATATTGATCCTTTGTAGTGTAGTGTAGTATAGTGTAGTGTGTAGTTAAATCTTGTACGAAGATTTTCATTTGTCAAACTTTTTAAAAACATTCATGTATGAATAACTGTGAAAAGCGGTAAGGTTTCTCAAGTGCACAATCATGTCAAGTCCAGATCATTTTAGAAAATATTCCTTATAAAATAGTTGCCCAATTAATGTAACTAGATTGTAAAAGGTAGCCTCCTTATATCATGGAAGCACTTAAATATTTCTGGCTACACAGTAACAATGTCTTTTGCCCTTTCAGTTTCCGCAGCAGTGTTTAGAATTCAGAATTGTGCATTAAAACAGAGGCTAGGTTTCAGGATAGCTTTATATAATTATTGCTGGCTACACACTGGAGGGTTTTCTGCCATTTTTCATTCAGATCACAAAATAATCAACAGATACCTCTGTCCCAGAATCATTAGACACTGCATTGCATCGTGGGATTTGATTTGTGGAGCCCCTAATTTTAAAGATCAATGATGCCCGTTGTTTGCTTCAGTACTGTCAAGTACTGAATGATCCAGCAGGTAATCATTTCAGTGTGGACTGTACAAAGATCAGGGGCCAGATCCAGACCAGCGCACGCATTCCGTACGTGCGGGGTTCTGTCTGACAGAGAGAGGGGGAGTGTACATATCAGCCAGAAAATAACGCATCTATGGACACTGCATGGCTTGAAGTGTGCTGATTGGGTAGCTAAAGTTGGTTTACCCAATCAGTTAAATATGAGATTGTCTGATTTCCTTATAAGCCTACAGTGTGCATGGTTAGCATTGTAACAACTATTCCTTTAAACCTATGAAAGAAAACAGCTTTCCATGTAGACACTCCAGCATAACCCATTCCATTAGGTACAGCATGCTCCGCTCCTGATTGTCCAACAATCAGTTACTGTGGTAAAAAAAATTTGTTTAAAAAAAAAATGTTTTTCAAACATTAGTTTATTCATTAGATCCAGGAGAGTAACAGTTGGGACAGCTCAGGAGTGGAGTATTGTGTACCTAGTGGAAGGGGTCATGTTGGAGGGTCTGTACATGGTATGTACTAACAAGGAGACATCGCTTAAGTTTTGTTTTGTTTTTTTTACAGTATTCAGCATGGACAAAACAAATCAATTCTATTTAAAAATGCTCTAGTTAAAATCACTTTAAAGCAGAATTATACATGCTGCTGATACAAACATTAGAGGCCAGATTTACTAAGCTGCAGGAAAGGAAAAGTGGAGATGTATAGCAACCAATCAGATTCTAGCTCTTAAGCTGGCCATACACTAGGACGATTATCGGTCCCAGTAGGGGGTGGGCCGATAAACGGGACGATTTCCCGCTAGGGAAATGTCCTGTTATCGGCAGCATACACCTCTGCTGGGACTGATAATCCTAGAAGAAGAGGGGAGGGGGGAGGCAGCGCTCTCTATGGCGCTGCTGCAGAGCTATGTACAAAGCTGCTCTGACAGTTAAAAGTATACCTACAAAGCTGTCAGAGCAGCATAGTGCATAGATCTGCAGCAGCGTCTATTGCAGGGAATCCACGCTTCACACAGCGCGGGTTCGGCTGGTCCCCCTCTGTACTATTCCCTGCAATAGACGCTGCTGCAGATCTATGCACTATGCTGCTCTGACCGCTTTGAAGGTATACCTCTAGCTGTCAGAGCAGCTTTATACTTAGATCAGCAGCAGCGTCTATTACAAGGATAGGGAGCCATTCAGCTTGCTGATTGGCTCCATTAAAATATTGTTTTAAATCAAACATGCTGAAAGATCAAATAATCATGCCAGAGCATTTCTGGTGCATTTATTTGATGTTTCAAAAATTTATCTGTACCACACACTAGAGCGATTATTTGCCCGATCACCCGATAATTGGGAGATCGGGCCGATAATAGTCTAGTGCATGGCCAGCTTTAGTATTTGTTTCTTTTTTGTTTTGTTTTGTTTTAGCACTATGGGCACTTAGAGATTAGGGATGGATATAAAAACCCCATATTACAGAGGGGAGCTTTACCATGAGGCAGATAGGCACAGTGGTAGGGATAGGTATGTGAGTATTAGAGTTAGGGAGGATTTTGGATTATTATTATTATCAGAAAATTGTAGGGCCCGGAAAAACATTCTCGGGGCCCTGCACCTATATGACATCGTCTGTGACATCACATTGGGGACGATGCACTGCTGACCTGCGTTAACAGTGGGCCAGTGCGCGGGAAGAATTTGGCCTGCTAATGAACAGCTCTAAGCAGCAAGTATCAGTGGCAGGATACCTTCTGTTGCAGAGCAAACGTTCGTATCAGTAGACCCTATTAGCTCCGGGCCCATGACCGTAGTCCCGGCTGTGTCCTCCTGATGGCAGCCATGATTGTTATTATTACGTTTTTATTTATTATCGTTTTGCAGAGAAACAGCTGTAAGTTTTAAAGTATAACTTTATTTGTAATAGGGATACAGATATTTCTACTTATGCAAAATCTGGTATTTACTGTACTCATATGTTGAATCTAAAAGGGTGTTTGTATGATGGTCCCTGTTATAACAAGTGTTTCCCATAGTGATGGTATAACTTATCAGTTGGATTTTTACAGATATATACAATATATGGCTCTCTATACCGTATGACAACATTGTAATTATTTCTAGTGCCATAAATGAATAATTAAATATTTTGCCTATATGATTTAAGGTTTTTAATAGATTAAATATGTATTCTTCATATCAATTCTGATCACTTTATTGGATGACTTACCCACACATTATATAGCCTTGAGTTTGTGTATTGCTGTACCTTATGAGTGATATGTCATGAGATAAACAAAGTGAGTCCAATCCAGCTGACATAATGTTCCTCTGCATGATTTTTTACTGCGCATGCTCCGGACTGCACGCCATTCAGATCAGAGCACAACTC
>WWET01000572.1:289505-310062 GCA_011038615.1 Limnodynastes dumerilii | reverse complement strand
TATTTACTCTGCGCCCGTTGTAATTAGAATTGCCTTAATACAGGTGATAGCATAATTAATTAATTAGTTTTCTCTTCAAGTCATTTTAAAAAAGTCACAAGCATGTGACTTTTTTAAAATGACTTGAAGAGAAAACCAATTAATTAATTATGCTATCACCTGCACTGGAACCTTTTTATGAGGATCGTGTGAGTGCTTGGGTATTCGCTTTGAGAAAGTCTGGGGTCTCCAGACGAAACGCGTCAGCAGGGTGAACACCTATCCATCCTATACTTTATTGCATCTTGTCCGTTTACAAGAGAGGAGCAGAGATTCTACTAACAGTTTTGGCCGATACTACGGCAATTCAAATTACCACGGGAGAAGTGTAAATAGTGAAGGAGGAAGAAGGAGGAGTTGCAGCCACACGTGGAAGAAGGAGGAATCCATCCAGCGTCTCGCTGATACCTCTCTCCACAACAATCTGCCCGGCTAGCCCGGCCTGTTCAAACGGAGCAGCCGTAACCAACGAAGCGGAACGAGGACTGTGTCTCGGCTAAAAGAACTGTCCCGTCGATCGGGGTAAGAACCGCTTATTTCCTCCCTAGAACTTCACATATTATATGTCTCCAATACAGTGACTTATCTGAATATTCCTGCGGAATTTGCCAACATCACGCAAGGTGCTCTATATCCTTATTATCTATCAGCATTGTTGGACATAAATAGGGATTGGTGTTCAAAGTGACATTTATCACTACAAAAAAGCACTTTTATATTTGTTATTATTTTATATTTCTTACCAATAGATTGTATGGTTTTAGCATTTGGTGCTCTTAAAATAAAATAAAATATTTTGTCTACCAATAGCTCTTGTACCGTTCTCCATTCCTGATTGTTCAAAGTCAACCATTAGAACAGTTAACACTATAACATAAATTTGCAAAGAGGTATAAGTCCAAGTAAAAAGTAAAAACTATTTTATTTTTCTTTAGCGCTGTTTTCCCTTTCTTCTTTTGTTTTGTACACCCTGTATAGGGGGTATTGAGGAGAAAACACACTCCTCACAAACAGCAGCTTTTCCATATTTTAAATATAAAATAAAAATAACATCACTTTTAACAAAGTATACTATATACTTAGCGCCATCTTTTGTTTCCAAATATTTCTTTAAGTTTCCCTTGGTTACATTTTGATACTTTGTGTATCTTTTGTATCAGTTGTTTGAAACAAAAGGGCTGCTGAAATTACAATATGGCAGAGAAAGTTGACTTTGACAATCGGTTCTCTAGAAGAGACAAATATGTAAATGATTTTTTAAAGGATAAAATTGACATTCCTATTATGGAATCATCAGAGGAACCACCTAAAACCTCACATAATATGGTTGAAAAATTACATAAACTAGATGATCTGATGTTTCTGGAGGTGAGGGATTGGTGTGATGGGATCTCACTCCAGAAATATATAGATAATAAGATAGTCCCTAGAGGACTTAGAGTATATAGACATCTAGCATTTACGGAGGATCCAGAACTAGTACAAGCATGGAATTTAACACTTTTGAACTGCTCTATGAACCTAATGAAATTATTGGTGAAATATAGGGATAATTTGGTGAAAGAGTCAGTTAAAGAAATAGAGGAAATTAGGAAAGATCTGACTGTGTTTAAAGATAACGCTGAATTTAGAGAACGAGAGGAAAAAAATACAAAAAAGTGTATGATTATGAAAAAATGATAATACAAAGAAAAATCAATAAATTCAAAAGGGATACTTATGATTACGAAACAGGTCAGATATATAAACCTAGATCCAATTTTAAAACATGGAAAACCCTCTGATAGTAATAGGAGGAACTATAGAGGAGAAAAGAAACCCTCCAATAACACCAATAGAGGGATGTCCCAATATAATGAAACTCAGAATAGGACAAACAATAAAGACAGCAAACCCAAAGCCCCTCAGAGCTATAACTCAGCACAAAAAGGGGACAGAGGGAAAGCTATAGAAAATGTTCAAAATTTAACTCAAAATCAAGGGGAAGCATTAATTGTGAACACTATGAACAATAGAGAAGAAACGGAAATTGCCCAGGGAGCTAGGAGAAAACAAACAAGTATAAGCAGTTTTTTTGGGAGAGAACAGAGAAGAGACCCCCCCATTTCATTGGAATACCGACAATGCCCGTCAGAGTACCCCAAAACGCCCTTTAGAGGCTGTAGAGGAGGAAGAAAACGCCCCACTTCAACAAAGAATAAGATTTCAATAGATACAAAAGAAGAGAACGCCAATAAAGGTGTAGTTAATATTTCTACTAAAGAACTTACCAATTCTCAAATAAAACTTTTACAAAAGGGCCTAACATTCGCTCCTGAGTCTAATCCAAATTTGTTCGATCTCTTTATGGAGTTGAACAAATTTGTTCGTAATCTCTGCAGTAAGAGATATTTTGCTAGTAAATCCATGAAAAAGAAAGATCTTATAGGAACCCCAATAATAATAATAATATAATAATAATAATAATAATAATAATAGATCAGGATGAGAGGGAGTGCATTACAATTCTGGAAGACCTCCAAAGAGAAAATGATACAATGTTTGGAGAACTCTTTGACACAAATAAACCTGTATTTGACATTAACAATACAAAATTTAAAAATAAATCAGATTTTTTTCCGAATCAGTATAGGAGCCCAGGAATAAGTGCTTTTTATAAAGCAACTATGAATGACTTTAAGAAAATCTGTTTTACCTCAGAGACAAAAATCCAACATGGTTCAAATAACCTTAATAAATGGGAAAAAACAGCTCTTAGAACCCTTCAAAAAGATGACTCATTTATAATAAGAGCAGCAGATAAAGGAGGCAGTGTGGTGGTCATGGATAGCCTAGATTACAAGAATGAAGCTTTAAGACAACTAACGGATCTAACTTTCTATACTGTACTGGAAAGAGATCCAACAGCAGAATACAAAAAAGAACTCAGGAGTCTTTTGGATACAGCTTTGGAGGGGGGAGTGATATCTAAGGAAATTTTTTAATTTTTATTGATTAAGTTTCCAGTCACCCCTATTTTTTATCACTTACCAAAAATTCATAAATCTCTTTCTCACCCACCTGGACGCCCAATAATATCTGGAATTCAATCACTTACCACAAACCTTTCAGCTTACATTGATTCTAAACTTCAAAAATATGTCACGTCACTGGATTCACATTTGAGGGACACTATGCATATTCTTAATTTGGTAGAGGATTTAAAATGGTCACCTGATTATGCATTTCTTACATTGGACGTCCAGGCTCTATACACTAACATTCCACACAAGGGTGGGGTGGAAGCTGTTAAGTATTTTCTGGACAAGGATGTGGGGATTTCTGAATGTGAAAAATATTTCATTTTGGACTCTATCCACTTTATTTTAACACATAATTATTTTTTATTTGATCACACATACTACTTACAGGTCCTCGGGACTGCGATGGGCACCAGGTTCGCGCCCAGCTTTGCCAATCTGTATATGGGCCTTTTTGAGGAACAGTGCATTTTGGGGAGCAGGTGGGGGGCGAACCTGGTGCTCTATAAACGTTTCATCGATGACCTGTTTGTAGTATGGAAGGGGGATTATTTTTCAGCACGTTCTTTTGTGGAAGAATTAAATCACAACACTTTTAATTTACAATTCACATTTACCCATCACTTTCATACTATCAATTTCCTTGATGTCACTCTCTCTTCCAAAGAAGATAAAATTATTAGTTCTAATTATTCAAAACCGACTGACTCATGTAACTATCTACACTTTAGAAGTGGTCATCACAGACCTTGGGTGAATCATATACCATTAAACCAATTCACCAGATTAAGACGGAATTGTAATGACAACTCTGATTTCATTAACCAAACAAATAAAATGATAGAAAATTTCCAAAGTCGCGGCTATCCTGACCACTTACTGATGGAAGCAATAGAGAAAGCATTAAAACTAGAGAGAGGTAAACTTCTGACCCCTAGAACTAGAAAACTGCAAAACACTGAAAAAACTGATTTTAGCACTGCATTCATCACAAAATTTAATAATAAATCCCAAAAGATTAGGCAAATTATTAAAAAAAAACTATGATTTCTTGAGGCAAGACGAATTGGTAGCCCCATTAATTAGTAAAAACCCAAAGATAATTTTCAAAAAGAATAAAAATCTTAAAAGTATCCTGGCTCCAAGCCAAGTAAAATTTCTAAAAACAGGGACCGTTGATGAAGGTAAAAGTCGGAATGCTGTGGTTGGTTGTTAAATGCAATAACCACATTTGTTTAACTTGTAAGGCTATAAAACATAATGTGAAACAGATACAATCTCATATAAACAAAAAATATTTTCAAATTAAAACTTATATTGACTGTGAATCTACATATGTCATCTATGTTCTCCAATGCCCATGCAATATTCAGTACGTGGGCAGAACCACTCGAAAATTAAAAGACCGGTATAGGGAACATAGACGGAATATAATAAACAAAAAAAAACCAACCACAGCATTCCAAAACATTTTCTAGAACATCATAACAGCAACCCAGAAGAATTGTCTGTATGCGGATTGGAGGTGGTATTACCAACTACCAGGGGAGGTGATAGGTACAGTAGGCTTTGCCAACGCGAAGCCTACTGGATATTCACCCTCCAGACCAAAAATATCTCAGAAACGGAATATGTGTTTTTTAACAGCAGACCTATATGACCCCTTGAAGGGGACCCTCTATAATAACAAAGGAAGTAAAGGAGTGTGTTCGCATAGATGAGCCGCCTCAGATGACTGACTAGTATCTGGGTGGCTCACCTTAGTGACACAACATAATTTTTTTCTAGAGAGGAAGGAAACATATGAGCAAACCTGGAAATAGGAGAGATATGTGTGTATGGGGGGAGAGGGGAGAAACACATTCTTTACCCATAAAATGGGGAATATGGGAATTTATTGGGGATCAAAAATGTAAAGGTAGCCCAACGTCAAATGGGGAGGTTCTTCCAATGGGATTGGTTATATGGTTTTGATCTGTTTTGGGTTTCCATGTTTACTGATTTAATTCTTTATACATATACATATTGGGATTGATTTATTTTCTCCATGCATACTGATTCAAATATTTATATATGCACATATACCCATGTGTTCTTATTTATTGTGACTTTTTATTTATTTTATTACAACTATTTATTGTTTTCAGAGGTATATATATTGATGGGTATAATTAATAAATAAATTTTAATTTCTGTTTGTTATAACCAATATAATATAAACACATTTCATATTAATTTATTTGATTACTTATTGATACATTTATGCATATGTGTTTTTTATTTATTTATGTATTTGTTTACTTACTTAACGAAAAATACCTTTTTTTTTTTGTATTTGTATTAAGTGAACAAATCACTAAATTATTTATTTATTAATTTATTTATTTACTTATCTACTTATTTATTTATTTACCTACTCACCCTAGGTTTATATTCATATATTATGATTTATTTGTTTATTTATTATGATCACATTCATTTGTTATGATTATTTTTCACTATTTTAAAAAAATATAAAAATATAAGAATCTTCCAATAGGAATGTTACGACTGAAAAGCATAATGTATAATGCATATAGTGTGCTAATGTCTAATTAGTATATTATATGCATATAACATCTAATTGGTATATATACTAATGTAATTTATAATGGAGGAGAACGGAACTGAGTATGAGTAGTAGAATTGTAAAAAGAAACGGTTACTTTGTGACTTTTTTTAAATGACTTGAAGAGAAAACTAATTAATTAATTATGCTATCACCTGCACTGGAACCTTTTTATGAGGATCGTGTGAGTGCTTGGGTATTCGCTTTGAGAAAGTCTAGGGTCTCCAGACGAAACGCGTCAGCGGGGTGAACACCTATCCATCCTAATACATTATTGCATCTTGTCCGTTTACAAGAAAGGAGCAGAGATTCTACTAACAGTTTTGGCCGGTAATACGGCAATTCTAATTACCACGGGAGAAGTGTAAATAGTGAAGGAGGAAGAAGGAGGAGTTGCAGCCACACGTGGAAGAAGGAGGAATCCATCCAGCGTCTCGCTGATACCTCTCTCCACAACAATCTGCCCGGTTAGCCCGGCCTGATCAACTGGAGCAGCCGTAACCAACTAAGCGGAACGAGGACTGTGACCCGGCTAAAAGAACTGTCCCGTCGATCGGGGTAATAACCGCTTATTTCCTCCCTAGAACTTCACATATTATATGTCTCCAATACAGTGACTTATCTGAATATTCCTGCGGAATTCGCTAACATCACGCAAGGTGCTCTATATCATAAATATCTATCAGCATTGTTGGACTTAAATAGGGATTGGTGTTCAAAGTGACATTTATCATTACAAAAAAAAGCACTTTTTTATTTGTCATTATTTTATATTTCTTACCAACAGATTGTATGGTTTTAGCATTTGGTGCTCTTAAAATAAAATATTTTGTCTACCAATAGCTCTTGTGCCGTTCTCCATTCCTGATTGTTCAAAGTCAACCATCAGAACAGTTAACAGTTAACATTATAATGTAAATTTGCAAAGAGGTATAAGTCCAAGTAAAAAGTAAAAACTATTTTATTTTCCTTTAGCGCTGTTTTCCCTTTCTTCTTTAGCTTGAAATACAAGACAAGCCTAAGTGAAGCTGGCGATTATTGCTCTCAGCAGGTGTTGTCCGATAAACGGGATGATTTTACAATAGGGAAAGGTTCCGTTATCCGCTGGCACCACACACCTCTTCTACTGGGGCCAGTAATGAAGACTGAATAGGGAGGAGCTGCAGAAATTTACAGGAGGCCCTTGCAGGTCTTTTGCCAATCTCTGCACTGATTAACTGTATGGACCTCCTTTAATACTGGTAGGAGGCTCATTCAGCTAGCTTATTGGCTAGTTGAGGTAACTGGAAATCCATCATGCCCAAACACTAGAGTGATAATTGGATGATCAAACAAATATTTATACTAGTGTATCGCCCACTTTAGACTTATGGTTGCTGAGTGTAGGTCACCGTAGCGAATGGCCCTATTTCGAAAGGGCTTGCTCGCTCCCAGCCAGTTCTGAACTTGCTGGGATATCGATTGCTTATGCCTCGATGAGGCATAGCAATCGATCCCCGGAGCACAAAACACAGTGCTCTGAAAGGGCAGTTTCGCATACTCACCCATTTATAAAAAAAAAATTCTGAGAAGCCTTGCATTCGAAATAGGGACAGACAAAAAACAGCTTTCGGCTGTCCCTAATTTGCAATGCGAGCCTTCGCAGCAGGGACTCGCAACGATGGTTGCCTATGTCATAAGATTCTTTCTCTGGCCACCCTTATGCTTTGTTCTGTACTTTATAGTATTTTGGAGGGGGTTCCTGTAGGTTTTCAATACTTAGTATTCCATTATATTATAAATTATATTA
Organism: Limnodynastes dumerilii; assembly: GCA_011038615.1. Lineage (NCBI taxonomy): Eukaryota > Metazoa > Chordata > Amphibia > Anura > Limnodynastidae > Limnodynastes > Limnodynastes dumerilii. Next base: position 302,606 of record WWET01000572.1, on the reverse strand, counting down.
ATATTAACAATGGAATAAACAGGAAATATAAAGCAAAACACTGAATATTTAAAACGCATGTTGATAATTTATGGGGAGCAGAATTATCTTTTTTTATGAATGGGTGATCGACAATACGGACCGCAGCTCCCTTTTTATGGACTGGTCTTTGTCCTGGTCACAGGAAGATCTGTTGAAAGATATAACAAAAGCTGCGCTCCATAATGCATTAAAAGATAACTTTTTATTAGAAAACACACAATGTATCCCCAATCGTTAGGCGTACTGAAAGGGTCTTTCTATCTGAGAGTTAGGTTACCAACATATTTTTAAAAGTAGAGCGGTAGTCCTCACACAGGTATACCGAACGTCAGGCTCTGGATGTGAAGTCTCAGACCGGATCTTTGAGGTGCTTGTATCGGGTGCTAATGGCCTCAATGTGTTTCATCCCAGGTGGGACTTCATCAGGAGAAAAGTTTAAACTGACCCACAGGCGATACTTATAGGGCTTCACAGATTAATTTAATCAACAGGTGTGGAAGCGCCAATTAGTTAAAAAATAATTTTTAAACCAATAAAACATGTCAAAAATGATATAAAAAGGGGGAACAGACTAATCAGCTTAACATTCGGAAACTAAACATAGAAAATTATACTCTTTTCAATAAAAAACTACTATTAGAGACTTGTTAATGATACTAGTCTAAGGCTGATATAACAACATCCAATTGCAAATGTAACAAAATTTAACTAAACGAACAATCAAACAACTGAATGACATGTCTTCAAACTTCATAAAGGCAGAATAGCCAGTTCACATGCTTGCTGTATATATAAAAATTGTATTGGTCTCTTGTGTGACATGTAACTAACTGCCTTCATGAAGTTAAGCGTTGAGGCCATTAGTACCAGATACAAGCACCTCAAAGATCCGGTCTGAGACTTCTCATCCAGAGCCTGTTGTTCGGTATACCTGTGTGAGGACTACCGCTGTGCTTTTAAATAAATGTTGGTAACCTAACTCTCAGATAGAGAGACCCTTTCGGTACACCTAATGATTGGGGATACATTGTGTGTTTTCTAATAAAAATTTATCTTTTAATGCACTATGGAGCGCACCTATCCTTCAAAAAAAAAAAAAAAAGCGCCCCCACCCTTAAAAAAAAAAAAAAAAAAAGAAAGAAAAAAATATATATGTATGTATGTATGTATGTATGTATGTATGTGTCAAACAGTAGCTCACATATCCATATATCATTAAATGTTTTGATTGAGTCTCAAAAAAGTCCAAGAGACAACCCAGATGGCTAAGGCAAGCAGTTGAAGGCAGAATTGCTTTCCTCAAAATGCCTCCCCCCAGGTGCCCCACCAGTCACCGCCCCCCCACGGTGTGGCTCATGTTCCCCCAGATCCCGCCTCCCTCATTCATTATGTCATGTGCAGTGGTCAGGAGCAGACTTGCTCTTCTTAAAATCCCCCCCCCCCCCCCCCCCACACCCCCCCCACCACCACAAAGTGCTCCAACAGTCACACACCTCCCCCCTAAGTGCTCCACCAGACACCACCACCCCTGACCCTGCACACCCAGCCAAAGCTATGATACGCTGCAATACCATTGACACCGCACACAAGCCCACACTCCTGCTTTTCCAGCCCATTTGCCTTTTCTAGCCGTCATGGTCACCAGCCCCCCTGCTCTGAATGCGGTGGACCGATGGGGTATCAGGTGATGGGTGACTGAATGGTGTCCGGCCGGTCCCTGGAGCTGCAGGAACCCTGCGGGCAGTGACCACTAGCCTCTGCTTAGTGTCCGGGATGTTGCCCCCACGGTAAATTAAACACAAATTGCACTTTTGTGTTTAAAATAAGGCACAGAATGAAACTTGAAAAAAAAAAAAAATGTCTAACCTAATTTTTTCCCATCTTTATGACAGGCTTTAGACTAGTTATTACAATAAAAAAGGAGGATGTACTGCACAGAAAATATATGATAAACAACAAATCAATTTATGTCAGGTATAGGGTGCAGCAAACTAACCTTCCAATTAGCAGTAAACACAAGGGATGAAAAAACACATAGAAATACTACTTTGCATAAAGACATGTGCTGAGGGGTTTTAATAAAGGTTTTAAAGCGCACACCTATAATTATAACAGAGCCAGTTGCAAAGTTAAAATTCAATGTTTTATTCAAATCATTAAAAAGCTAGGTGAAATATCACATATAGGGAGATATCAATATATAATTGTCTCTATACACATGACAAATATGAAAGACATGCGGCAGAAAAACAAAGCAATGAGAGATATAACGAGGAAGCGGATTCCCTGACTGCAAGTCCAGAGGCTTTCCCTTACAGTTACTAGCGTCTTAGGCTACAGTTACTAAAGTCTTAGGCTTTTTCAAGGTGCATCTTGAAAAAGCCTAAGACGGGTGAAACGCACGTTGGTGTTACTTGTGGTTTCCTCCGTTGTACACCGGAGGGCCGGACCTTTAAACTTCACATGTGGCCGCAATTAGAAGACAAGCGGTTTAGCTGTATACTGAGGTAAGGGAGGGACAGATACGGCCCGGCAGGGTGAAGTGCGCCCGTGAAGACACTAGTAACTGTAAGGGAAAGCCTCTGGACTTGCAGTCAGGGAATCCGCTTCCTCGTTATATCTCTCATTGCTTTGTTTTTCTGCCGCATGTCTTTTATATTTGTCATGTGTATAGAGATAATTATATATTGATATCTCCCTATATGTGATATTTCACCTAGCTTTTTAATGATTTGAATAAAACATTGCATTTTAACTTTGCAACTGGCTCTGTTATAATTATAGGTGTGCGCTTTAAAACCTTTATTAAAACCCCTCTGCACATGTCTTTATGCAAAGTGGTATTTCTATGTGTTTCTTTCATCCCTTGTGTTTATAGTTATTATAATAATTATTTCTCTTAGTTAAGTATTTAAGATGAGAGTAAAAAGTAATTCATCATAACCATTACAAATTTCTTTATTAGCGACCGAGGGCCGGATCCAGACTTGCATCCGGGCCCTCACTTACGCACGCAAAGTGAATAAGTGGCGTGTTTTGACTGGAGGGCACATACGTGGATTTTAATATCTATTTTCTATACAATAGAAAATCCTCAGTAAGGGGCTGTGCATCCCCTCCGCCCGCAAAGGTGGGCATGGGAAAGAATACAAATTGTACATTGTGGGATGGGTAACCTACATACGTGTGGATCAGCGGTTGTACGGACCACTGATCTGCACGTTTAAGTTAAGCTGCTATGAAGCCTGCACGAGAGAGGGGATCTGGTCCTGAATATTTAAGTAGCTAACAAAGTATGTTCCAGTATGGGGATTTATTATTGAATTTCAAAACCATAAGCAGGCTTCTGGAGGTAGATCTTAGACATTAAGCAGCATGTTAAAGTGCAGCTTGCGGCAAACAGTCATGTAAAGAGGGAGTTAAAGAAAGAGTTAAACCCCTCAAGATTTTTTGGGACCGTCCGCTCCTGTAATAGACCACCAAGTTAATACGCCCCAGGCACAGTCAACATAAATGTGTGCATATACCACAATAATGTGTTTAGACAGCAAAGTAAAATGGCACATAGAATTGTAAAGCATATAAAGCATTCCAAAGTGCATATTGCTGTAACATTAAATACATTCCAAAGTATGTGATTGACATTAGCATTACTTGCTAAGCGCACATTGTGGCAATGTTTCTACTGAACAATATTTTAGTGCCTGTATGCAAACCAAATGACTACTTAGGCTCATACCATAACATGTTTATGTTTCGTCTCTAATATTGGATATATTTTGTAGGTTTCCATGGTACAGACATGAAACAGTCAAACTGTGGGAAGTTCATTAATAAATCCGGACCACAGTAGCAACTGTTCAATCAGAGTGATATATGTGTGTAGGCTATTTTCTCTTACTGGAGTGACAATATTGTGGGGGTAAATACAATCATCTAGCCATACTTCTGCATGGGTATTACTGAGGGGGTTTTCTTTTTAGAACCCTTATATAAATGCTAAAAAGCTGATTCTTTATCAGTATAAAATGGATTATATATTAAGGACAGTCTGGTCATTGTGCTAGGTCACAACTTACCAGGGTTTTTTTTTCTTTTGCTAAATACCTATTAAGTAAATATACTCCTAAATGTTTATAGGTTTTTCTGTATAGGGCTTTGAGATCTGATTGTTGGTTTTCTGTACAAAAAACAATATATTACTTTCCATCCATATCAGTGCCACACTTTTTACAATTAATTCTTGTTTGTTAGGAAATTAGTTGATTTAGAGACTTGAATTTGGTGTAGAATTAAAGTCCCCAAGAAGCAACAGTTTAAAAAAGGTCTATTTGGAGAATTATTGCTAACCAGAAAGTATATCAAATAATCAATTAAAGTCTTTCATACCTTTAAGTGCTCAGTATGCTTAATCAATGCATAAGAAAACAATGAAATATGGCAATGTGGCACAGTTATAAAATATCTCATAAAGGTGTTATAACCTGTTAGTTGATAAAAAAAAAAGTTGAATAATGCTTAGGTATTTTTGTCCTTGACTCAAAAAAAAAAAAAGTACATTACCTGAGGATCATATCTGTAGGTGATGAGTTTAGAAAAGAATTAAGGGTTCAGATATATTTTTGACTGGTGATTAAAATGTTATAACCATTAACAGTTTATTCTGGATAGAATATCTACAGAGGGATAAGTCCAGGGCTTGCAAAGGATGTTTGTGAGCTCTGGACACCTCCTTCCTCCGATATTATACCTGTAACAACTGCCTGCCTCAATTCTTGCCAAGTGGAATAGTAAGAGTCTCCTCCTCATGGGAGAAGTAATGAATGGGATCTAGCTTAGGTAGAGTTGGCACCATTACTGTGAAAAATAAGGCATATTGGAAGATTTTTTTTTAAATAAAATCTTAAGTGTTTGTTCCACAACTATTCACTAATCATTTATGGAAAGCGCATCACCTCCGTAAACACTAAAGACATATTAAATAATTAAATACTAAATACATTAATTGCAAAAGTAAATATATTTTTCAATCTAAAAAATATTGTATTTTTAAGTGCTATAACTGTTAAATTTAAGTGTGAGTCTTATCATTTTTACTACAGATGTGGAGCCAGCTATTTACAACTGATGAACACGGTGGGCATACATCCTACATGTGCAGAGGAAGTGACCAAGTTGCACATTACTAAACGCTCAGGACTGGACCCCACAGTTACTGGTTGCTGAGGTTAATTACCATCTCTGAAAGAGAAATACAGTCTGCTTGCATGGTGAAGAGAGAACCTTTCATTTCATTCTACTATATGTAACCACTTATGTCATAGCCATATAAGTCACATTTTTTTGAATCAATGGAATAATTCCTTACTTATTTGTGAAAGGATTCAACCTGTAATTTACATATGAAATAAGGTTTACATTTCAAATCATATAGACAAAGTTTGTGGCATGTTTGGTATTAAATCAGGTGGAAATAAGCTAATAAGAAAGTACCTTCCTGTGTCTAATACTGCAAACATCCAGGAGATGGAACTGCAGACTAGGAAATGCCTAGCCACAGGTACACTGTGTAATGAAATCCAGTACCCAACTTGTTGGGAACTTCTTTCTGTAGTTAGATGTCATTTATCATAGCAGTATGGAATAAATACCTATAGTTCAGCCTATGGATCACATTAATTGCTTTAATGTTGAAAACTATTTTTTTGTCCATATTTTGCACTGACTTCTCATCTTTCTCTGCCCTTAGAATTTTCCAAACTGTCTTTCTGTTTGTTTTTTTAACATGTAGTTGAAGTACAGACATGTCTCTGATTTTTATCTCCTGCTGTCAGCAAGGTTTCACCTATTTCCACATAAGTTAAACTGCACAGCTTTCTAATGGGTGATCTTTATTTCCTCTAGGTCACACAGTGTTTAATAGTGTGACTTTTCCATACTGTATATCATTGTATTGCCCAGAATCCGGAGCCACCTTCATAATGTGCTTACTATAGGGTAACAGCCTCACAATTTTACCCATACAAGTATTTGCTATTGTTGCTGTTGGAAGTTTTAACATATTTTCATCAAATATTAGAGAATAGCATTAGCTATATTAGCTATGCTTTCAAGAAAGGCATACAAACTTGCATATCACCCCTAATGTTCACTGCTTTTAATCTAGTGATGGAGTTACAACTAATCATATATTCTAATATATTTCAAGCTTAAAGCTCTTCCTGTCTCGGTACACATGAGATCGTTTCTTGTTCAATAAATAAATTTAGATCACCTGGCCAATAACACCTATGTATTCAGCTTACAGATTGGGGTATATTTAAGAACTGGAATGATGTACCATACGTAGTCATGCATTACAATGATCCAATATATTACTCTTTTATGTTAATTTGCTATATAAGTTGGTAGAAAGCCCTTTAACACACCAGAGAATCCAAATGCTGTTATACTGACATGCTGAACCCAATAACAACAATAGTATGTTGCTATAAAGATTTTTTTCTGAATCTTAAACAGATTAATGTCACATTCTACAGCTCACTGAGAGGTTTACGTCAATAGAATTAGTTTACAGAAGGAAACAGATTGGGAACCAAAATACATTTGGATTTCTGCCTGTAATTTGCGGCTTCGCTCCCAAATATTCTGAAACCCACATCACGCTCCAAGCTACCATCAAAGGCTCACCGTCTCCTTCAGTACAATAAAAAATAACAGAGGACATCCTGAGGAAACCCTGTGCTAAAATCACTAGCCCGGCATGTCTTCCCCACAAGGAGATATGAAATATTACATCTGACGTTGAATGTTCCATTAGCCAAGGATCATGTACAGTGATTTCACAAGGCTCTGGATATCGGAGCTGATGATCTCTGTGCGTGATTTCCAGGTGGGATTTGGTAGTCCCAGTTCTTACTGTAATGAAAACAAATGTTTGTCCTTTTCAGTGACAGTATGTGCTATTTAAAGCTAGGCAATTATCCTGTGACGTATATATTGGTCAGCTTCAAAGACAGATTTGTCCTCATTTTTCTGTTTTTCTTTGTTACAAAACTTGACAGCATTTTGGACCAGATTTACTAAGCTGCGAGTTTGAAAAAGTGGAGATGTTGTCCATAGCAACCAATTAGATTCTAGCTGACATTCTCTAGTATGTAATAGGAAAGTGATAGTTAGAATCTGATTGGATGCTATAAGCAACATCTCCACTTTTCCAAACCCGCAGCTTAGTAAATCTGGCCCATCGTCTCTTAAAATACAAACCTTATTAGTATATATTTGTACTTATATTTTGTCTGTGTGGAAATTGCCCCTGTGAATGATCAATAAATGGTTACATGCTTACTACCTTTTCTTCCCATGTACGCAAGTTCTGGTTTCTATATTCAGGGATGGTTGAATTGTGTTCAAAGATAGAACATTGTAGAAAATGTAGACTTGTTAGGATTCCGACAAATGATGGCTTGTGTACAAACTCTTTGGGATATACATGCCTGAAAAAGTGCTGGTTTTCTTGCTTGTCTGTGCATCTCTATGTGAATATAATAAAACTTTTCCAACATTAAAATGGTTCTGTATCTTTATTTAGTTGCATTCTCATTAGACATTTCCAATAAGGTTCTGGTCAAGTGTTTCCTTCAGGTGCGGTTTATCTGTATTATATATGCTCTCTTGAGTAATCTGTTGTATGCAGTATTAGTTGTATCTGTCATTACAAATCATAGAATTTAGAGTAATATCTTTATTGATCAACTACACTTTCATACTTTAGGGCTAATAAACTTGGGAAATGTCCACTGACAGACCATGTAAATGAATCAATTTGAGTTTATAAATACTAGTTGTTTTCCATACATGGTAGTTTTATGCAATTTTAACACTTGCAGGAATAGTGTTCTAATTAGATCCAAGGTGTGGAAACACAGTGTTCTCATTATCTCAACCTGACCGAACATGTTTTTTATTTTAGCAATGTAATAAGTAGCAATTATTGAGCATGTAACAGGAAACAATTTGACAACATTTTGGGCTGTATGAGTTTTCTTTTCTCCCTTTAGGCTGGTGTGTGCTACCAATCAATCTTGCATTTTGAGCAGCTGCATTTGACTATATTACTGTATTTGTATTTTTTATATCTGTGGCACATACTCTTGCTCACTATGGATAGAAATGTTCAGAAAAACATATTTGAAAGCTTTACTAGAACAAGTTTTATGAATGATATGTTTGAATCTTACATAATGAGCAGGAGCATGCAGCACAGACATTACTGTTTTGGTTTATTCATATCACAGTGGCCGCAAAACAACCCCAATACTCCATATCCATAGGCAGCAAATCCTCTGACACATATGCTACTGTACAACTGCATCAGCCTCTAGAAGAACAGGTGTTAACCAAACTCACATTCACTGAATAAAGCATTTTACCAACCATCATCAAGACTCCATCACATGCTGTAAAGGAGGAGAAAGTTGAGGACACAAGTGATAAAGGAGTGATTGTTAGGAGAAAATTGGGTGGTGAGTATAAGGATAAGTGTGTGATGAGGAATAATGTTAGCTGAGAGACAAAATCACATACAGAGATGGAAATAGTAGAGACATACAAGGGTGGACATAGACAATAGGTCATTTTATTTATTAACAAGTTTTTATATAGTGTTATAAGATTATGTATTACAGAGAATATTTAACATTCACATTAGTACATTTCTAGTTCTCTGACGCAGACCTACACACACACACTAGGGCCACTTTAATCAGCAGCCAATTAACCTACCAGCATGTTTTTTGGGGGAAGGAACAAGGAAACCCATGTAGACACGGGGAGAACATCCAAACTCCACACAGTTAAGGCCTAGTTCAGGAATCGAACTCATGACCTTAGCACTGTGAGACACAAGTGCTACTCACTGAGCCACGGTGAAGGAATATTCATGGGGAAACCCAGACAAGGGAAGTGGTGACATACACACTGGACAGTACATACAGGCTAGGATAATGGACACATGGTGATCAGGTAATTACTGTTCATAGATGTTTTTATTATGCTGAACTGTTAAATGAATATTTTAATTTCTGCCCCTTATAAGTGACTACCTCTGTTGCCCGCACACAGAGCATCTGCCTCATTCACGCTAGGCCCCTGCCATTATATTCTTGTAGTCTTGCAGAAAAGCCAGGCATAAGGAGAATGTACAAATAATACATGATTAGGAGAGGTTTAGAAACTACTGCTGCTGCTACTACTATTCTTACCACTAAATAAAAATGCTTAAACTATTAAATGTAGACTAAAGAATTAATATCAAATCCCAAAACTTACTCGTGGTGATTAATATATGATTTTGCTGTGTGCTAAGTATGGTGGTTTTTGTTGTATGTTTTTGACATCCTTTAGTAGAGGTTTTTAAAGAGACTCTCAGAAAATCCTGCATCTAAGAAGAGAATGCAATAAGTTCATGAATTCTTTGAATTTAGTTTTAATTATGTTTAAAACTGAATCTCACTAATGTCAACTTGGGCATCTAAAAAGATTTTATGACATAAAAGGACAAAATAAAAAAAGAGCTTGTGACAAAAGTGTTGCAGTTACTTAGATCCCAGTTAATTAAAAAATATAGGACAAAGAGTCATATATCAAGTCTGGCAGCATGACATGAATAGGAGGCACAGAGAGCCCTCTGAAGGAACAGCCTCTTCTTAGCTACAAGGACACAATGTGGGAAGTAGCTTTTTAAAAAAATAGCTGCCGACTGACAGACAATTTGGATCTGTTGTTGTTTTCCAGGACACTGCTGAACATTTATGAATGGGTTGGATAGAGAAGACCTGGACAACATGTGAGGAGTGACGCTGAAACTCAGCCACGGACAGTCCATAGGAGGTCAAGTAGGAAATGCACCATTAGCCAAAGTGACTTAGGAAAATAAAAATATAATGTGATGACAAGACAGCCATTGACATGTTCTGTATCAGTTTGTAACAGTGTGTGTTTCAAACAAATACCACCGTTGTTATATGGCAACAGGAAATCCTTAATCAGATAATGTTCTCTGTGATGCCTGTCTACAATTATTTAATTCAGGTGCACATATTACCCACAATACAAAAGCTAATTCTAGTGTCTGGTCAGCCATTTAAATGGAACACAAAGGAAATACATGTGAATGGCTAGAGTTTAGGAACATGTCTGATTTACAAACAATTGCTGACGCACTATGTTGAACTAAAAATGGTAAATATAATCATATTTCTGTACATCTGCCCTTGAAATAAAAAGAAAATTTGACATCTCTCAAATTACAGCTTTTTTTTAGGTTTGGAATAGATTAAGCCAATGAAAGAAAAATATAAAAATTGTATCATACTGCTAATTCAATCCCTGCTAGTACCATCTCACACGTTTCATAATTGTTTCATGTGCTGCTTCACAATTACTGCACAGATTACCACACAAGCTTATACAATAGAGTGCTCTTTTCAGACTGCCTATATTGTCTATATGTTGCAATATATATTGCCGTACATTTCAGAAATATTGGACAAAGCTTCAATAATTTATTGGCTGCTTGCTAATTTAATTATATAATCAGCCAATCATGGAGTAGCAGCTTGTCAGGAGGTACAATTGTTATTCAGATAACAAGCTGGGTACAAATGTTATTTAAATGGTTAAAAGTATGAATTAACTGCTAGCGCCAACCATGTGGTTTTTTTGTGTTTTTTTATTTATTAGTAACTGAGTATCTGCAGAACACCTGGGATTTTCAACACTTTGCGGCTGAATCAGAGTTGCACTAATACCTTTTTTAGGTGCAAGTGTAGACCTGAGCAATACTATTGTGAACTACAAGGGGAGACAAATTTATATTTTAAAGTAGAATTAGAATTTAGAGGTGAAGTTTCTTAGCTCAACTCTATTTTATAGATTAAAAAAAAAAACCTATGCGGTATTTGGGTTCTGTTCAAATGTAAAGTATTTTCCCTGCATGCCAAAGATTTAAAATTAATAAGCACCCCTTACATTACAAAATGGTTTAGCCAAGCTGTACACTTGCACCTGTTTTGCCCTTACTCCTAAACTCTGAATCAGCCCCTTTGTATACTATTATATGCAAATATATAAACATCCAGTAAGCAGTCACTTTCTAAAATACCTTGCTAACTAGCCTGTCAGTGTGAGATGATCTGCACAGCACTGTATATCCACACAGAGGGAGAGAGGACAAAGTATCCGCTGTGTCCTTTCTCCCACTGTGTGTCTACTGTCACAGCACTGTGCAGCCTGTTAGTGTGAGATGATCTGCACAGCACTGTATATCCACACATATCCACACACTTTCTCCCTCTGTTTGTCTATTTTCACAGCACTGGGCAGCCTGTCAGTGTGAGATGATCTGCACAGCACTGTATATCCATACAGACGGAGAGAAGACACAGTGTCCGCTGTGTCCTTTCTCCAACTTCTGTGTGTCTACTGTCACAGCGCTGTGCAGCATGTCAGTGTGAGATGATCTGCACAGTACTGTATATCCACACAGAAGGGAGAGAGAACATAGGGTCCACTGTGTCCTTTCTCCCTCTGTGTCTACTGTCACAGTGCTGAGCAGCCTGTCAGTGTGAGATGATCTGCACAGCACTGTATATCCACACAGAGGGAGAGAGAACATAGTGTCCGCTGTGTCTTTTCTCCCTCTGCATGTCTACTGTCACAGTACTGTGCAGCCAGTCAGTGTGAGATGATCTGCACAGCACATGCCAGCATGCCCTGCTATCCAGCGCCCGCAGCACCATATAAATGTCCTCATAACAAGTCCCCAGCAGAGCAGGTAAAGTTGGGCTTTTTTGGCCATTTCTAATGGCGCTACTATGCTTGGTTCTGGATCAGCCCCAAAGTTTGATAGTAAGGGCAAAACAGGTGCAAGTGTACACTGCAGCCAAACCGTTTTGCATGCAGGGAAAATACTTTACTTTTTACAAATACTGCATAAAATTATGTTTATCTGTAAATGCGAATTGAGCTAGGAAACTTCACCTCAATTCACAATCTAAATAACCAGGTCATGTTTTAGTATAAAATAGGATGCAGCTTGGTAAATGAAACACAATACTCTCTTTTTTTTCTTGAAAATATTATTACATTTTTGTTTGTTTGTTGTGTGTTTGGGGTGTTTTATTGTTGGATTTTTTTTTACTATGCTTTTTAGGTGTTTTTACTATCCATACAAAAAATTATGGATTATATAAGCAAGGGCATAAGTGTGGAATATGGACTTAAATGCTGTATATAGGGTGTATTACACAGTCTATTTTAGAACTTACTTATAGGGCTTTTATTTTTTTTACCACCCCATTCTTCTGCTGCATTTGAAGGACAATATATTACCTGCTTTGTTTTATAGTTGTTGTTTTTTTGTACTCCTGGTGATGAGGTGATTTGAGCTTGGTTGTGAAATAGTGGTTTAAGCTTTGTTGCTGCTTTTTTGTGGTTTTTGAACAGTTCCAGATGCCGGAGAACAGAATCCATGTAACATATTGCAATAGTTATAAAAATACAAAGCTTAGAGTAAACACAACAGACTGAATGTATGTTCCCATTGCTCTCTGAGATCTGATTGCAGTGGCAGCGGGGATTCGATACAAGCTCACTGCTTGATCCAGCCTTCTGTACGCATGAGAGGAGGCCACTCCCTTCGCTTGCACACATACATAGCATTTTTTTTATGCATCCTCACTTAAACTGAAGACACATCAGTAGCATACCTCCCAACATTTGATAATTCAAAAGAGGGACAAAATTTTGTGGCCTGGTAGTGGGGTGTGTGTCTTGTACCACCCAGTGGGCATGTCTGGGAAAGTGGGTGTGTCTTGCACCACCCATACAAGCAGATCTAGTACCTGCCCCTTTTATTCAGCCATCCATAGGTCTGCCCCTTATTATTTGTCCAGGATTCATATGCCCAGCCTCTATATCTGCCCCATATTATTATTGCCAGTCTCCATGTCTGCCCCCAATTAATACTGCCAGCCTCCATGTCTGCCCCCTATTAATATTGCCTGCTTCCATGTCTGC
>WWET01000572.1:267691-283604 GCA_011038615.1 Limnodynastes dumerilii | reverse complement strand
TTGTGAAGGAGGAGGAGGAGGAGTAGGAAAGTGGAGACAGCTTTGGGGATAGTAACAAAGCATAAGAAGATGCCAGGAGACGGAGAGAAAGAAAGCGGTGTACAGTAGCAGTAGTGGCGTAGCAGATACGTAAGTTACGTAAGTGGGGGCCGCAAAGATGAGGAAGTACCCATTACCCATTAGATAAGTTACATTTTATATAATTTTATGGATTCATTTTATATTCATTGTCAGTCAGCAGAGTGGAAAGTATTTACTCACTCTTTGCACACATTCCCCATAATGTGCCTACAGCTCCCCTCAGTATTCCCCATCATATGATCAGTAGTCCCCATTATGTGCCTCCAGCCTACCTCAGTATTCCCCATAATGTGCCTCCAGCTCCCTTCAGTATTCCCCATCATATGCCTCCAGCCCCACTTAGTATTCCCCATCATATGCCTCCAGTTCCCCTCAATATTCAACAAAATGTGCCTCAGTATTAACAGTCTTTTACTTACCTCTTTCCTTCCTCCTCCGTGGGGCTCTTTCTGCAGACAGGAAATGCTCATACAGGAAGTTCCTGTATGAGTAGGAGCTCGATGTTCATGTAGTACTGGTACTGCAGCAGCAGGAACTCCTGTATGAGCGCTGCTGCCAGGTTGTATAACGGAGGGGGGGGGCCGACACCATGCTGGATAGGCGCCGGACATTCCCCCGCTCACCGTTATACAGATTGGCAGCGTTCATACAGGAGAATGTATGAACGCTGCTGATCTGTATACCGGGGTGCAGGGGGATGTCGGCGCCTATCCAGTATGGCGCCAGGATGCACCGTATCCCCTCCCGGAGCGGGTTGCGCCGGCCCTGGACACATTAAATATTGGTCAAAGAAACTCAGCTTTAAATTCATTAATTAAGTACAACTATGTATCCATTAAGGTAAGATCGGTTACATTAACAATTTGCAATTGTTTTGTATAAATAAATTTCTGTTTTTCTTTATGCTTGTCTTTACTGCTCATATATCATATATCAATATAAAGATCCAACAATAACTGAACTCTTTTAGTATGCCAAAATATGCATCTAAAAACAAAATTGACTCATTGTATCCTAAAGCATCAATCACCTGTATACATGATTAATTATGGTTGTGTGTCAATGTCCCTGAGGAATTGTGGAAGTAAAATATTGTTTAGAAAGTGGGTTCTGTGCCAGTGAATAAAAGTACAAGAAAAAAGATAGCAATTTGTTGAACCACTCCCACCAGTATCTGTCAATCTCTGGAAAAGATTTACAATCACATATGCTTATACATGCCAATGCTAGTGGATATATTAATAAATTTGATCTACAACTTGGCAGCACGTTAGAATAATGATGTGATGTAGAGGAAATATTATATATATACACTGCTCAAAAAAATTATGGGAACACTTATACAACACAATGTAACTCCAAGTCAATCACACTTTTGTGTAATCAAACTGTCCACTTAGAAAGCAACACTGATTGACAATCAATTTCACATGCTGTTTTGCAAATGGAATAGGCAACAGGTGGAAATTATAGGCAATTAGCAAGACACCCCAAATAAAGTAGTGGTACTGCAGGTGGTGAGCACAGACCATTTCTCAGTTCCTATGCTTTCTGGCTGATGTTTTGGTCACTTTTGAATGCTGGCAGTGCTTTCACTCTAGTGGTAGCATGAGACGGAGTCCAACCCACACAAGTGGCTCAGGTAGTGCTAAAGAAGTGCGTCAGGTAGGTTTAAATCTGGGTTTTAATGGGTGGCAGCTGTAGGGTAGGGAGAGTTTTTACCTAGCTCTCCATGCTGAAAAAAGACAAAGAAAATTCCCAAAATGGGATACCCCAGCGCTATATATATTTTGATATAAGAATTCACCACGTTCGCTTAGGACGTACATGTTGATAATAAAATTGTTTAGTTTTTAACATACTTGCTGCTCAGGTAGTGCAGCTCATCCAGGATGGCAAATCAATCCGAGCTGTGGCAAGAAGGTTTGCTGTGTCTGTCAGCGTAGTGTGCAGAGCATGGAGGCGCTACCAGGAGACAGGCCAGTACATCAGGAGACATGGAGGAGGCCGTAGGAGGCCAACAACCCAGTATCAGGACCACTACCTCTGCCTTTGTGCAAGGAGGAACAGAAGGAGCACTGCCAAAGCTCTGAAAAATGACCTACAGCAGGCCACAAATGTGCTGGTGTCTGCTCAAACGGTCAGAAACAGACTCCATGAGGGTGGTATGAGGGCCCGACGTCCACAGGTGGGGGTTGCGCTTACAGCTCAACACCGTGCAGGACGTTTGGCATTTGCCAGAGAACACCAAGGTTGGCAAATTCGCCACTGGCGCCCTGTGCTCTTCACAGATGAAAGCAGGTTCACACTGAGCACATGTGACAGACATGATAGAGTCTGGAGACGCCATGGAGAACGTTCTGCTGCCTGCAACATCCTCGAGCATGACCGGTTTGGCAGTGGGTCAGTAATGGTGTGGGGTGGCATTTCTTTGGGGGGCCGCACAGCCCTCCATGTGCTCGCCAGAGGTAGCCTGACTGCCATTAGGTACCGAGATGAGACCCTCAGACCCCTTGTGAGACCATATGCTGGTGCGGTTGGCCTTGGGTTCCTCCTAATGCAAGACAATGCTAGACCTCATGTGGCTGGAGTGTGTCAGCAGTTCCTGCAAGACGAAGGCATTGATGCTATGGACTGACCCGCCCATTCCCCAGACCTGAATCCCATTGAGCACATCTGGGACATCATGTCTCGCTCCATCCACCAATGCCATGTTGCACCACAGACTGTCCAGGAGTTGGCGGATGCTTTAGTCCAGGTCTGGGAGGAGATCCCTCAGGAGACCATCTGCCACCTCATCAGGAGCATGCCCAGGCGCTGTAGGGAGGTCATACAGACACGTGGAGGCCACACACACTACTGAGCCTCATTTTGACTTGTTTTAAGGTCATTGGGCCGGATCCAGAACTACGTCCGTCTTCCATAGACGGACGTACTTCAATAAACAGTAGCTACTGCGCATGCGTAGTAGCTATTGTACGTAATCTGCGTATCGTTTCGATACGTAGATTGCGTATATGCGGTCTTTTAGACCTGTTTCCTCTGCAGCATGCTTCCTTACTAATGATCCTGGCTGTTTACCTTGCAGCTGGGATGCCTTAGCTGAGGATTAGGCTGTGTGTATGCAGCAGCCAATCGGGATGTGACTCTCCCCTTAAATAACTGTCAGCTGAAAGCCTTCTTGCCGGTCATAGCTTCTAGTTTTCTGATGTTACCTGTCCGTGCTCCTGTTTAATATCAGTTCTGATCCAATGATTCCTGAATGCTACCTCATCGTCTTGTTAATTGTTACCTTATTCCTGTCCATTTGCTTCCTGCAGTACCCCTGTTTGTTTCATCTGTCTGAGTGTTACCTGTGCTCTGCTGTATTTGGTGCTTCCATCTGCACTACAATGATAACTACTACCTGTTAGTTTATTCAGTCTGCCTGTTTGTACTTTTGTCCCTCTGTGTATTGTGCTTTTGGTGCTTTCCTCCTGCACCATTCTGTTTGTGACAGTCTTCATGTGATCATTCTGTTGTACTCGCTCTGCATGCTCTCTGACCTGTACTCAATCTGGCTCTGTGTGTAATCTGCACATACTGTGGTTAATACTGTGCAGTATATCTTTAGTTCTACTAGAACTAAAGCTGTACTTACCCTTTGTATCCTATTCTGTTTCTGAGGACATCTGTTATTATCTCCTGGCCTCCTTGTCCCTCAACCTAGCTTGGGATTGTCCACTGAGGGTTACGACCTGCTACTTGGGCACAGCCAAGTTCATCCCCACCATCAGGGGTCCTGGTAAACACCATCTGGTAGTTAAACTTTTGTGTGTCACTCTCATAACACCAAAGGATTGTCAAGGAATACGTGTGAACAAGTGCAGGTTAAGCATCTATGGGGGAATAAAGGGACAGCTGGGTTGTGGATGGCAGTGTCCTAATAAAATCCTTAGTTTGACTAAATGTCCTGCTGATTAGGAGCCGCTATGCTTAAAAAGTACATAGTTTTAGGTGCAAAAAAACTATAGTTTTTCTGAAAATCCTGATGAGAACAAGTGCTTCACTAATTCAAGGTTTGATCTATTGGGCCGGATTATCACTTAAGAATATTGCTTTTTAAGTGCATAGTTATACGAGCAGAGCTACTACGCATTTGTAGTAACTCTTTTACGCTATCTACGTACCATTTCGATATGTAGATTGTGTATGTGCGGTCTTTAAAAACCACACAAAGTAGTTTAGTCAGAAGCAGGTGTGCTAATGTCGCCTCGGAGTGGACTTAGGTAGAAGTGGGAGTGGAGAGAGATTTAGATTAGCCAGGGAGGGTGGGGGGGAGGGTTTCTCAGTGTGTATTTTCCTTCTTAACAAGGAAATACACATGTTTACTTAAGGAAGCCCTATGGCACAAGGAGCCTGATTCAGAGATGCAATTTTTTTGCTACTTAGGTGCGTATATTTAGGATCTTAGAAAATTTGCATCAATGCGCATGCGTAGTAATAGTGCAACGCCATCTACGTAGAGGTTAGGATCTTAAATTCGCTAAGCGCGGACCTGTGAATCGATCGCAAGCACTTAAGATCTTAAGTGCTGCGGAAGTTTAAGATCTGAAGGATTTGCATGGAAATGGGCAGGGGGGAGGCAGGGAGATGAGGGAAAGCGGGCACGGGCAGACATTTAGGATCGCAAATAACCGCAACTACTTCCCTTAAGATCTCAAATGACAGAGCAGAGTTAGGGTTGCTCAATGGTGGTCTAACTTTAAGATCCACCGCTGTTTGCAAGGGGAGTGACTATTTAAACAGTGGGCTGTAACCTGCTAAGATATGAACTTAGTTGCGTATATTTGCGATCTTTTCTCAGTCGCATCTCTGAATCACCCCGAAGGTTCCTAAAAATGGGGACGGGTTAGGGGCAGGACAAGTGAGTTAACAGTGGTTAACATGATTATTTTCACAAGAAAACTGAATAATGACTCTAGTGCAGGTTTAAATTCTGAATTCAAATATGGAATGATCATTGGTTATAATGATTTAGGCCATAGGGTCATAAAAATGTGCTTTCTTGTTGTGCTCCTGGAATTTGATTTCCCACTGGAACATTAGATAGTGTCCTGCTCACTGCTACACTCTTTGCCAACATTTGGGGTCAAAACAATTCACCTTGTATTCTGCAATATAGACCTTGCTGCTGCTTGTTTCTCCCATTTACACATGCAAATATTTACCAATTACACACACTTAACCAAGAAATCCATGAATTCAAATAGGGGCATGTGCATAAGAATATAAGCAGAAGTACATGATATAAAAAAATCAACTACTCTTGTACTAAACAATGACTTACTGGTACCCAAGAAGAAGCCCTAACATATCACATCAGGACCTGGGTAAAACCGATATGATATAGTAGCTCTAAACATTAATTTCAAATAATTTATGCAAATGTTTTAAACCTCGAAGCAGCTTGTCTGTCTCCACCTATGACCTATTTAAATAATCATGCCCACTAGGGCGTGGGTATTAATTTGAAGCTAATAATTAAAATGAGTGTCCTATAATAAATTATTGTGCAGATATGAGACTGATAAAATCTGAATAGCTGAGGAGACACCTGCCAAATGATGATGTACTCTCCTAAAGTTAACATCTTGCCATAATGTATTTATTTCAGACTCAAGTGACTGCCTCTGTGAGATTTTTGGCATTATGTTGTAATAATAAAGGCCAAGAGCAAGATTGTCATTTCAGCATGTGATGAAACTTGCCATTGTAAAGAATTTACTGCTTACAAAGAGAATTTGTGGAAATTCTTAACACCTTGTCTATTAAGCTTATCTAATACAGCAGTAGATAAAATCATTTTATGGATTATACTTATTGCTCCAACAATGACTCAAAAGTCTATTTAGCCTTGATCTGTCACCATTTGCCATCTTTTAGCATTTACATTTTTTACTTTTCACCTTTATTACTTTCTATCTACTTCCTGTTGTATAAAAATGCCTATTTCTCTTAATAAATGCCTGTTACCGTAATTTAAGTTGTTATGTTGGGGAAGGATGGGTGGCACCCTGTTAGTATGCAGGCTAGTTTCCATGAGTGTGCCTGCCAGAAATACTTACATGGGGGTAGATCCAGAACTACGTCCATCTTCCACAGACGGACGTAATTCAATGCTCATGCATAGTAGCTATTGTACGTAATATGTGTATCGTTTCAATACGTAGATTGCGTATATGCGGTCTAAAAGGAGGATTATACATAACAGGAGTATTACAGGAGGCTATACATAAACATATACTGACTCTAGTATAAATAGATATCATCACAAACCAATTGTGTGTTGATAATCAAATTAATTAATTCCATTAATGAAATGGTATAAAATAATAAAATAAAAGTGCCACCTCCTGGACTGATGTCATCCGGCCTATGTCTAGGGCTGGCTTTGTCTCAAGATTAAATATGTTATTATGCTTTGATGAGACACATACCACAAAATAAAAATAACGGTAAACTACAATTTCTTTAAATTGGGCAATAATTTCACCCCTTAAAAATTATATTTATTCTACTAGTATAGTATAATTACAAATAATAATAGTATAATAATCAATAAATCATAATACTTTTTACTGAATATTATAATATATGGAATAACATCTTTTTGTAGCTGTATGTTTAAAATTTAGAAAAACTAAGATTTCATAGATATGTTCATGAATAGTGAGAAAGTATCTCTTCCCTTAGAAATAAACAGCAAAATACGCTGATGTGTGAATATTGCTGACAATAGCAATTGGTCAACAGCATGTTTCTGTATGAAGCCCTAATTCAATTCATACCAATGAGTTAGCAAAACAACAAAAGTTTTTGATTGTTTTTTTTACTTTTTATGATCTCTTGGATCAAATTATTTTTCGATTTTTCATCAAGGCATAACTTGAAATGCTTGGGCCTTATTTAAAATGTTGATGGGACCCTTTATACATAATAATATCATACACATGATAATGTACATTGCACCCAGAGGGACAGTGTACACCAGTTCAAGAGGTGTCGCTTGTAATTGTTCCAGAATTGTGTGTGATTCAGTCATACAGAAACATCATCTTGCGATTTAAGGGTAGATGGTATGTATGTGTATGCAACTTACTGCTAAGATGACATAGATGACAAATCAACAGCTTTAGGTGTGTCCAATAGCACCTGGTGTAGGGACTAATTAGAAATACTCCCTAAATTGTGTTTATATTATGTGTGCTTTGCTTTAAAAACAAAATGCAAATAAATTACTGACTACTTTTGTGGTGCCTTATAAATAAACAATTATAATAATAATAATAATAATAATAAAAAAGATGATAATAATAATATACTCTGAATCAGGCCCACTGTTAATATCTATTAGTTTTAATCCTACAAATGTACATTTTGTTTTCTAGACTATGTTCTACTGGACCACTGTCTGTCAGTTGAGTTGTGTGTAAGTAACAGCTGCTACTGGTTTAATAGTGACTACTGGTATTACAGAAGCAGACGCAGCTCTGACCCCAACTGTGACTTGTGTGACCAGTTTTATTTGGATGTAATTGGCAGACTGTAAATCTCAACCTCTTCTATTTCTTATGTATTTTACAAGCGTGTCTCAAGCCAACCACATAAAATTATGCCCTTTTTTATTTTCTTCAATTAGGCTACAAAAAGTTTTAAATGCGGCAGACACAAGGAAAACTCCAGGGGCATTCAATTACACTGTTTTCACATGGAAAAATAAGTCGGTTTGATGCCCATGTCTCGAACATATTTCTGGTTCACATTTAACAATGAATGATTATATGGATACATTAAACATGCAATGTTCCTTCCTTATATTATCCTAAAATGTATAAAATCTTATGTTAATATTAGAAATATGGAAGGGAGACAGTTGATGAAAGGTTCATGTGTCTATGTAACGCATGCTACATACATGCAAAGCTGTACCTTGTCATGGCCCTGCAACGATCCCATTTTTGACACTTATACAGCTGACAGCTTATCACAGCTACATCAGTGCCGACATATTGCAAATACAAAATTGTTTTATTAGGTACAGGTACATGTTAAAATGTTACTGTATGTTATTATTTTGGGAAGGTACCTCTTCCCAATGCTGAAATGTATTCTCCTCAACAGGGATGGATAAGGTTAGGCTGCTAAAAGAGGAAGGTTAGGGTTAGGCTGTGGAGAGGGGAATTTTAAGGTTAGGGGAAAATATTGTCACCGGTATCCACGCCGAGATCTGGTCTGTCGAAAATCAGATCATCAGCATCGCAAGTCACATCCATACCAAGCATGGCTGAGGTGCGAAAGGAGAATGAATGGAGGGTGGTTTTGCTTATTATCAGTATTTTTTTTTTACTTTTCAGGCACTTTGTTATAGTATTTAATAAGCAACAATTTTCTTATGGAAATAATTCCCAAAACAGACTTCTGTATATTGCAGGCCCAGATTTACTATTAAATGTAAAGCATACCGTTTGCTGTTCTCCTGCACTAACGTAACTGGGATAAATGCTATATTATGTCCATGAGAGGCGCAGTTCCTGAGTCTCCCTTATCTACTATGGACCTCTCAATTCAGATACTTAGGTATACTTAGGTATAATGATCTCTAATGACAGGACTGAGTTTTGCTCCCTCAATTTGTTTCCTCTACTTGATGTGTTAGAATCTAAGATTAAAATCTGGAGTAATTTACCACTCACAGTTATGGGTAGAGTAAATTTGATAAAAATGACTATACAACCCAAATTGTTATATATACTTCTCCAGTCTCCCGTCCCGATCCCACATAAGCTTTTTCACAAACTCAGCTTTCTTCCTTCATCTGGGGGAGCAAACAGAATTAGCAGAGAAAACATATGTAGAACTAGAGTGAGGGTTGGGCATGGCTCTCTCTAACTTCCTTTTTACTACTCCGTTGCCCAGCTGTCACAGCTTGGGCAGCTGTCACAGCTTGAGAGCTTGGATTATTGAATCCTATCATGGAGACCTGCAGTGGGCTTTGGTGCAACAGGCAGGTTTTCATCATGCACCTTCTCAGGTTTTATTCGCCTCCATATCCTCGTACTTCAGCTCCCATTATTCTTCAAAAACAGAAAGAATGGTGCTGGGTGCATGCTTTACTGGTGGGAAAAGATGTGGATCCTGCTACTCCACTATGAAACAACTCCACATTTTCTGAGTTGAAAAGTTTTGTGGGTTCTGGTGACTGAGGTAGGCATGAGGTAGTTGCCAATCACCAAGTATTTGAAGGAACCTCCCATTATACAACTGCAATCTGAATTTTCTCTCCATGATTCATTATGGTTTAATTATTTGAGGTTGCGGCATGCATTGCATCAGAGGTGGGCTGGGCCAGGGGGCAGGGTGTCATTTGCCGCCCCAGGCCACGCCACCATTTGTAGTTTTAGAGCTGCCTCTCACCAGCCGTGGCTGGCCGACCAGAAACAAGACTTAAGTCCCCACCTGGTCCACTGCCGCACCAAACATTTTAAACAGCGAAACCAGGGTTCTGTGCTTTTTAAACAAAGCCCAGTTTCTCAGCATATGTTCATTACCCACTGCAATTAAAATAATTAAAAGTTAAAGCAAATTATCCAGACAGATCTTTATACATCGATAAAAGGATCTGTTTTATTGAATAATGGTTGCTTTATACCCCTCTAAAATAGCATAAATAAAATTTACAAACAAATTGTACTGCTCACATCCTCAGTGATCTGCAATCTGCATAGTAGACTGGGAAATATCTCCAGACCCAGCTACACTGGAGACCACCATAATACCATTCACGCCAACCTACCAGGACTTTGAAATACTGAAAAACCTTAAATGAGGAAGTTATGGAGAAGTCCTGAAGGTTAGGGAGCAAAACCACACAGAATATGTACGCCATGAAAGTGGTTAAAAATATCCCACTGATGGTGAGGAAGACATTTCATGGATATACACAGAAAAGTGCATATTTGAAGAAGGTATACTAAAAAATAAATAAGCCTTGCCCTGAATTACTTGCACAGAAAAGACATCATACATTGTGACATTAAACTATAAAATATCCTGCTGGATGCTGAGGGTCATATTAAAGTGACTGATTATGGATTGTGTTATGGTCTCGGAACACCACCAGAACATTCTGGGGAGCATCATCGTACATTGCACCAGAAATATTGCTGGAAGAACCCTATAGTAATAGTGTTGATTGGTGGTCACTCAGAATAGTCACCTTTGAAATTCTTGTTGGATGTACACCTTTCTCCAAGTTGGCATCCATGTATGATCCAGAAAGAGACCCAACAGATGTCTTGTTTCAACATATTTTGGCTAGCGTTAGTCAGGTCAGGTTAGTAGGGACTTCTGCCAGTGCTGAGAGCCCAAGGAGTAACACAAAGACTTTCCACAGACTTCCCTCAATCAGGAGAGGCTTGATGGTGCTGTAGTATTTGGAGAGCCTGCCATTAGCAGGGAGCATGAAACTCAGTGCCCCACCACGTTGGTGGAGAGCATTGGTCGAGCGGCTGGGATCCCCCAAGACGTTTATCCAGATAAAAGGCTGTGTCTTCATTGTGACTATCTGGATAGTTGACAGATTACTGAGCACTTTTACCTTACACGCTGATTTGTCCATTGTGTGATATATAGCACTTGCTGTTTTGTATCAATCCCCAATGTCCTATAGAATGTCAGCTTGCGGGCAGGGCTCTCTTACCCACCCAGTCTTGTTATAATGAATGTTAAAATTTGAAAGTGCTACGTAATCTGCTGGCACTATATAAAAAAGAACCCCTGTTAATAAATAAGTGAATGAATGAATGAATTAATTAATTAATAAGTTCCCCAAAAAAGCAGCAACTTTCATCAGAGGTCTATTAAACAAACACCCAAAAAAGTGACTTGGCTGTTACAACCAAACCTATTCTAAGCTACAGAGACATCAATTGGGACATTGGGCCGGATCCAGAATACGACCATCTTCCATAGACGGACGGTAGTTCAATAAACAGTAGCTACTGCGCATGCGTAGTACCTATTGTATGTAATCTTCGTATCATTTCGAAGACGGACGTAGTTCTGGATCCGGCCCATTAACTGGTAACTTCTGGAAAAAAAGTTGCACCCTTAGTGTTTTCATTAGGATGAAAACACTAATGAGATTGACCAATCACAATTTACCAACTTTGATTGTGTCAACTGTGAATATCTGTAAACCAACATCATGCCAGACAACACTGTCTATGGGTCGTGCCCTGTGAAGTCTTCACTACGATCCAGCATAGTAAGTAAAGGATCCTTTTTTAAAGTAAATAGAACAATGTGAATTTCATTTATTTTCTCTCAGCAGTAAAACTTGTGTTAAAATATTTATGAATATAATATGATAAATAAATAATTGATTGTTAATGAACCAGCAGATGAGTCTACCCTGATATAAAAGATATAGAAACTGTAATAATGTGTTCTTGCGAACCCTTCCTCAAGACACTCCTTCCCTATTAACCATACCCCCTCTCTGCCCAACCCCCAACCACACCCCCAATATATATATATGCTCTATGTACAGGGCTTTCTCATATGAACACCTGACAGCAACCGTCTCATCCTGAAGATCAGTCTGCAGCTGCTGCAGAAGAAAAGATCCATCTCTCTCCAAATCAAGAACATAAGAACTGTCCAAACCCTCAATGGATTATCTGCAGCAATCAGGGACTTCCACTCAGATGTCTCAAGACCTGTGTCCCAACTACAACAGTGAACGCTGACCTGATAGTCTACAGCAACAACAATAGACAGTTCTGTCTTTATTAATGTAACATTCATGTAAATAAACCACCTACACAGATTGTGTGATGCAAAAATATGGATTTGTATATATAGATCTAATACAAAATATTTATTTCAATATAGAGTATTTCTAATGAATTTCAAGTATATTTTCTTATATTAACTGTAATGTGGATAAGGATAAGAGGCTAGGTTAGACTCTCTGTTTTGTCTTACTGATATCAGAAGCTAGAGCAGCCATGTGTAGATAAGCAGCCACTCTCCTCCTCCAGATCTTTGTGGCTTTGTTTTTTGTTGTGAAGTAGTTATGACCTTGACTAGCAAATGATATCTCAGCCCTAAATAAAATGTTTTTGCATTTTAACTTGTAACAACATTATTTCAGGCTGTAATTTATACAATATTAATTTTGTCTGTGTATCCTTTTTCATTTCACTGGTGTACTTTTTTTTTCCCAAAGCTGCATTCACCATAGCAACAATTGTAACATAGCATATAAAAGATAAAATTCCTAGAACATTTTCTGGCCGGCAGGTCACTGGTTAGTCTATATTACTGACTATATGACTTTCAGTCATATAGACTTACAGGAGACCCCTTGTTCCCCCATCCTGGACTACATCCCATTCACATTTGGGGATGGGGATAAATTGAATCCCACCTTTTTACAACACCCCCAAGGAATAAGCGTATTAAAATAGCATTTCTGTTTCCTAAGATTATGATATACCAGTCTGTGCCCATAAAACACACTAATATACTAGTTCATGGCTCTCAGTACACTACTAGTTTGCAATATTTTAAGCCCCCATCAGGTTTTGTGGGAGTCTCCGCTACAATGGCTACGGGGAGTTCCGTGTGTATTTTTAGGATCGGATCAACTGCGCATGCGTAGTAACTTTATTTATATAAGTTACGTTGAATATACACTTGCATGTGCTTTAGGCACGGGCATGTGTATCGCACTTGGGCACATACGTGCCGATGGGCGGTGTAGAAATACGTACTTGCAAATTTAAATAAAAATGGGTAGGGGGGGGGCATTTAGATGAACGCATGGAGGCGCGGTTATCAAGAATCGCATGGACAGAGCACATATACGCTCTTAAGTACACACATAAAGAACAGAGTGGTGTAGGGACTCGTAAGTCACTGATAGCAGTCCGGGAGAGGGGAGTGTCGGGGCTGTTGGTGGGTGTTTCCTTGCTCCAGCTGTGCGTATAATTGCGTACATAAAAAAACGGATCTCTGAATACAGCCCAATATTAGTTAATATAAATTTTTTATTTAAAAGAGAATAAAATCTTGTAGAAATGTCGTAAGAAAAACTACACACTGCATGGATCAAATGATCGTTTTCAGCGATTTTTACAAACGATAATGCAGAAATTTGATGTATTATCGTTATGTGTGTACAGTTCGATAAAAATCATTAGTGCATGTCATTTAACTTTCAAATTGGTCATTTAAACACATTGGGGTAGATCCTGAACAACGTTTGCAGTACGTTTGTTCGCGTAGCGAATTTTCGCGTACGTAAATTCGCTACGCTACCCTTAACACACCCCCTGCACGGACGTATTTTGTGAAAATACGCTACCCAAACCCTACCTTAACTTTTCCATACGTAACACAATACGTCCGCTAACGGGCGTACAGACTACGCGAACGTACGCAGCTTAGCACGCCCATACTGTACACTTTAAATACCCCCCCCCGCCTACTTCACGTAATTCTCACGTATTCGTCGCTAACGTAATTTTGGCACGCCCACACGTAATTACTTACGTTCGCAATACGTGAATAATCCTTACGTTAGAAAATACGCTACGCGAATGTGCGTATTTTCTGCGGTGCGCATGCGCAGTTCAATCAAAACTGCGAATTTACGTGTATACCACACGTAAATTCGCAGAAATGCGTAGTACAGGATCTGCCCCATTATCTGAAACAAAAGTGTAGTGTGTACCCACCATCACTCTAATGCCATCCTGAGATTTATCCTAAGACACTTAGTAAATATAGTGATCTGCTGCATTTGTTTTCAGGTGATGAATACTGTTTTCACCTTAAAATGGTCTTTATCTCATGAAAACGAAGGCATCGTCATTTTGTAAATGGAGCCCTTTGTGCCTTGTAAATGCCAGTGAAAGTTGTGGAACTCAGTGACTAGGGTGTTGTTATATGGTGTAACAACAGCATGTAAAATCTTATCTGCTCCCTGATGGTCCCTCGGCACCAGGCCCCCAACATAGGTCCTGGCAGTGAGTTACTTCCCAGTGTTACCTTGCTTGGCAGGGGTTCCTTGTCTACCAGTGTACCTTGTCTATCTGTGTTGCTCCATCCTCATTTCCCTCTATGTGGGTGTTTAGCTGAGTGCGAGTGTGAGTACTCCATTTTGTGTTGTTTGTCCATTCATGCCTTTCACCATCTGGCCTCACTCACAGTGTAGTTCGCATCCTGCACTGTGGTCTGCCTCTCATGTATCTCGCACTCAATAGTTGTTACCTTTGCTTTCCTACTTACCTTGGGCTTTGGTTATTCCTCTCTTTCTCTCTCTGGTAGTAGCATTCAGGGGCTGCAACCTGCTAATACTGCACAGCCAAGCCTATGCCCACCATCAGTGGCTCTAGTGAAGACTCAACACCCTGGTGGGTTACAACCGAAACAGGTGTCAGAATAGTCATATTATGACCTCCCATTCCCTGTGGTTATAATGTTTATTTTAGTTTATTTTGTTGTTTTAATGGAGTTGACTTGTGCAATGTTTTCTAGGTCACCTAAAAAGTGTTGTTTATGTTGTGTTGTTTAATAAACTGTAACCTCTTATTGATAAGTGGAACATAGGGGTAGGTTTTCTTTAAGGGCACCTAAGAATGTGGATACAGTACACTGTTTAGTTTCTATCTATCTCTTGTGTTTATTTTTTTAAAGTAATATTATTACTTTAAAAAAAATAAACACAATGATGTCTATGGGTTTATGGTGGAGATAAGTGCATGTTATGTCTCCTTTATGTAATTTCTTTTTGGAACTCTAGTAGCACCAAGGGTTAGGAATTGGGAATAAAATTGTCATTGATTTTGAACTCTGCTCTCCCCCACCCATTTCTTTAAGTTGGTGCAGGTATTTAGCTTGTGTATATCTATACATTGTCAAGTCTTTCTATTTAACAAAACAATACATTTTTGGGGAAATCTCTGTTATGATCTATAATACTTTTCCATTTTCAACCCATTGGTGTTAGAGATACACATGAAATAATAACCATGCTTACAGCCACTTAAAAGTCCATTAATAAAACCCTGTGGTTGCAATGGATACTATATCACTTAGCTAATGCTCAAGTTTCTGCAGATTTGCATTAACAATTCACCCAGAGATTCCCTTATATGTTCTGGTATGCTGCCAAGCACCTGTGAATCAATGTGCAGCAAATATTCTTGCTGTTTAATTTAACTTTGCACAGAAGGACTGTATTAGTCCTGATCTCAGTACCTAATCCCAAACCTCTAAAGAGGTTTAAAGCACTCTAGTTTCACCTAATCCTGAAACCGAAGATGGAGTTTTGGAAAAAAAACAACAGCTCTGTAACATCATTGGAATGGGCAAATACGAGGCATTTACTACCAGGGAAAAAATTAAAAGGACAAAGTACTGTATGTCTTTTGGATTTGTGAACCTTTTCTGAGGAGATTTTGTTATGAAGACAAAATGCTTTAAAATGTAAAAGGGTCCTCACCAAAAATGGTTTTCTCACTTCAACAAATTTCTGAATAACAATTTTTGAACACATAATTTAATAATGTTATTATATTATTATAGTAACACTGTACTACGATATATGCAGCGTGGATCCAAAGGTGAGTGGAAATGTTCCTATGTTCCACCTTTCTGTTCACTTCTTTTCACTATACTCTGATGAAAATCACTGTCTTTTGAGTGCC
Organism: Limnodynastes dumerilii; assembly: GCA_011038615.1. Lineage (NCBI taxonomy): Eukaryota > Metazoa > Chordata > Amphibia > Anura > Limnodynastidae > Limnodynastes > Limnodynastes dumerilii. The sequence goes on along the minus strand of WWET01000572.1, from coordinate 267,762 downwards.
CGTCTTTTTACTTCGATATATGTGTGTGTGTGTATATATATATATATATATATATATATATATATATATTC